>PQWD01006942.1:17886-343924 GCA_019425675.1 Leucinodes orbonalis | reverse complement strand
CGTGCATTTAGCGGATCCCAGTGGGCCGGCGTAATCGAGTGCATGAGTGCTCAACCGTATGAAACACGCCGGTGATCGGCAATCATAAATACACACCTTTTAAATACAGTTCACGGATGTATGAAAATCTCGGACGGAGTTTCGCTGACAAAAAACTGTGTCACTACTCGGCCAGTTTTTGTATGGAAAATTAAGACATTTAGCTCGCAGCTGTCAACAAAGCTGAGAAGATACACTGGATCTTGCCCTTTCTTGTTTTTTTATATGTGCCTGTGAAATTGTCTGGAAGAAATCGCTTCAAGCGATAAAACCGCCTAAATTGCATTATGTTTTTGTTAATAACTGTGACTGTGTGTGCAATAAAGAATTTTATCTATCTGAACATAGCTTGAGTATTAAAATAGTGCAAAAAACAGAAGTTATAAAAAGACGAAAAAAACAGTCCATGGGGTTACCGCCATCTCTTAAAACAGTGTTACAATAATATTACTTCATCTTTTCTGGTACAAAAATGCTGACGTATCATTAAATTAATACTGTTTTAAGAGATTGCGGTAACCCCCCTGTTCACTTCGTAATATAAAAAAATAACCACCCATGTGTTGTAATTGGTTGGCCTATCTATACTAATATATAAAGCTGAAGAGTTAGTTTGTTTGTTTGTTTGAACGCGCTAATCTCAGGAACTAAATTCTTTCAGTGTTAGATAACTTATTTATCGAGGAAGGCCACTGTAGCCTATATATTATCACGCTACTGTGAGAATGTTTCAAAATTGGGGGTATTTTTTCATACTTGAAGCTTCCGCTGTGTACGCTTAGTAAACGGTTTAAGTTTCACAAAAGTCGTGTATGAGAGTGTTGTTCTCCTTTTAAAGGTCTACAAAAAAGTCCGCGACAGCATATGTCTATCTTTTAAACTTAGCTCACTATAACATATTTTTTGCAAAAAAAAAATCTGAAATTTACCCCGAAACTTTTAAAGTTGGAGGGAGGGGAATCCTATGTATAGTGATACATATATGTGTATATATATATATATATATATATAATATATATATATATTATATATAATAATATATATATATATATATATCTGAAATGAACTCCAAAACCTTTAAAGTTGGGCGGAGGATTCCTATGAATTATATATATCTTATTATCCAATAATTATAATTTAAATCAGTGGTACCGTGTTATCCCGAGTTAAATGCGAGCGAAGCCACGGGCAAAAGCTAGTTAAGAAATAAATTAAGGATACCGCTATCCATCTATATATCTATATATATATCGCTATATATCTATATATCTTTGATTTTTTATTACATTTGAATAATCTTGTCGCTGTACATTACATTTATTGCCAAAAATACCTTTTTGTAATGCTATAAATAAAATTGGGCTGAGTCGGCTGGGACGAACCAACACAGATATACCTGGACAGCCCTAAATTTATGAGGTAAAAGAGGCTTTTGTATATTTTATTCATCTGACTCCAGTTTCACTTATACTCAAATAAAATTAATGTTCTGCTATTTTACCTGCTCGACTATTTTAGAGTTCAGATATTTCATATATCAGTATGATTAGTTTTGAGAAATACGACGTTGTATTTGTGACTGACTTACAATAGTGATCTATTAACGTACAGCACAAACCTCTGGACGCATCGGGCCGAAATTGGGCATGCAGGTAGATGTGAAAGGATTTAGATTGATTCTACCAAAAAGGGTATTAAATAGGGATGAATATTTATTCCAAATATAATTATGTAACTCATAGGAGATTGACCGACCAATGGACGTTGTGGGCTAAAATTTGTCATGCAGATAAGTTTTATGACGTAGGCATCCCCTAAGAAAGGATTTTGATAATTTCCTCCCGAAAGGTATAAAATAGGGATGAAATATAATACTTTTAACGCGAGCGAAGAAGCGACAAAGTTAGTTATTAATATGATTCTATGATAAGCCTACACCGTTTCAATGAAGGCATTGCCACGTGTGCCTGCGGATTCCTTTGATGCGGATGTTGATAATATTTAGATCTTGTACGAGAACTGATTCACATTATAATTTTAGTCTGCAAAAAGTCGATTCAGCCGGCATTCCGAATAGTGTGTCAGCAAATCCATTTATCCTGTCTAGAAATTTGACGTAATATTTCACAAACTAGGCCATTTTTTACTTTAAGCGAGCCTCTCAAACAAAGTCTGCAGAACTTACCAAGGTTATGAACAAATGGTCTTTTAGAGTGGATAATAATATCGAGTCACGTGTGGCTAAAACAAAAGCTATGTTGCCATTCGTCACGGCTAAAGCTTAATATGGCGTACATAGAGTCTTACAAGCCCTTCTAGGTCTAAGTTGTTTGATGGCATTACTACAATACCTAGACATGTGTCATTGGCGGTCAAAGGGTTAAATATTGATGTAAACAGTTGATATGGGGACTGAAAACGTCTCCCCACCGAGGGGCCCTGCGGTATTTATTTAACTTTGCTACACAAATAGATTACTGTTATACAGACATAGATAAAAAAATATATTTTTAGTAATCTATCCAGCAATCTATAAATAGAGTACAATCATGATACGCTGAAATCTTCTGCAGCACACAGAGTTACATACACATGAACTAATAAAAAATAACAAAAACAAGTAAATAAAACTGTAAATACTAAATGAAATATAATATATTATTTTATTATTTTTTTTTAATATTTAGTTATAATATTTAATTTTTAAGGTTTTTAGTTGTTAGTATTGATTAATTATTATTATTATTTGTTAATATCTAGGTTAATTGAAATAAAATTTATTTAACAAAATCGAAAAGTGCGTCTGACCGAGGCAGGGTTAAAAAAAACTTAATCAATAAAAATTTTATATACGTGAAGTGCCTTTTTATAAAAATTGGTAATATACTCCATTTCCATATAGTAGCTCGTGGACGACTAAGGACTATACACATTATACGGGTAGGCTCCTGCCCTCGGTGGGGACGTTTAATGAGATGATGATGATGATAATTATATAGCTCAAAGGTGACTGACTGACTGACATAGTGATCTTTCAATGCACAGCCGAAATCACTGGACGGATCGGGCTGAAATTTAGCATGCAGATAAATGTTATGACGTAGGCATCCGCTAAGATGGATTTTTTATTCATTCTAACCAAAAGGGTATAAAATAGGGATGAAAATTTGTATGCAACTTTGTCAATAGCTGATGAATAGCTTGCCATAGTTACAAATTCTTCAAAGTAATTGACAAATGAACGAGTTTGAAATATAAATGAAAGCAGACATTTAAATCAGTGAATTATTAAACAGCGCCCAACCACTTAATTAGGTTTCTTAAAGAACCTAATTAATGCGTCAACTGAACTAAATCTAGATCTTAAACTCAAATTAAATAGGACGAAACTACTTTATATTTGCTAATTACTATTTACGTAAATTATAGTTACTCGTTTAAGAGATTTAAATATTCCCGAATTATGGCAAAAAGGGCCTGGCATATCAGGAGACACCTTTTTCAGCAGGGTACTTTTTTCGAATTGACTACTGCTGTTGGCCAGATAGCTTTACAGCTTTATCGGGCAATTGGCGAGCGCAGATGGCTCTGAGCCTTAAAATGTACACAACGAGCCTAAGGGCGTCCGAACGGGACTAGAACCTTAGGCTTGATAGCCTAACATATGCTTGGGAGACAAAACGGCCCGGGACTGGAGCAGGGAACGTTATAGTAGTTATATCATCATCATCAACTCATAAACGTCCCCACCGAGGGCACGAGCCTACCGTAGCCTTAGCCGTCCACGCGGGCCATTAGAGCGTCGGATAACGTACATATAATTTCAAAAATTTGAAAATTAATTAGTATGGCGGAATTTGAAGCTGCGCCCTCCTGATCGGAAGGCAACAGTCTACACGAGAGCCAACGACGTATAACATCGTGTTCTGACTCGTAGTCACACAAGATTGTTACACTAGATTGTCACACCAGATGGTCACACAAGATTGTCACACCAGACTGTCACACAGATTGTAAACCAGATTGTCACACTTGACTGTCACACTAAATTGTGACACCAGTGTGACAAACAGGAATATTTTCCTGTTAGTCATACCATCTGAATTTCAGCCCGATCAATCGAGTGGTTTAGGTTGTGCGTTGATAGATTACTATGTCAGTCGTACTGATTACCCACATTTTTTTTTACATTAAATAGGCCAGCGTTTGACTTCGCCTTGTCTGGTGTTAAACATCGACGATGTGATGCACGCTGACCTAGAAGAAAACTATTTACTCAAGATTTGAAGACACCCAAATTGTACACCTTGGAAAATACGGGCATTTCCACTATAAACGGATGGACATTACACGTTGATCCGGTATCTATCAATATCAGCATCAGCCGGTATCCTTAAATGAACTTTAAAGATAAATTTTATCATATTTATAATTCTCTCTCTCTCTCTCTTCAACCTATTGCAGTCCACTGCTGGACATAGGTCTCCCCCATTTTGCGCCAGACATCCCGGTCCTCCGCTTTTCTCATCCAGCGACCTTTCGCAAGTCGTCGGTCCATCGGGCCGGAGGGCGTCCTACGCTACGCTTGCCAAGACGCGGTCTCCACTCCAGAACTCGTCTGCTCCAACGGCCATCGGTTCTGCGACATACGTGACCAGCCCACTGCCACTTCAACTTGCTGATCCGGCGGGCTATGTCGGTAACTTTAGTTCTCTTACGGATTATATTTATAAAATTAATATAACATAATAATCCCTTTAACATTTTCGAAATAAATTGTAAAGTATGAGGCAAAAGTTAATTTGCCGTAAACAAATCATTTTATTATCATTTGTTGTTTTGTTTTCATTAAAAAGATGGTTTAACCCTTCACGTCCGCATGGGGACAACAAACATTAATTTTCCCATTCATACTGGATACGTACAATTATATTTACGAAAGGGCTAAATGAAGGTCGGGTTAATCAGTCCACCGACCTCCGACCTTTGCAGGGTCAGGAATAAATTGTTACTTTTCGAATTTGTGAAATGATTTTTCACTAATATTTTTTTTTATTATAAGTGTACAGGACGGTCTGGACGCTCACCTGATGGTAAGTGATACACCAGACCATGTCAGAGCGGCATTAAAGGAGACCAACAACTGACAGACAGTTATTATCCTCCATCAATGCCGCACTGCACCCGTCACCCGAGACAACAGATGTTAGGTCTCTTATACCCGGTAATTTCACTAGTATATCATCATCATCATCAGCTCATTAAACGTCCACACCAAGTGACACGAGCCTACCCGTATAGGGTGATAAGGCTTTAGTCGTCCACGCGGGCCAAGTGCGGATTGGACGACTTCACACACAACCTTCGAATCACTTCGCAGGCGTGCATGAAGGTTTCCTCACGATGTTTTCCTTCACCGTAAGAGCGTCGGGTAACGTACATATATTTTCGAAAATTCGAAAACACATTGGTACGTGTTGGGATTTGAACTAGTATATACTACTATGTTATTATCGAAGGATATGAAATATATAAAAATCCACCATCTAGCTCCAAGTTAAGCGTGAAGCCTGTTGTATGGGTACTTAACAAGGGATAAACGTAATTAAATACTTTTTTCTGTAAATACATACATATTATATATAGAAACGCCCAGACCAATACAAACAGACATGTTGGTGCACACAAATGTTTGTACGCACAGGGGTTGAACCCGGAACCCTTGGTGTAGTAGCCGACATCTAAAGTATTACACCAAATGGGTCGTCAAAATGTTTTTAAGTAATTATTCTTATGACGAAAGATAACAATGCAAGTATACTTCCCGTAGTTATCCCGGGGCCTGATATGTAGAATCGAACACCGTTGTTTTGACGCACGCTGTTGCGAAATATAGAGTGGTACGCCCTTGTAAAAAGTCATAGTATCGAAAATCGCTTAATCGAATGACGGAAAAGCGAACACGCTGTCACGAAATACCTAAATTAAACTTATCTACCACTGGTACGCCCCGTAGTATTCTACTGAGAATAATCCAGCAAGAAACATAGTTACTCGTTTTAAAATATTCGTTATAATATACAGANTAGGGTTTTCTTATACACAAATACGCAGTATCAACTCGCTGCTGTAAGCGATGGGTAGCCCCTCTGATATTAAATTTATTATTTTAACATTGCCAAAATAAATAAGTAATCCTTTCTTTCATGTTATCTTCTTTGTCTATTTTAATCTATACAACTGTACATTTAAATAAAATTGAAGTTTTTATTTGTGATATTGAATAATCATTTTTATCTTCCATTTTTCTTGCGACAGTCATCACACACACACAGGAAGTTTTCGGCGCCCCGACATGATTCTATGGGCTTTTACCCCAAGAAGAGGTCCCGTCGTCATCGTGGTAAAGTGAAGGCTTTCCCTAAAGACGATCCTAGCAAGCCTGTACATCTGACTGCTTTCGTCGGCTACAAGGCTGGTATGACACACGTGGTTCGTGAACCTGACCGTCCTGGTTCAAAGATCAACAAAAAAGAGATTGTGGAAGCTGTAACCAGTATCGAAACTCCACCAATGGTGTGCGTTGGTGTGCTTGGTTACATCGAAACCCCACATGGCCTTCGCGCTCTTCTTACCATTTGGGCCGAGCATATGTCTGAAGATTGCCGCCGTCGTTTCTACAAGAACTAGTACAAGTGCAAGAAGAAGGCCTTTACCAAGACTAGCAAGAAGTGGCAAGATGAGCTTGGTCGTAAGTCCATTGAAAAGGACTTCAAGAAGATGATCCGCTACTGCAGTGTAGTCAGAGTTATCGCTCACACTCAGATGAAGCTGCTTAAGCAACGCCAAAAGAAGGTTCACATCATGGAGATCCAACTCAATGGTGGAACCATTGAAGACAAGGTTAAATGGGCAAGAGAACACCCTGAGAAACCTATCCCTATTGACTCTGTATTTGCTCAAGACGAAATGATTGACTGTATTGGTGTCACTAAGAAACTGCCCTCCAAACCCTCACAAAGGTCTGCGAAAGTAGCCTATATTGGAGCATGGCATCCTTCTAGAGTCAGCTTCACGGTTGCCCGTGCTAGTCAAAAGGGTTATCATCACCGTACTGAAATGAACAAGAAAATTTACCGCCTTGGCCAAGGAATCCACACCAAGGATGGCAAAGTCATCCAAAACAATGCTTCGACAGAGTATGATCTGTCTGAGAAGTCAATAACACCAATGGGAGGATTCCCTCATTATGGTGAAGTCAATAATGATTTTGTCATGATCAAGGGTTGTTGTATGGGTCCCAAGAAGAGGGTCATCACATTACGAAAATCCCTCCGAGTGCATACCAAGAGAGCAGCCTTGGAAAAAATCACCTCAAGTTTATTGACACCTCGTCCTAGTTTGGACATGGTCGCTTCCAGACGCCGGCTGACAAAGCTGCCTTTATGGGCACGCTCAAGGATAGGTTTCGTGAAGAAGCCGCGGCAACTGCACCTGCTGCTGCCCCACAGTCCTAAACATGCCCTTGGACTAAGAATAAAATCATTATAATAAAATCATTATAATATCTTCATCCATGAAAATGAAAAATATTTATTTGAGTTCATCACACAAGGATACATCCATATGAATATGTATACGTTTCATAACAACATTTTAAAATATTTTTGTTTGTCTGTTTATTCCGGGTAATCGGAAACGGCTGGATCGATTTCGACAGTACTTTTTTGGCAAGTAGCTGATGTAATACGAATAAACATGCTGCATTTATTTTAGAAACAACTTTAAATTTTAGAAATATATAGTTATGTTTTTCGCACGGCGGCCTTGCGCTGCGTAAGCTGTGTGCTTTAACTACGCGATTTTAGTTTTTTTTTTACTGCGGGAGAATATCTTATACCGCGGGGCACAGCTTGTGAAACATAAAAAAATAAATTGATAATAATTATTTAATGCAGTATATCTTTGATAACACATAACAAATTTTAATTAGAGGTCTTAAGAAATGTTATGGCCTATAAAGTGGATTGAATTAACGGCTAGCAATTGGCGATGACGTGACCATATTATAGCCTTTTTACACTTCTTTTAACTATCTTTAAGAACGTTTATGGGAATAGAAATGCACTTAAAATGACATAACTATTTATATATAGATTTTACTTTGCTAAGAAATGGGTACATTTATCCGAATTTTGGAAATATTTGAAATCAAAGCCCTTGGTCATAATTAAGTTTCGAACACTTCTATTAATTGGTATGGTGTCCACACCAATGAGCCAACGCTCACCAAATTATATACCTTTCCGTAATTGCATACATTATATACATAAAAATACCGAGACCAATACAAACAGACATTTTCATGCACACAAATGTTTATACTGTTCGGGGATCGAACCAGGAACTCTTGATGTTATGGAAAAGTCAACATCTCAACCACCAAAAAATTCAATGCTTTTCCAACTATCGAAATTATATGCACGTTTATCCGACGCTTTTACGCTGAAGGAAAACATGGTAAGGAAACGCGAAAAGATTCAAAGGTTGGACGTGAAATTAGCCAATCAGCACTGGGCCCGCGTGGACGGCTAAGGCCTATACACCCGCGTACGGGTAGGCTCGTGGGGGGGGGGACTTTTAATGATCTACTAATGATGATGTCATCATAAGTACAGTGAAAGCATGGCTGTTGTATTGCAATACGGGACGGCCTGTGTCCAACAGTGGAACAATATAGGCTAATAATAAGCTGAGGATTTTATAGATCCTGAAATATGTTCCTATGTTAAGATCCCTTATTCCCATGGGTTTTAATAAGAAGAACAATTTATTAACGGCCTCTTCGCAACAGTGCGTTCCAGGTTAGGCATATGAGCAAACGTTTCTGATTTATGTGTAATGCCAAGCGAACATCGTAAGAGAAAATAATAACAGCGCTTTGATAAATAGGCGGTCGAGACTGGCAGCAGTGTTGCCACCTTAGTTTTCGAAAAAGGGCTTTTTGAGAAGTAAAAATGGTCTAGAAAGGGCTAAATGAGCATCAAAACATTTTCTTTTCTAAAATATAAAATTAATCATGTCATGGAGCCGTTTTTTAGTGTCTAAAGAAACATCATCGTGACCGATGAAATAGCAAAAAATACTTGTTGCATGTCGAAAACTTCATAATTAAGTAATATTTTCAAGGCAGTGAAACAGAGCATTGCTGTTTCCGGGCTACATCGTTAAAAAAGAGTTCACCTATACTAAAAAGTACTAGATCTAGCTACACAAGGGCTAAGGTGGCAACACTGAATGGCAGGGTTCTAAGGCGTTTTATGTTATTTCGATAGTCTAGACTCGATTTTTCATTGTTTTAGAATCAAGAGAATAGGTATTTCTTTTTCACATCGCGCTATCTAGCCGTAATTAAAGTGAGCGTGAATGAATAAATAATTAAGAGCGCGTAATAAAAAAACTTTCACAACTCATCTTTGTAAAATAAATTATAGCAATAGTTTCATTGTAACAGCCACTAATAAATATAATGTAACTTCTCATGTTGATATCTTCAATGAGAAGATAGCTCGTTCCGCCGTTCCATCAGGCTTGTAAAATAATTATCATATTTTTTTTGTTGTTTTCAAATATTTTTGTTGTTATTATATACAAATAACTTTTTGTTTGCACCTGTCTCCAATATATCTTAAGCGTATTACATGTACAATTCGTCTTTGGAAACTTTAAGAAGGCTTATGTGTTACCATATAAAATATTTTGTACCTATGAATTGTAAGAAGCTGTTTGTTTCCTTAATAAATAAATAAATAAATATCCACTGACATTTACACAGCGCCATCTATTATTTATTTATTATTTAGGTTTGAGGGCTATTCAGGCTTATGCAGACCTGTAGTCACTTCGACCTAGAAGATCTTTTGTGACTCGCTCCTCTCTTAGAGTTCATCTAATAGTTGGGCACTTTTTAGGAAGTTTAGGACCCTGCCCAACTTTATAGATTTGATGTCACTTGGGCATAGATAATAATTACCCAAGTGGATATTTCGCTTCCATTGTAGAGGACCACAATTGCAGAGTAGGTGCATTGGTGTCTCTCTCTCTTCCGCGCAGAATCTGCAGGCTTCCGAGTCACTTAGCTTCATTTTGTGAAGGTGACTTTTCAGCTTGCAGTGTCCAGTCAGTGCCCTTACAAGGACCCTGACCTTGGGTTTACTGAGCTGTAGCAGTTCAGAGGTTCGCTTCTTTGAGTAGGCTTTGATTAGCGCTTTTGAGTGAGCTGCCTCTGGTGACTCTAGCCAGTAGTTGACAGAGTCCTCGAGGAGCTTCCGTTCTATTTCATTTTTCCTTAGGCTTTCAGGGATGCCACAGACAGGTTCTACAGTCTTTTGGATGGCGTTGGCCCCAGCCTTTGCGAGTTCATCAGCATTTTCGTTGCCAATGATGTCAGAATGACCTGGTACCCATTTGAGAGTTATCCTGTTATTTCTCCCAGGTCATTTAGTTTGGTCACGCGCAGTCTTTTACCAGCTTTGATTTTAAAGTGGTTGAGCTTAATGCTTTTAGAGCTGCTTGGCTATCGGAACATATTGTTATATTTTGGTTAACGCAGTTTTCCAGTCGATTCGCTTCCGCACATTCTATGATGGCGTATACTTCAGCCTGGAAGATGGAAGCGTACTGACCCAAATTGGTGCTAATGTTAGCCCTAGGTTGGTCTCGGTAGGCTCCACATCCAACTTTGTTACCCATTTTGGATGACCATGTGTACCAGATTTTGCTGTCTGTGCAGGTGTCGGGGCTTTGAAGCCATTCCTCCCTGCTCGGGAACTCCACTTTGTAGTATTTAGTGAAGTTGAGTTCCGGCAGCATGACATCGCTTGTCATGGCCAGAATTGGAGTACTAAGTGTATTGTCCCTAAGGGATCTTAGTGTATTTGAGCTCCATTGAGTCACTCCGCTCCGCTCCATTCTACATACTAGCCCGCGCCTCCTTCCCTAAGTAAAGGTGTAGGGGCGGTAGGTTTAATACGGCGTTTAGGGCGATGGCAGGTGTGGATCCCATAGCCCCAGTAGCCAGAATTGAGGCTGTTCTTTGTAGGCTATTGAGCTTGTTCTGGCTGTCACTTGTAGGGCTTTTCCACCAGACCACAGCAGCGTAGGCAACCATTGGTCTTATAATGGCGGTATATAGCCATAGGGCGATTTTGGGTTGTATACCCCATTTCGGCCCTGCTACTCTCAGGCATATCCCTAGGGAAATTTTTGCCTTTGTGATGACGTTATCCAGATGCGTGTTCCATGTAAGTTTTTGGTCTATGGTTATTCCCAAAAATTTTACTTCCGTGGAAAATGGTATAGTTATCCCTTCTAGAGTTGGCTCCTTAAGTTTATTTAAGTTGCGTTTTCTCGTGAAGGGTACTATAATAGTTTTACTCGGGTTAATCGATAATTTCTTCTCTTTACACCATCGATTGATTGTGTTTAGAGATGCTTGGAGTAATGACGAGATTGTGCTCTGACACGGTCCTAAAGCGCATATTACCACGTCATCAGCATAGCCTTGTACGTCATAACCTTTCTTAGAGGTCAATTCAAGTAGCTGATCCATTACTAGGGACCACAAGAGGGGTGATAACACCCCCCCCTGCGGACAGCCTCTTGTTGTTTGATACACTCTTTCTGTGCCGTGAATACTCACGATTGCAGTACGATTGAGTAGCATAGCTTTGATCCACCGGGTCGTTGTTTGTCGATCCCTTTGTGTACTAGTGCGCATTCTAGTGCGTCAATTGTGACATTATCAAAGGCTCCCTCAATATCTAGAAATGCACATAGGGCAATCTGTTTGTCTTCTAAAGCCCGTTCGACCTTGTCGACTAAAGTCAGCAAGGCGGTCTCCGTGGACTTACCCTTTTGATATGCATGTTGTTTAAGATGCAGTGGTCGTTCTATCAGGGCCCCACTTCTTATGCATCTATCTATCACCTTTTCCATGGTTTTTAGAAGGAAGGAGGTGAGGCTGATTGGTCTAAAGGACTTTGGTTGGGAGTAGTCCTTTTCCCTGTCTTTGGTATAAACAAGACTTTTACCAATGTCCATGATTCAGGCAAAATCCCTAGGGCATAGCTTGCCCTAAAGATTTTTGTTAGTATTGGAGTGATTTGCTCCATACCTTGTTGTAGGAGGGCGGGAAAGATATCGTCCACTCCTGGGGATTTGTACGGTTTGAACGAGCTTATTGCCCATTTAACGTATTGTGGTCTGATATTCATCGCCGCTCTTCTCCAGTCTTCTAACTGAGGCCTGTAGTTTAGAGGGCGTTCTGGTGTTATCAGAGGCATGAGCTGTTTTGATCCGGGGAAATGGGTAGACGCTAGAAGGTCTAGGGTCTCTTCCACCGTTCCTGTATAGCCGCCATCTGGTTTTTTTAACAAACCCAACTGGTTTGGAGGAGATTTAGCCAGCAGGCGGTGTATTCTCGCACCTTGAGGAGCTTGTTTTATCTCCTCACAGAATTTACGCCAGGACTGTCTTTTTGCTCTCCTTATTTCTTTGCTGTATTCCGTCAAGGCTTTTTTGTGTTCATCCCAGGTGCCGGTTGATTTAGCCTTGTTGAAAAGTCTGCGAGTGTCTCTCCTGAGTTCACTAAGCTTGGTGTTCCACCATGACACCTTGCTCTTTTTCCTAGTTTTCAGGGGACAACTCTCTTCAAAGGCGGCTTTCATTCCTTTTGTAACTTGGTGGACTGAATATTCAATAGCCTCCTGTGTCCTGATGTTTTTTGGGACTCCTGTAAGGTTTTCGTCGAGCTTGGTTCTATAAAGATCCCAGTCGGTTGCCCTAGGATTCCTAAAAGTATTCGCAATAGTCTTCCCTGTAGTTCCTATTTCGAATCGTATTTGTCTGTGGTCAGACATAGACGTCTCTTTGCTTACTCTCCAGTCACTGATCATCCTGTAGAGTGTGTTGGTAGCAAAAGTGACATCTAATACTTCCTGCCTTGCTTTTGTTACAAAAGTGGGAATACATCCTGTGTTAACGATTTGAAGGCAGTTAGATAAAAGGAAGTCAAAAAGTAACTCACCCCTTTTGTTGACGCCTGTGCTGCCCCAGCTGGTGTGGTGGGCATTGGCGTCACACCCAATCAGTAGTTCAGCGTTGTGGTCGCGGGCGTACTCCACTACCATCGCCAGTTCCTCTGTAGGGTCATCTTTATCCCCCGCCAGGTAAGCGGAGCATACAATGACGCGTCGGCCCGCCTGGTCCTTGAGATTAACAAAAGCTGCCACCAGGTCGTCTCTGCAGAGCTCTGGGACAGATAGAAAGTCAATAGATTTATTGAATAAAATACATGCTCTCGGCCTTAGTCCTTTGGTATTTACAAGAAGCTTACCTGTGGAGCTTAGGCCTGATACCGTGTTGTTAAAAGTCAGCCACGGTTCCTGAATGAGAGCTATGTCAAGATTGCCACCGATGAAGGTGTTCTCCAGCACCGCTGTCGCAGCCCTGGAGTGGTGCAAGTTTATCTGCACCAAGTGCGACATCTTTAGGTCTATTCGCACTTACTTGTGTGGACCGTAGAAGATTTAAAAGAAGAAAGAAACGAAGGCGTTACAAGGTGGGTTCAGCCTCTGGTGCGTTGACCGCTCCCAGAGTCGCCCTCTCCGTGTTCGCCCTTCGTTTCTTCTTTTTATTCTTTTTCGAGCTTGCCCGAATTTCGGGAGCTCGGGGTGGTACGTCCTCCCCCACCTCTCCAGTCATTTGGCTCGTCCTCTCCGTAGGTTGTGGCATTGGTGCCACTTGTACTGAGGAGGTCGTCACCGTTGCCCGGAGAGCGGGGGTGGACGTCACGTTTGTAGTGACTGATGCCGGGGCATTTACTGTCCCCAGCCACTGGCCGCGTCACATTTTCTCCCTTCACCCTAATGTGAGCGCGACGAAAACCTAACTGGACACTGAAGTCCTGAAATTTCATGTATCTGATCTTTTGGACTATAGTATGTTTATCCGTTGTTTATAACCCATAATATAACAGGCTAATGCTTAGTTTGGGGCTAGATGGCGCTGTGTGTAGGTATATCAGTGGATATCTGTCTTAATAAATAAATAAATATCCACTGACATTTACACAGCGCCATCTAGCCCCAAGTTAAGCGTGAAGCCTGTATTATGGGTACGAAACAACGGATAAATATACTTATATACATTTTTTTTGTAAATTTATACATATTATACATAGAAAACACCCAGACCATTACAAACAGACATGTTCATGCATACAAATGTTTGTACTGCCCGGGGATCGAACCCGGAACCCTTGGTGTTGCAGTCGACCTCTCACCCGCGATACCAAATGGGTCGTCAATAGGTACTTAATAACGGATAAACTTTTTGTCCTCTAATTCTTTCCTACTTAGATAATAAAAGAGTATTTATTATCCATAGTAAATAAGTGTGTTTATCACAGATTTCCCAATACAGGAGATGGGGCAAGCCGCGTTTAAAGTGCGACAACTGTAAGCTCAACGAGCATACACTGGCTACCAATTTACGCTCTGTGAGACGACTCAAGACGCACGAATATTAGAAGAAATTACAGTTTTTTTCCAAAATGCCATCCTGTGCAATTGTAACATGCCATCATCGCAATGAATCAGTAAATTTACCAAGAAATATAATAACTTTTCACAGGTAACAACCGAAAAGAAATTGCGACACTGGGACTGCCTATAAACTTGGCAGCTTGTCCAGTCTAATGTATATTCTGCTGTCTGTGGTGTTTATCCATTGTTAAGTACCCATCAGAGAGTGTTTGTGGGTCATTGGTGTGGAATGTTGTTCAGATCTGGGGGGAGGAGGTCCAAACATCGCCACGTACCAATATGTTACGAATTTTCGAAATTTATTGTGTACGTTATCCGTCGCTCTTTCGGTGAATAAAAATGTGAGTAAACATGCGCATACCTATAAAGAGATTCAAAAGTTGTGCGTGAAATCGTCTAATACTAGGTGGTAGACTCGGTACTGAGTCGTCTAAGTAGGTACCACCACAGTGCCAGATATCGTCCCGTGAAATGTGTTTTGCACTTCTGTGTTTCGGTATGAGGGTGATAAAGCTAGTGAAATTACCGGGTATAAGAGATCTAACATTTTTGTCTGGGGTGACAGGCGCTGGGCAATTGGCGACCCATTTGGTGTTGCGGTTGAGAAGTCGGCTGCAACACCAAGGGTTCCGGGTTCGATCCTCCGGGCAGTACAAACATTTGTGTGCATGAACATGTCTGTTTGTAATGGTCTGGGTGTTTTCTATGTATAATATGTATATATTTACAAAAAAAATATTATATAAGTATGTTTATCAGTTGTTTGGTACCCATTACACAGGTTTCACGCTTGACTTGGGGCTTGATAGCGCTGTGTGAATGTCAGTGGATATTTATTTAATGTTAGCGGAAAATAATTTCTGAAATGGAAAATGCGCATTGGCAAGAGTAACGTTACATGCCCACCGGCTTGACAGATTTGCGAAAGGTTACTGCTTGAGGATGAAAGACGAAAGCTAAATTAAGAAGATTTAAGTCCAGGAGTGGACTGAGATCTGAGGTTCAGAGAACGATCTGAGGTTAAGCGGACTAACCCTGACTCTACCACCTTTCTGCAAAAATCAGCATTATAATTGTATCTCTCACACAGTCGATTCTTAGGTAATACAAGTTGCGGCTTCCTGTGCCTTTTTACTCAAAATTATTTGCTTCACCCAAATTCTAATGGTAATAAGTGAAATTAATATTCATTATAAAGTCGTGATTGCAGGAGTTGGTGAAACTTTGGGATTTATGGAGCGCTTTTAACGCACACAGATTTAGCGTTAAAATTTCGCGCCTTAACACGAAATTGCATTTTAGTCTGTTCAGGCGGCTTTAGACTATTAGATCTCTGACCGATGCAATGCGCTCTTTTAAATTAAGAAAAGGAAACTTGACTATATTTTGCTGCTGTTAATCAACGAATGAAGTCAAACTTAAAAATATATTTTTACAAATAATTAATTTTACAGATGCTAATGAATCGTTAAATGTTATTATTTTTTTAATTATTCTACCACGGGTTCAGAAAAAGTAGGATCTTCAGGAAGAGCCGGCAAATAACTCTTTTAAACTTTTTATTTGTTACAGAGTTTGAAGATATTTGCGATTAAATATACTTGTTTACTTTTGGAAATAGCATACTGTTGAAACATCGATGTAAACAATATCTACTTACAAATATTTGTACTGGGTACGAACCTGAGGAGTGGAATCGTTGAAAACACAATAAAACTAGAAAGAATTTAGTAAGACAAACGCAGCGCCTGCGTCAAAGTCTAAAGTAGCCCTTATTGTGCGCAGCAGTGTAAATCTCATCCGTCCCTTAGACTATTATCTAATAAAATTGTTCCATTCCCTTTAAGACGCCATAAAAGGCCTTTCAAAAAGTTAATTTCCTTAATAGAAACGGGTTTAAAATTTTATCTTTTTATATGAAATAACTGCATGTTTTATTTAATGTCTGGATTACGTTTTTGTTACATTTTAATGTCGTATCTCGTATACGAAAACAATAAGGCCTGTATTCTAGAACGAGACTCAACGTTGACCTTACCTTAAATTGTTAAAATACGTTAGAAAAGGATGGCGCTGTTTATCGTATAGAGCGCTATTCCTTTCTATCTCTATTCAATTAAAGATCAACGCTTGAGTATCGTTCGGGAATACAGGCCTTAGATATGTCTTTTATATTTGTGCGTTATAATAAATAAAAAAAATGTCGTCGGAATTATATGAATTATGTCACATTTCTGACGACCCATTTGGTGTTGCGGTTGAAAGGTCGGCTGCGACGTCAAGGGTTTCGGTTTCGATCTCCGGGCAGTACAAAGATTTGTGTGTATGAACATATCTGTTTGTAATGGTCTGGGTGTTTTCTATGTATAATATGTATGTATTTACAAAAAAATATATATAAGTATGTCTATCCGTTGTTTATTACCCATAATACAGGCTTCACGCTTAACTTGGGGCTAGATGGCGCTGTGTGAATGTCAGTGGATATTTATTTATTTATATTTAAGATGCTATGCTTGGAGTCTCTCTTAGGGATAAGATCAGAAATGATTTAATCCGTAAGAGAACTAAAGTCACCGATATAGCCCGCCCGGATCAGCAAGTTGAAGTGGCAGTGGGCTGGCCACGTATATCGCAGAACCGATGGTCGTTGGAGCAGACGAGTTCTGGAGTGGTGACCGCGTCTTGGCAAACTTAGCGTAGGACGCCCGGACCGAGGGACCGGCGACTTGCGAAGGGTTACTGGTGGAGGCTGGATGAGGAAAGCAGACCGGGATATCTGGCGCAAAATGGGAGAGACCTATGTCCAGCAGTGTACTGCGATATGTTGAAGAGAGATATTTAAGATAATTTATACAAAACCATTCACAGAGATTCAAAGGTTGTGCGTGAAGTCGTACAATTCGCTCTGGGCCCGCGTGGACGACTAAGGCCTAATCACCCTATAGGGGTAGGCTCGTGCCCCTCGGTGGGGACGTTTAATGAGCTGGTGATGATGATGATACAAACCCATTACATACCACCCAATTGGTTAAGCGTAGTAGAACATTAAACTAGACTTAAGTCCCATATCTGTGTACTTTCTTACAGTTACAATAAATCATTTTGATTTGATCTTGGCAATATTTTACACTAAATTTTTTTAGTGGGATTCAAATTATTCAAAACAACGTCGTTATATAATCGGTAAGTAAGCCAACCAATCTGGATGGCTAAAGGCAATACGGTTCCAATTAATTTCCTTGACAATATAACATGGTTCAACAGCCAAATTAATCTTCTCAAACCTGTGACTAAATTAAATATTTATAAATAGATTATAGATTTATTTTATTTATTATTTATATTATTTTTATTATTCATATTATTTATTTTATTTATATTATTATTTATTTATATTATAGATTTATACTTTTGTCTGCTACAATATTAATATGTACGCAATTCTAACAAATTATTGACGTCAGAGGCGTAATTTAATAAAGACTAGGACAGCGTACCTACTTAGTTGTTGAACAAACTACCTATCAGAAATAGTTTAAAAAAACTAAATTCTAACTCTAAATTATTTTTTTTTATGTACAAAATCCATATATGTACCAATCATTTAAAATAATATTTTTAAAATATACATATTTTTAAAATATACATTTTTTTAAAATCAAATGCGTTTGATACAATACTTTTATAAATATAAACTAAAATGATTTTTAAAAAATAAGACACAATACGACCTATCCAATATTTAATCCTAACAATTTACAAAATCTGAATAATTAACAACAGCTACTATCAGCACTAGAAGGTACGTCCGTTCCGTCGAAGAGCTCGAAAGCAAGAGGCCCCATCATGAGCCGTGTCGCCTCGCCTCACTATTCTCCCCACTTCGCACCCCACCGCCTGACGTCATCCAGTAGAGGGGCCGGGTAGTGGGAAATCTCTAACACGGCCTCTCCTGACAGCTGCACGTCCTCGTCAGCTTGGTTTACTTCGATCTGTCCTCTCTGCTCCCCTCCATCGTAAGGTTCACGGTTTGATCTCCCCCAGCTTCAGACGACTCGTCATCTAAAAGAAACCAAATAAATTAGTGGTTTTTCATATTTAGTTTGCTTTCGCAACCACTGCTTGTACATAACATGATCACACTGCAATGATCAGATCAAATAGATGGTCATCACTGGTGGCCACTCGTGATACACACATGTGACATATGGGGTACATGAACTTATCGTTTCAACATCAACGTGTCAAATACACAAACAACAACATAAACAATCGTGTCACAAAACGATGACTTCTATAGTAACTACATCAAACAATTTTACCTCTTTTCGGATGAATTACATTGCCACAGTGTCATAGCAATAGATTACCCATGTACCAGTCTTTCGCTATGTCGTCGAAGCGAAACAATATTCACTGTCCGGTTATAGCACGCCACCATGCTGGAACTCAGCAACAGCCACCATGTTGGGGCTCAGCAACAGCCACAATGTCGGGGCTCAGCAACAGCCACAATGTTGGGGCTCAACAACTGCCACAATGTCGGGGCAAACAATAGCCACAATGTCGGGCTGAACAACTGCCACAATGTCGGGGCAAACAATAGCCACAATGTCGGGGCTGAACAACTGCCACAATGTCGGGGCAAACAATAGCCACAATGTCGGGGCTGAACAACTGCCACAATGTCGGGCAAACAATAGCCACAATGTCGGGGCTTAACAACTGCCACAATGTCGGGCAAACAATAGCCACAATGTCGGGCTTAACAACTGCCACAATGTCGGGGCAAACAATAGCCACAATGTCGGGGCTGAACAATTGCCACAATGTCGGGGCAAACAATAGCCACAATGTCGGGGCTTAACAACTGCCACAATGTCGGGGCAAACAATAGCCACAATGTCGGGGCTGAACAATTGCCACAATGTCGGGGCAAACAGTAGCCACAATGTCGGGGCTTACTGTAAAAGGTAACTTAGGATCGAATATCGCTAAAACGGGTTCTTCGGTGAGACATTTGATAACATATTCACGAGACTCGTCCTGTTCTGATCCCCAACTGAAAGGCTGTCCTTTCCTAAGCAATTTAGCGATACACGCAGTTTTGGAAGCATAATTCGCAATATATCGGCGAAAATATCCCGCTAGACCCAAAAATTGACGGACTTCCCTTACATTGGTTGGCTTTGGGGAATTAACTAAAGCCTCGGTCTTACTTGGACTCGGCCGTACCTGACCATGTCCAATCAGTCTACCTAAATATTCAAGTTGGGTGTCTAGAAACGTACATTTTTTTAAGTTTATTGAAAAGCCTGCTGCCGATAGTGTAGTAAGCACCTCACGCAACGTCTTTAAACCTTCTTCGATAGAATTAGACATAATTAACACGTCATCAATGTAGGTAAGTACTTTTCCGGCTTCCATCAAATTCCTAAGAGTCTTAGATATGATTCGTTGGTACACAGTAGGTGCATTAGCAAGTCCGTATGGCATTTTTAGATATTCGTAATGGCCTTCAGGCGTTACAAAAGCTGTTTTGCTTATCGAATCATCATCATTTCTCATAGGCACCTGATGGAACCCTGTAGCCATGTCAAGACTGGTAAAGAATTTGAAACCGCCTAGCTTGTCTATATGGTCGTCAATTAAAGGCAATGGAAATCTCTCTTTGATTGTGATTGCATTAAGGGCACGGTAGTCAACGCACATCCTATCCTCTCCGTTCTTTTTCTTAACTAGAATTATAGGGCTTGCGTAATCGGAACGTGATTCGCGGATAATTCCTTTGTCTAACAAATCCTTAACTATGTTACGCACGCGTTCCTTCTCATCCGCTGAAAGTTTGTAAGGTCGATAATATATTGGAACGTCACTGTTTAGTCTGATCTCCATGCTACCTGTACTAACTGTCGAGGTCGCAGTGCCCGTGGTGAAGATTTTATTAAATTCTTTAATTAAAGCTATCAAACGTTCTTTATCTTCACCCGTCAATGGTGTTTTCACCATATCGACCTCTGCAGTTGACACACTCTGTACGTTATTAATTCTGACCAAGCGTTGAGAATCGTTCGTACGTATGTAAGTAACCCCACTACGATTTAAAACGTCGGTACCTATCAGAATCGCTGTCTGAATACAATTCGAAGGAACAACATACAAGTCTACCTCCAACGTAATTTCGGGAAATTCTAATGTTGATTTTACATAGGACGTTGCTTCTATATCCTGACTACCGATACCTCGCATTCGACGATAAGTAGGAAGCTTATTTAAATTAAAATATTTCAATACGGATTCCGAGATAAGGGAA
This sequence comes from Leucinodes orbonalis, assembly GCA_019425675.1. Taxonomy (NCBI): domain Eukaryota; kingdom Metazoa; phylum Arthropoda; class Insecta; order Lepidoptera; family Crambidae; genus Leucinodes; species Leucinodes orbonalis. The sequence continues at coordinate 322,963 of PQWD01006942.1, read as the reverse complement.
ATATCGGAGCCAGAGTCTATCAATGTGTCGACAGGTAGTTTTTGAATTACAGCGGGCATCACGTTGTTTTGTTTATAGTCGTTTTTGAGCAAAAATTTACAGTACTAGGTTTATTATTACCATTAGCTTTAGATTCAACGCGTTCTTTATAAAAACAAGAATCAACGAGATGTCCGCTCTTCTTACAAAAGGTACATACCCTAATAGGTTTGTTATTGTTAGACGGCTGAGATTGAAAATTAGAAACAACATGTGGCCTCGGGCCCACACACATACTATCAGTTCTAGGTTTCTTCGGACAGTTAATCTGCTTATGGCCCGTTTTCCCGCACGTATAACAAGACAACCGATCGTATTTACCAGCATCGCGCTTACGCAAATTTAATGCACTACTACTCGTATAAGGCGAGCGAACAGGATTGACAGCGGAGGACGCATTCCTCGGTTTTACATACACGGATAAAAATTCGACTATATTACCCGGCTGCAGTTTCGCATTAGTTGCCGCGGCTTTTATTTGAGGATCGGTAATACCCCGAATCACAATAGCAGCTTTTAATTCGTCCGAAAGCCCCTTTACAATATTTAACCGCAAAAGAGACCTTCGAGCGTACTCGGCATACGTAGCATATTTGTTAGAATTAGTGCTCATAACATCGTATAGGACGGTAGTCATATCAACCTCACGTGGACATAACGCTCGAAATTCGATTTTAAAGCTAGTCCACGTGCGGTCCCCTGTGACCCACTCGTCTAACCAAGTTTTTGCCTCGCCACGTAAGCAACCACCAATGCGCCCAAGGCATTCCCGATCGTCCCAATTATTTAAATTTCGAGCGCGATCTACTTCAATGCACCACGCGTCAAAATCGTGCATACTAGGGTCGAAGTTCGAGATATAGTAATGCTTAGATCTTACTTGTAATAATGAAGAAAGCGCGCCAACAATCCTGTCCGCTGTGCCAGTGCTCCCGTCCCGAAGCGCCTCGGAAGCTTGGTTGGTAACGTGCGACCCCGTGTCGGCAACAGACGCCTCGCTAGCCCGCGGTGCAGACGTCGGAGTGCACCCACCTGCGCTGAGATTAGGTAACGGAGTAGACGTCAAAATAGGCACCCTACCTTCTAGTGCATTCAACCGCTCTAGTATTTGGTTTAAGGGATCGCATCGTGCACTATCGCGATCGACAAACGAACTATCACGGCGTCTACGTTGTTTTTCTACGCAGCATAATTTATTTCGCGCATTGCGAGAATTTTGCTCCCTACCCGCACGATCTTTATCTTTGCCGCGCGAGTTACCACGACATCTACGAGATCCCTGCCTATGGTTTCGTTTTGGAGACGGGGTACGACACTCTGACGACTCAGAATCACGATCAGACATTGTTAACTAAACACTACACACAATAAGAAAAATAATAAAACAAGAAGGTATTTACAAAATTCGAATGGTAAACGATTAAATAAAAAGCGAACGGTAAAATTGCGCACGTATCTATCCCACTTCTGATTTTATAAATATAAACTAAAAGTGATTTTTAAAAAATAAGACACAATACGACCTATCCAATATTTAATCCTAACAATTTACAAATCTGAATAATTAACAACAGCTACTATCAGCACTAGAAGGTACGTCCGTTCCGTCGAAGAGCTCGAAAGCAAGAGGCCCCATCATGAGCCGTGTCGCCTCGCCTCACTATTCTCCCCACTTCGCACCCCCCGCTGACGTCATCCAGTAGAGGGGCCGGTAGTGGGAAAATCTCTAACAATACCAAAATAATTTCAAAAATTAATTAATTTGAAAAATCCTCACTGAGTTCTTGCTGGATTCTCAATTCTTTATTGCATACCACATGAAGTTAAAAGGTGTACATTTGTAATAACAGTTCACATGTGGACCCTGAAGGGCACAACAAATACATTTTACTTTAAAAACATTTACAAAATTATGTTGTACATGCAGAATCAATAACAAACAAAATTAAAATAATTCACGAATATATTTAAGAGTAATTGTATTTAATTAGTAGTAATTTCCAAGTGCATTAAAAAAATAGTATATTTTTATTGATTATACCTTTATGAGTAATCATTTAAATATATTATAAATCTATTATAAACAATTATTTAAATTCAGGTAATAAAAATACTTGTACTGATCGGATCTTTAATATAATTCCTCTTTTTTTATTTAATTATAAAATATTTTTTGATTCTGAAATACTACAGTATTGTGTAATAACATTTTTCTATAACATTACTTTCAATTTGTTTATAAATTTAGAATAGTTTTCCTCGTCTTTAATATTGTATCTGGCAATTTGTTGTAAATTCTTACACACATAGAATTGGGGCCCTGGCTGTGATGTGTAACTTTTGAATGTGTGGCATCACGAGTTTGTGCATGTATCTGGATGGACAGCGGCGATCGTGTTGATTGCTTTGTTTTGGGTAAATTGGGGGTGTTCCTTACAAATTTACATATTTCCAGGATGTAAACGCTAGTGTAAGTAAATTGATTTTATAAAATGCGGTTTACAACCCTCACTTCTTTAAATAGCAATTACTCGTACGCATTTTTTTTGTAGAACATATGTCATTTACGTCCGTGCTATTTCCCCAGAGTATTATTCCGTATTGGATCCATCCGTAAGCATAAGCGTAGTATGCCGATAATGTTGTATGTTTTTTTGTCAGTTGTTTTTTTTAACTCTCGTAGACCGTAAATAAATGAACTTAACTTTGTTTTTATCTTTTGTATGTGTGACTTCCAATTTATATGATTACCTATGTTTAAGCCTAATAGATTGAAACTGCTAACGCATTCAAAATTGTGGTTTTTATAGCAAAAATTTATTTCCAATTGAGGTTTTTGGTATGGCCGAACTGCATTAATTTTGTTTTTTTATAATTTATTTCTAGGTTGTGGTCATTCATCCATTTTCAATATTATAAAAATGTCAAAAAGTGTATCATTAAGATTATCATTATTATTACAATTTATTAATAGGGAGATTTCTTTTATTTTAACGTGTAAATAAATACAACCGCACGTGACATATGGATACGGCCTAAGCTGACATGGAGGCCTTCTCACCACATATATTTATTTATTTTATAATAGTTCTTTGTTTTTAAAGCAGTATATTTTTGTTAATGTAATTTTCGTCAAATTGTATCTTTCTTTTATATCTTCTATTTAACTTTGTGGAATTTTGTAGTCAAATAAACGTTTTTCGTTTCTATTCTATATCCAAAGCACTGGTATCTTTATTTGAAATTCAACAGTTCATTCTCTCCTGGTTCTTTTGAATTTCAATTTCATGTAAAATGATTAAGATAAATTGAACATGTTAAAGCAAAGAAAAGCTTGTAGGTTTCATTACGACCTTTTCTAATTTTGTGTTTTGTTTCTTATCAGATTTAGTTTTATTATCCAAAAACTAAATCAATTCAACTTTTACATTTATAGAAACCGTATTATCCAATTCTGCATTCGATAAGCCTAAATGAAAGGATTGACGAATAAAATGTGTTTACGAGTATAACTTCTTTTTTTTATATTCTTTTAAACTCAAACAATTTTCGCAAACAAAGCGACCGCATCTACGCTTTCTAAGTTGCTACAAAGATTGCTTGGCTCAATCTTAAGCTCTGATTAAAATGCTGTTATAAAGGGTCTATTCAACTGGAAGATTCATTGAGCCCTCTAAGCAACATTGAAATTTGCAGAGCTTTACGTAATCATTGGATCGGCGACTGGTGACCGCAAAATATTCTGTTAATCATTAAACTGATTAAGCAATCGCGAAGAATGAAGGCTGTAATACCTTTTCAAAGATCATCATGATCAGCCCACTAAACGTCCCCATCGAGGGGCACGAGCCAACCCGTAAAGGTTGTATAGCCTTCGTCGTATACGCGGGCCCAGTGTGGATTGGCGGACTTCACGCACAACCTTTGAATCTCTTCACAGGCGTGCGCAGTATTCCTCATGATGTTTTTCTTCAGCATAAGTGCGTCGGATAGCGTACATTTAGATTCGAAAATTAGAAAACACGTGACGAGATTTACTAGGTGGTAGGCACCGTAGTACCAGTGCCGTCTCGGGTGTCGGGCGCAATTTGGTATTGATGGAGAATAATAACCGTTTATCAGTTGTTGGTCTCCTTTAATGCCGCTCTGTCGTGGTCAGGCGTGTCACTTACCATCAGGTGAGCGTCAAGTCCGCCCTGTTTCCTACGTAACATTAAAATTCTACGAGATCCTACTCGTATTGTCGCATAAGAATGTACAGCAAAACCTAATAAAGTACCGAACAACCGTATGTGTGAGAATTGATTTATGATCTGTTCCCGAGCCCGTTGAATTACTTACGTTAGATTAATTGATTTGCGATGTTATACCACCATTTATTATTCGCCACACATTTCTAATGCAAAATGGGGTCTTTGTAATGGCAAATCATGATATTTGGCATATTTGTATTCATCAGAATTACAAAAAAAAAAAACACACAGGCAGCAGCTGAAAATCAGCGGTTTTCTTAAAGAGAACCTTTTGCTGAATCTTTTTGTTTTGCTGCGACACACACACTGTTGTTTTTGCTTTTTGTTTTATTTGCATGTTTTAATGCATATTTTTTTCTATTTTTATGTCTGTTTTTATTGTACTTTACTCTTATGTTATGTTCTGAATGTCTTATATTATTGACTGATTCTTTTGTGTATCTCAACAAACAAACATTTTATCTATCTATCTAGGACGTAGGACGCTCTCCGGCTCGACGGAATGATGATTTGCGGAAGACTGGATAAGTAAAGTGAAGGATCGGGATATCTGACGCAGAATTCGGGAGACCTATAAATAAAATAAATAAATATCTACTGACAATCACACAGCGCCATCTAGCCCCAAGTTAAGCGTAAAGCCTGTATTATGGGTACTAAACAACGGATACATGTATACATTTTTTTTTTGTAAATACATACATATTATACATAGAAAACACCCAGACCATTACAAACAGACATGTTCATGCACACAAATGTTTGTACTGCCCGGGGATCGAACCCGGAACCCTTAGTGTTGCGGCCGACCTCTCAACCGCAACACCAAATGGGTCGTCTAAATATAGCAATGGACAGCAATAGAATATAGAAAAAATAGTAAACATTAATATGATAATTTACAAAATAAATAAGGACATCAGTAGGATAACGATCGACCGACATAACCCAAAGTATCAGCAAGTAGAAGTGGAAGTAAGAGGGCACATAGTGATGAAAACCGATGACCGATGGGGCGAAAGTATCACGAGTGCCGTCCTCTTAACGGACAAAGAAGCTTCAGCCGACCCCTAACCAGATGTACCGATGACCTGATTAAGGTTGCGGGTAGCAGATGTCGACTGCTACCGATCCACGTACAAATCAATATATAATGCCTTCGTTCAATAGTAAACATATACGAAAACAGACAATCTATCTATACTAATATATAAAGCTGAAGAGTTTGTTTGTTTGTTTGAACGCGCTAATCTCAGGAACTACTGGTTCGATTTGAAAAATTCTTTCAGTGTTAGATAGCTTATTTATCGAGGAAGGCTATAGGCTATATATCATCACGCTACAAGTAATAGAAGCGGAGAAGCAATGAAGAATGTTTCAAAATCGGGGGTATTTTTTCATACTTGGAACTTCCGCTGCGTACGCTGCGTAAACGGTTAAAGTTACACAAAAGTCATGTATGAGAGTATTGTTATCCTTTTAAAGGTCTACAAAAAAGTCCGCGGCAGCATATGTCTATCTTTTAAGGTTAGCTCACTATAACATATTTTTTTGCTAAAAAAAAATCTGTTATTGACCCCGAAACCTTTAAAGTTGGAGGGAGGGGAAATCCTATGTATAGTGATAAATGAAAGTACCGTGTTAACCCGAATTTAATGCGAGCGAAGCCGCGGGCAAAAGCTAGTATGATGATAAAAATATTACGAAGAAATGTATAAAGGTACATTTTATACTTCAAAACTTGTTTTTGTTTCTTGCAGAGCTTCCAAGAGCGACGTCCAACAGAATAGTATCAATCTTGGGGCTATTCGAGTTGTCAGTAGGGGACACTCCAAGAACTGATGGAGTATCTGAGCTGGCTGCAGCTAGACTTGCGGTGGACCACGTCAACAGGAGGGGCCTGCTTCCAGGGTATAAACTGCACCTCATCACTAATGATACGAAGGTTTGTCTCTTTGTCTTTATACTCTGCGCCTCTGCGTTATATTTCTGACTGCTTGATAATATATGTGAAGAGTATACCTTTTGTTTGAATATTCTCATACCACATGACTACGACGCTCTTACGGTGAAGGAAAACATCGTGAGGAAACTTGCACACGCCTACGAAGAAATTCAAAGGTTGTGCGTGAAGTTGGCCAATCCGCACTGGGCCCTGGGATAAAAAAGAGGATGAAACTTTGTCACTTTTTAACACGATCGAGACTTTGCACGCATCAAGCTACTATGACATAGTTATCCTCTAAGAAAGGATTTTGAGAAATTTCACTCCTAAGAGCATAAAATAGGGGATGAAAAATAATACTTCTAAACGCGAGCGAAGCCGCTGGCAAAAGCTAGGTAATAATAGTTACATATTTATTAAAACAAAAGAAAATGGAGATGCTCTACGCTCCTTGGACGCTTCTTCCCCTAAGTAGCTTACCTGATCCCTATTCCCACAGTGCGATCCAGGCGTGGGAGTTGATCGTTTCTTCCACGCGTTGTACACGGAACGAGAAGCGAGGATGGTGATGCTCCTAGGAACAGCCTGCTCTGAAGTCACGGAGACCATCGCCAAGATTGTACCTTATTGGAATATTGTTCAGGTAATTTTATACTAAGTCTGCTTGTAGCAATCATTTTATATTCAAAAAGTAAATCAAAACCAAATCATTTTTTTTTATTTACATAAATCTGTTATAGATACTTTTGAATCGTCCTTTTGAATTATTATATTTTTATGACTTTACCACCGGTTCGGAATAAGTAGGATCTTCGAGAAGAGCCAGCAAGAAACTCGATAGTCACTCTTTTAAACTTTTTGTATCATTGGTTACAGAGTTTGTTATTAACGTACACGTAACATTACAATAATTAATTACAAAGATTTTAAATCTGGAACACTATGTGCAAGACCGCATATCTTTATCCGATAAATATTCGTCTATTGTATAGCAAACTTTCTTTATGAGTATTTTTAAATCTTAAAATAGATCTGGTGAAAGGGCAATTCAGCAAGATTTTGTAGTATTTTATTAAAGAACTCAATGCTTCTTCCAACAAATTATTTTCCTACTTTAAGCATTTTTAAATGAAAAATACCTCAACATTTCCTATGTTCTGTTGCACCTACCAATCTGCATTGGGCTCTCATGATGAATGACGGCCTACACATTGCCTTGTCTAGCTACATTATCTTTTCGACCTTGGCTTTGGACTGCTTTTATCAATCTGGTTTTCTGGCTATGTGTTGTTAGGTTTATGTTGAAAAAGAAGCCTTCACCTAGTTGTAATTGAACACCGGTATTCAGGGCTGGCGAGTGGAGTAAGCAATAAAACTGGATACCGCAACACCTTTTACAAAGATAGCAAATCCCCGCAACGCCCTAAGCTGAAGTTCGAGTCCCACTCTAGGACACCTTTAGGCCCATTGTGTAAATTTTAATAAGACTTGAGAGCCATTTGCGCTCGCTAATTGCCCGGTGAAGCTGTAAAGGCCATCTGCAGCCAACAACAGTAGTCAGTTAAAAAAAATAGCACTCTTACCACTTTAAACTTACCACTAAATGATTGACAACCAACGTTTACTTGAGGAGTCTGGATTTGAAGGCAAATACAACATTGGTAATTATCTCGAAATCGACCTGGACCTTAACTTCAAATTCAGGACCTCTCGTGATAAGGATCAGGTAAACTAAAACTGGTCATAACTAGTTTAAACTGGTCCCTTAAACTATTTTAACTCTTCCGCATCGGGAAGTTTGCCGTCACTAATGCTGTTCTGCCGTTTAAGCAAATGTTTGCCTAAATATAAGCACGTAAGGTTCATTTTTCAGCAGACATTGCGATTTTAGCAATCTGGATTTAGTACATTGGTTATTTGGTTTGGACTCGACGTCTATTGCTTGTTAATCGGATGTTGACCGAGTAAATAGTATGTAATAATGAATTTGACACATCATACCTAGATCTATGAGGAATCCAATCCGGGTTGGGGGTCACTGATACTGTGTCAGTGAGGTCAACAAGGGATATTGCTAAAGTTGTATGACATAAATTGACAAGCTTCTAAAAGTTTTTTTCCGATGAAGATATATGGGTAGTTTGTATGCCTCTACACAAAATAGGGACACTCATCAGCCGATTTCATTATTTTTCCCGTCACCCGAAACAACAGATGTTAGGTCTCTTATACCCGGTAATTTTATTAGTATATTTTACTAGCTACAGTGCCGTCATCCCCAAACACAGAAGTGCAAATCTCTGGTATTTCACGGGACGATATCTGGCACTGCGGTGGTACCTACCTAGACGACTCAGTACCGAGTCTACAACTTATTAAAAATAGTAATTACGAGGAGATGCGGTATTAAGGAGGCGAAGATAAATGTATGGATTGTTCTGTCATACGCAGAGTAGCTGTATCGAGGAAAATTTGGCTAGATGGGTTTTTTGTGTGGTCGGGACATTGATTGCCTTTGTGGTTCGGCTCAAACGATGGCCCATCTGACATAGTGCCCGGCGTGCCCTTCCAGCTGCACGTGGGAGGATCTAATGACTGCATCGGATAATGCTGTTACTGTGGCTGTTTTCTGGGCCGCTAAAATTTGGATGTGTGTTTGCCTTCGAGACGCTAAGAAGAATAAGATTGGTCTGCGTGAAAATTAAAGGAGGCTGCGTTCGAAAGTTTACCTAAATAGTAGGCTGCAATGATGATGGTGATGATGAAGCAACATCTGTCTCCATTGTGAACTGATAGGCATAATGATGACGATAATGAAAACATATTTTTCCCTTTACAAGGTATCATTCGGGTCAACATCTCCAGCTTTGAGCGACCGATCGGAGTTTCCGCTGTTCTGCCGCACGGTGGCGCCAGATTCTTCACACAACCCAGCCAGAATCGCTTTCATCAGGTAAATTCACAAAGAAGGGAATAAACATATCATAGTACACACTTATTAATTAATAAAAGGTCCATAAATAAAAAACTGTCAATAGAATACGAACCGATGGTTTTTTAAGTGACAAACTGAACAGGACGGTCAGGACGCTCACCTGATGGTAAGTGATACGCCTGACAATGATAGAACGGCATTGAAGGAGACAACTGATAGACAGTTATTATCCTCCATCAATGCCGCACTGCGTCCGTCACCCATGACAATGATGTTAGGTCTCTTATACCCGATAATTTCACTGGCTATAGCCTTGAGACCGGTCATATTAAGATAAAAAGTGTTCAGAGAAAGGTCACATTGGATATAGGTGTAGTGCCTAGTCGCTCGCAGTTTAGAATTTTATTCCCAAAGTTGTTCACGACTACATATACCTAGTAGAAACTGTCCAACTAGGTTAATACAACTTCGAGAAAGAGATATCGTTGAATTCGATTAGGATGGGTATCGTTCGAGAAATACGGTTAAATCTTTTCGAACGTATTTCTCAATATATCAGAATATCTATTTAGCGCTTCGGAGCGTCGGTGGCTCATTGGTGTGGACTGTTTCCTTCCGATCTGGAGTGTGCAGGTTCAAGTCCCGCCTCGTACCAATGTATTTTCGAATTTTCCATATGTACGTTTATCCGACGCTCTTACGGTGAAGGAAAACGTTGTCAGGAAATCTGCGCACGCCTGCGAAGAGATTCAAAGGTTATGCGTGAAACCGGGCAATCCGCACTGAGCCCGCGTGGACGACTAAGGCCTATACACCCGCGTACGGGTAGGCTCGTGCCCCTCGGTGTAGACGTATAATAAGCTGAAGATGATGATATCTATTGTTTATTATGAGAGCATTGTCAGCTTACATTATTTTCTTTAGAAAATATGCACATTGATTCGTTACTTGCAAAAGGTGTAAATGATGACATTTCTGGTACCCTGGTTCAAATGATTTGTGACCCAAAAGTATTTCCCAGCAGAAGTCCACTGCTGAGTAAGAAATGCCATACATAGAAATGTTACGTTACAAGTAATTTAGTTCCTTATCACAGTAACATACATTTTCAGTAAATTTGGTTTTCTCAAATTAAGTGCCCTAATCATTCTACTTAACAAATTGATGTGGTGTGGTGTTAATAGATTAAGATATGTTTTGCGTTTTAACAATGCCCTTTGTGTGGGAAACGAATGCTGACATTGTATAAAGGTCTTCGACCCATACTAATCCAGTTTTTCGGTAGATTATCCCTTGACAAGACTTTGGCCAAGTCATTGCATATTCATATTTCTAGCCCGAAGGGACTGAGAGCAAACTATATTTGCCGATCCAGCTTAATCCGTTCCTTCGGCAAATACCGATCCGGATTGTGTGAAATTCAATGATACAAGCACAGATTGTGTAGTAGTTATATACACAGGGTCTTCTGATAATGAATTCGATATACATATATATCATCTTATCAAATAATTGATTAATCATAACTTCTTAGTTTAGTCAATAAGTTGTTATTATAAAATAAAAAAAATAGAAGTACGATGAAAAATTTTTTTTCTGAGTTTCAGTTCAATGTATGGGGAACCCCAAAATATATTAATGTTTTTTCAAGTCTCTTGTCAAAACCTAATAGCGGTAAACAGAATTCATATACTTACAAAGTTTCATTAGTGTAGTGTTTATAGTTTCGGAGAAAAAAGGGTGTGACATACGGGCGGACAGACAGACAGACAGACTTGACGAATGTATAGGGGTTTCGTTTTTTGCCGTTTGGCTAACGAACACTAAAAACTGGTTATAACGGAAGTTTTCTTCCAGACAGTTCGGTTGGGACACAGTGACCGCATTCTCCCAGAACGAAGAGATATACTCCCTGGCTGTGAACGAGTTGGTGACTCAGTTAGAGGCTGCTAACATCACTTGCGCAGCTTCTATTACCTTCGCTGAATCAGACTTCAAGGAACAGTTGCAGTTATTAAAGGTATGGAATCCCAATTAACTCATTATAATTCGTTTTAGTAATAAAAAATGAACGTTGAGACTAATTCGCACTGAACTCTTGAGAGAAAATACCTACAAACTCCAATACGTTTCATTTGTGATACTGTTACACAAAATTTTAGGTCACTCATTTCTAACTCACTCTGGTATTATAATAGTAGTAAAACAAAATATTTCTTATACCACAGATACTATGTAATAAATTGTTTTCTAAAAAAAAGATAAGCGCAAAACAAACTCATTGGTGATGATTTCCATACAGCTTTTAGTTTTATTGTGTTTGTTAACAATCTATGAGGGCTTAAACAATGTATTTATTCAATTGAGGTTCATAAATAACACTTATGAATGTCAAATGAAGCTTCACTGGTGTACTACCATGGATGTTAACATGAAAGTGTTTTAAACCCGAGTGCATGTGAACAAATATGCACCATATTTGAATCTAGTTTGAAAATAACCATCAGTATTCCAGATATCATTGTTAGAAGTCCATCGGAGTTCCGTGAATAACGAAACTAGGTATCCATCCACACCGCCTCTAGGAGAACGGAAGTTCTCTACAATACAACAACTACGAACGACACAACTTCAGAATCAATTTCCGTCGGAGAGACAAGGCGTACCTGAGGGTTACACACTAGCGTATTTTAGTAGCCGGTAACTTTTGTATATGACATTAAGTAAACGAGGCGGTCAGTTGAGCAAACTAACCGGCTGATAGTAAATGATACAATGATGTATATGAGGTCTCTCATAGCCGGTAATATAAATATGAATATGCACTGACATTCGCAAATCACCATCTAGGCCCAATCTAAACATTTAGCCTGTAATATGGGTACTAAATAACGGAAAACCATATATTTGTACTCTTTTTTGGAAATACATACATAGTATGCACCCAGACCAATACAAAAAGACATGTTCATGTACACCAATGTTTGTACTGCCCGGGTATTGATCCCAGAAACCTTATTATAAGAGCCAATGTCTCAACCATTACAGAGTATGAATATATTTCACCAATAAACCATGAGTGCCTACAAAGGCACTCTGGGTTTATTGGTGAAATATATTTTTTGTATATATGTAATAAATAAATATATGTTTTGTGTTGGTGTTGAAATATGTCTACAGTTATTAAATTAAATAAATAACTTTTCATAGCAAGCTTTTTTATGAAAAGCGTATTAAACTCTTAAAAAGCTTTTTCTTGTGAATTCTATTCATTATATTAAAATATTACACATTGGAATTCTGAAAGTTTTTACTACTTGATCCTACCTTATAGGAAGTTTCGTAATATTTGCTATAAAAACCACACCGTGCCTTTGAGTTTACATTTTTAAGACCAATCTGTCGCATACCTACTTAACTTTGAGCGTAGACTCTCGGCCTCGAAGCTATAAAAAATCTTTAAGAATTTGCTGTCTTGACCTATTCATCATCATCAGCTCATTAAACGTTCCCGCCGAGGGGAACGAGCCTACCCGTAAACCTTTAACAAACATTCTTAAACACGTCAAATTTAAATCTCTCAATACGGCGTAACACAACCAACGCTTATTCTAATTCATCAACTTGAAATGAAACTCCGTTGTTCTATGGTTCATCACTACATAGTATAAAAATAAAGCTTTCTTGTCCCCATTTCCCTATATGCAATTACATCTATAAAACTACACATCGGATTTATGCTTATTTTTTTATAGATGGAGTGATTCAAGAGGAAGGTTTATAAGTATAATAAAATCCATTTAATAGTGGAGAAACACTGTTATTTTTGAGGTTTCTAATGTTATGTCATAAATGATTCCAACAGGCCAAACCACTGAAACGCTTTTTTTTTTCAAAGTATCAAAACTCATATTTTTAGTTTAGTATTTTAATCGTTTTTTATTATATTTTTTGACGTTCATAAGTGCTTTTTGTAAGCCTAATTTGAAATAAATGTTTTTGACTTTGACTTTGATTCTATTTTGTCCTTTTACATTGCAAACGCAGGCGAACCCTACAAGATTTATCAAAATAATTTAATGAGAATTGTGAACAATAAAAAGGTCTACAGAAAACTCCGCGACGGTATATATATTTATCTCTTATGGATATCCCACAATATTTTTTGCCATAGTCCTTTCTCGACACATAATGGCTAATTTTGAAGCGATTTTAACCAATACAACATTAATCCTTATCCAATAAAATACCTCAAATACATTGTCGATTTAATATAAATCTATATGGTGCTTTACAGCATAGATTTAAATGAATATTTTCGAAGATATGACAGATTACAAAATTCAACACGTAGTGTTTGCGGCGGTACAAGACGACCGGGCAGGCGGGAGCGTGCCTATTACGAATATCATATATTTACCTCAATGAAATATCACCATTGCACAAGTGCGAAGCATGGGCAGGTCGCTAGTAATAAATAAATAGTTTTACTGACATTCACACAGTAATAAAAGATTAAGAAGACAATTATCTATTGCACATAAATAAAACATCATCATCAGTTCATATACGTCCCCATCGAGGGGCACGAGTCTAACCGTAAGAGGTGTATAGGCTTAGTCATCCGCGTGGGCCCAGTGCAGAATGACCGACTTCACGCACAACCTTTGAACCTCTTCGTAGGCGTGCGCAGTTTTCCTCACGATGATTTCCTTCACCGTAAGAACGTTGGATAAACGTACATATAATTTCAAAAATATGTTGGCGGGAATTGAATCTGCACCCTTCAGATCGAAAGACAACAGTCCACACCAATGAGCCACCGACGCTCAGTGAACAAAACATAGTGAATAAAAAATCTATTTAGGCGGTAATACCGCTTAGAGCGATCTCTTTTAAACAGCAAAAGAAAAATTGTTTTACAAAAAACTTGTTCTAAGTACCAACATTAATGTCGTCCTAAGTGTTTCCAGTACCTTTATTAAAAACGTGGTAAAATGCTTGCACACAAAGAATCCCTCGCGGCGTCCATAGTACAGTTTAAACAAGAGATTCTTTTGTTGTAGCTTGAAAACAATGGCGGTACACGACGACCTCAAAACTTTGGTATTGTAGACAATTTATGTTCTTGCGGAAGCTGCGAAACGTACTTTTTGATGATGACACAAAAAATTATATGAAAGTTTTTTCTTTTATTAATTTGTAATAAATTGACGACTCATTTGGTGTAGCGGTTGAGACATCGACTACTACACCAAGGGTTCCGGGTTTGATCCCCGGGCAGTACAAACATTTGTGTGCATAATTGTGTACAAACGTTTGTGTTTCGAACATGTCTGTTTGAAATGGTCAGGGTGTTTTCTATGTAAAATATGTATTTACAAAAAAATATAGTATGTTTATCCGTTGTTTAGTACCCAAAAAATAGGCTTCAGGCTTAACTTGGGGCTAGATGGCGCTGTGTGAATGTCAGTGGATATTTATTTATTTATTAAGAAATAAAATGAATTGTAGCAGACGAGTTCTGGAATGGAGACCGCGTCTTGGCAAGCGTAGCGTAGGACGCCCGGACCGATGGACCGACGACATGCGAAAGTTCGCTGGTGGAGGCTGGATGAGAAAAGTAGAGGTCCGGGATATCTGGCGCAAAATGGGGGAGACCTACTCGCAACCTTTGAATCTCTTCGCAGGCGTGCGCAGGTTTCCACACAATGTTTTCCTTCACCGTAAAAGCGTCGGATAACGTAATTAGATTAACTGAAACTTTTCGCTTTGTTCTATCAATTAAACGGGTTGCTTATAATCATTAATCAAAACGTTTACATTTTGTATAAACTTTGTTTATTAGTCTTGCAAAGGCTATGTTGGTTTAGGAAATAAGATGCTAACAATTTATTTAAGGGATTACAAGTCTGATAAATCTATAATGAAATGAAATGAAAAGTGTTTATTCAGTTTAGGTCCTTACAGAGTGCTTAGTTTGAGTTTGACAAAACGTATCGAGTAACTTTACTATCGCGTTAATCGAGCATACGTTACTCACGGCGTAACGCGAGTAAATGCGAGTCTGAGTTAAAACATAGCAGTCGATAACTACGGCGTTTACTCACTGCGGTCCGCGTTAATATTTTTTGTGATATTGGCAGCACCGAGTCACTTTGTTATGAACCGACAAAATTAAATACATATTTCGTTTGCCTTTAGCAGTGGAGTTGGAGAACACTTATGAATGTCAAATGAAGCTACCACTGGTTCGGGAGGTAGTTTTCCACTGAGAAGAAACCAGCAACAAACTCAGCAGTCACTCTTTTCTAAAATTTGTGTTTAGTACAGAATCATGTGTAATCAAAATAATTAAATTCTCAATTTTTATCATATTAAGTATTGGTAAAAATATAATAATCTACAAAGTATTATATAAATCTAAATAGATGATAACAAAAAAAAACAAAAGTAGTGCAGGCGTGGAGATCAACATGTCCATGAGTTTTTATCACAGACATCAGAATATATATTAGACTGACAAGCCGCTAAGTTTATAGGCAGTCCCAGTGTCGCAATTTCTTTTCGGTTCTTACCTGTGAAAAGTTACTATATTTCTTGGTAAATTTACTGATTTATTGCGATGATGGCATGTTACAATTGCACATGATGGCATTTTGGAAAAAAACGGTAATTTCTTCTTATATTCGTGCGTCTTGACTCGTCTCACAGAGCGTAAACTGGTAGCCAGTGTATGCTCGTTGAGCTTACAGTTGTCGCACTTTAAACGCGGCTTGCCCCATCTCCTGTATTGGGAAATCTGTGGTTTTTATCATTTATATAATCTTTGATACTATAGTAACCTTTTTTCATTTAAATCGGCTTTACATGAGACTTAAACTTATGCAGGGGTAAATCAATTATATTATATGGTAGCTTATTAAATATTTTAATGCAAATGAGTTCCCGACCTTATGCAATCTGAGATTTGGAATATAATACAAGTAAATATATCATCATCATCATCATTACAGCCTAAATATCCAATGCTACCCACCACCTTAACGAGGTCACCAGTGCATCTGGTTGAGGGTCGGCCTACGCTTCGTTTTCCGTTACGTGGACGCCTCTCGGGCAACGGCATATAAGTATAAAACCTTTAAAACTTTTGAACTACCATTCCGGAAAGACCTTGAAATATTTAGCCTTCTTTAGAATACTAGGTGGTAGACTCGATACTGAGTCGTCTAGGTAGGTTAACTGCGGTGTGTGAAATAGAAGTGTTTTTCACTTCTGTGTATCGGGATGAGGGCACTGTATCTAGTAAAATTACCGGATATAAGAGACCTAACATTTCTGTCGGGCACAGTGCGGCATTGATAAAGAATAATAACTTTATCAGTTGTTAGTCTCAATCAATGCCGCTCTGTCATGGTCAGGCGTATCACTTACCATGAGGTAAACTTCCTGACCATCCTGTACACTTTATAAGATAAAAAAACTTTAGAGTAAATCGAGTTCTGACGCGACCTCACCCCGTTTCCTCGTGGACATTTTCTCTCTAAACTTTGCTGGTGGTTTTTCTTAGTGTACACGAACTTAAATGACTTTCATCTATTAAATCGAAGTGGATAAGTTATATGAGGTTTGCTTAACACGGTATTTCTTCTATTCTCGGCTTGCAGAACTTAGTGCTAATGCTATAAATTATTATGTTATTTTTCAGAATGTAATAAAAAAAGGATTCTGAGTATCCAAATTTATGCCAGACTTTGACAGAGCAGTAAAATGTATTTCGAAAAGTATGTTGTATTAAAGCATATAAACTTGTAAATACGAATATTTATGCTAGTATAAGAAAGATAACTGCATTATATCCTTTATACAAATTATGTTTGAAATGTATAAATTACTTACCCGATTTATCAATTTAAGGGCTTGGAAAGATAACTTAAGTAAAGAATAATAACTACTTATTCTATTAAATGTTATAGAACGGTCATTAAGGTATTCTGTCAAATATTTTTTTATTATTATTAATACTTGTTTCAATTTAATTTTATATTAATTACTGTATGTTTTGTGCCAAAGATACAGATTTAATTACAAATTATTGGTGCCATACATACTTATATTATGCAGAAAGACCTATTATCGACACCGTCCCTCTCCGTTGTCCCAAATAAGTCCCAATTTGGGCACTAATGCCGGGCGTTAGAGCTATAATGATGTAATTTACACAGTTTAAGAAATATCGTTCCCTTCACAGGAGCTGGATACCAGGATTATTATTGGCAGCTTCTCTCAGGAGATGATACCGAAAATATTCTGTGAGGTATGTTTCTTTATGTATGTTTATGTCCCGTTAATAGTAGTAATTCAAATCTGAGGTTCAAATCCCGACACGTACCAATGTGTTTTCGAAAATATATGTACGTTATCCGACGCTCTTACGGTGAAGGATCATGCACGCCTGCGAAGAGATTCAAAGGTTGTGTGTGAAGTCGTCCTCGCCGACTGGGGCGTGGGCGACTAGATAATCCCCTATACGGGTAGGCTCGTGCCCCTCGGTGGGGATGTTTAATGAGCTGATGATGAATAGTAGTAATTATTAGGACTCAGAGTTGTAGTTTTTTTATCTATTAAAGGAAATTTTGCCTAAGAGAGGCATGTCAGTCCTATCGGAGCACATACATAACATGATATTTGAGTATAAAACAGATTATCGATAGTGTACCATGTCACATAGCCGTACATCACGAGTAGTTCCTAAATTAAGAACACGACTACGAGCTATACACCCTGTACGGGTAGGCTGATGATGATGAGATATTATATGATGATGCAGGCATTCAAGCTAGGGATGTGGGGGGCGGAGTACGCGTGGCTGGTCGCAGGCGAACCACCTCGGTTGCGAGGGCACGCGCCGTGTGCGCATGCGCAGCTCTCCCGAGCGCTCGAGGGATTGGTCACTGTGACCGCGCATCGGGGCATCGTGGGTGATGCCGAGTCGTATGCTGGTCTTGTAAGTATGAATAGCTTTTATTTGTTGACATGATCTGAACAGCAGTGGTGTGCACTCCGTATATGTAAATAAGCAGTGCATACTCTGTGCGGGGTAGTTTCCGCTCGTCACCCCTAGCGTTGTCACCCCTAATAAAACTTTATAACTCAATCAACTCTATACTTACCATATTGTAATATTTTCAGGGCAAGCCTTATGTGATCGTTTTAGCAACACTTAACATGAGTATTACTTACTCTTAGGAATATTAAAATGATTTGAAAAAAGTACTAGGGAACCATACATAACCAAGAGGTTCTGTTGTGAACAACTTATGAATTTATCGAACTGATAAAAAATGCTGTCCACTAAAAAGTACTAATTGAACACGTCCTTTGTAATCATGGTCTCCTAGTATTTCCATCGGTACTTCGAGACATCCCAAATCTCCAACTTAATAAACGATTTCCACTTATCCGCCCATTTTCCTCTACAGAGTTGAAACCATAGGCGATCTGCTGTCATCAACAGCACTCAATTGGACAAAAATGTAAATTATTTATTGTTTTTGCGATTAGTGTCTCTCACTTTGTATTCCCTACTCATAATCTCTGTGCACGTCACTCACAAGTTATACGCCTGACCATGACAGATGCAGGTTCGAAGGAAATTCATGATAATAGGTAGTCATTATTTTTCATCAATACTGCCCTGCGCCTGATACCCGAGACAACAAATGCCAGGCCCCTTATAACTTAAGTAGCTAATGCACTCTTATTTTACGGCACAATATCTGGCACTGTGGTGGTATGTACCTTGGCGTATTAGTACCGAGTCTACTTCCTAGCAAATGTTGATTTTATAATGAAGATTAGATTATTTCATTCGGGGCAAAGTAAAAGCACAAGACACTCTTATTTCACGGAAAAATATCTGGCACTGTGTTGCTACCTTGGCGAATCAGTACCAGCTCTACTACCTAGCAAGTGTTGGTTTTATAAAGAAGCATAAGATTATTTCATTCTGGGCCTTTACCCAACTTTTTTTCCTTTTTGCTTTTTCTTGTAAAAGCACGGGACCGCAATTCGAGGATCTGCACAGCGCGCTATGGTGCCTCGTTCCTAATGCGCACCGCAAAGGAATGGAACTCGTTGTCTCCTTGACCGACCGTCTTTAAGGCAAGAGTGAATAGGCTGTTTCTAGACAGGCATGATCCAACATCGGCCGCATGATCACTTACCATCAGATGAGATGGCGCTCAAATATCTGCCTAGAAGATAAAAAAAATCGGCACTAACGCTCCAATGACCTCACAAAACATCCTCGGTGAGATAAAGGTACACCGCGCTGGTTAAGCTGCTATAGAGAATATAAAACTATTGTCTCAAACTCAAAAATATATTTATTCAATCAAATCTTTACAATACACATTTGTAGCGTCAATAAAAATAGAATCGTTTCGGATAGTTTGTATTCTACTGAGAAAACTCAGGCAAGAAACTGACTGTGTCAGGCTTGTAAAGTGAGCGTACCTGAGTTAATCGGTTGGGCGACTCGTCATTAGCCGCCCTTGGTATCGCTAGAAGGACGTCGATAATATAATAAAAAAACTATAAATCGACTGTTGATACATTACTAGGAGATGTCTAACAGATGAGTTTATTTGTGACTCGTCTAACCACAGTTAAGTGGTTACCTTCAAAACCAAACATGCCGTCGTACAAGAAAGGTTCAAAGACGCATGAGAATTTCTCCACGAGTAGTTTCTCCGCGAATAAATTCAAGATCAATAGAAATTCCATTAAGTATGTATAAGACAATGTTTCAGCAACGTGAACGCTGGGATATTTATTTCACTTCTAAGTGAATTAGAAGTTTGAATAAAAGATGGAACTGGGTGTTTATCACGTCGTATGTGACAGCGTGATGCACGAGCAGGTGTTAGTCTCAGTAATTCCCGGGTATTTATAGCTTGTGATATATAGTAATTTTACTGCCAGAGTTGAACCCTATAAAGAATAGGGTGGTGACAATTATTAATTATTCTAATCCGAACGATGATTCCGTGCTTTGTTGGGCACGTTAAGCCGTCGGTCCCGGCTAGAATCTAAGGATGGTAGTCGTTATCACTACCAATCCACATTAGGCCCCTGTAGTAGGTTAGGGCCTAAACTCCCCATAGCTATACTGTGTGGGATGGCTTGTGTCCTCAGCGGGCCGTTATAGGCTGATGATGGTGATGATATTCTAATCTGTCTAATCACATGGAAAATAACAACTAAGTAATTATTAAGGAACCAAAATAAACACATACTCATTAATCCGCGCACTAACAACGTATAGAGCACGATACTGTTCGAGGTATGGATAATATAAATGCATGAATATTTAAAATCTCCAAATCATCCAATTACTTGTTCAATTAAGTTTTAATCATCAACGATATTGCAGACAAACGAGATGTTCACCCGCGAGATGAAAAACGCAGGCGTCGGCGTATCCGCATACGCGCCGCAAACCTACGATGCAGTTTGGGCTATTGCATTAGCTCTGAGCAAGGTACGTATACTAAACGCATAGCTTATTTCAGAATCGAGCTACTTAATAAAGCCATATTTGACATATTTGACGTGTTTACTGAAAATTGACGCAATAATGTTTGTAAGTAAGTTTGTTTTAAGTTTCAATAAAGATTATTTTATATTGAAGTAGATAAAAATTAATATCCACGGACATTCACACAGCGTCTCAAATTAAGCATCTAGCCTCAAGTCTCAAATTAAGCATCTAGCCTGTAATAAGTGTGCGGGGGGTCCGTTGTCTCGATGGTCGGTGAGCGGTGACGTCCCCGCACGTGTGTGCTGGATTGCGTACAGAGGTGTAAGGAAGTCGTTCAGAGAAATAAGAAGGTCGGCGATTAATTTCGGGCAACGTGACTATGTAGCAAGCTATACTGTGGACTGTATTGTTTTCAGGTGTTCTTGTAATGTTTCAGCAGTATTCCTTCAGCGATCGTAGTCGAGTAAGCGGTAGTCGGAAGCGGTAATAATTCGATCACTTTTATGTTTTCTTATATTCATTTTCCTAGTCTCGCAACTAGTGGCTAGTGGAGCGAGTGCATGTGTCAATCTGACGGGGATGGCCTGAGTTGATGGACAGGGATGGGGATAGTAGAGACCCCTTTCCGGCGTTACCGTAGGGAAGTCATACTACTATCCCGGTCTAACCTATAGGTGCATCCCTGTCCTCCCTTACACGTGTCGTGTAATGAGTCAAGGTCACATCTCGACAAGTCGAGACGTGTTGTGTACATGTTGTGTGTCCAGTGTTTACCCTAGGTTGCCCATTTATTCATATATACTTTACATAGGGTACCTTATTCTAAACATGTACGTCCAACAATCAGTTACAGCCTTATATACGGGCTGTTATACATATCACTGATTGTATTGTCTACTTATTCCTATTGGGTAATAAGTTTAGGCCATCGTTTCCGTATGTTTTATTTTCTATACATAGTGTCGTTATACATGTGCATATTTACTATTTATCTATTATCTATCTATATTTAATCGAAAAGGTAAGTTTATTATATTTAAATTATTATCTATGTACATAATGTTCTATCTGTAGTTGTCACGTTGCCTTATTTATACTATAACTGCGCTGGTGAAGCGATGTTGTGGCCGTCCTGCACATTCTCCCGCCGTGTGTCGGAGCTCAGCCGGCGACACATCATTCAGTAGGAGGGACGGCCGCTATCTCTTCTATTTGCAGGTTCACCAGCTTCTTCGTAGGCCGCCGCAGGACTCCCGCCTTGGTCAGCACGTCCGCCGCTCGTACTACCATCGAGTCCCGGGTACACGGCGACCACTCTGCCCAGCGGCCATGTGTTCCGTGGCAGAGTGCTGTCTACAACGATGACCATGTCATCTATCTTCAGTGCTGGCCCTTCCCGTGGGGCTCCCGCCGGCATTGGAGTTCGGGGAGGTATTCACGTACCCAGCGTGACCAGAACATGTCCGCTATGCGCTGGGAGGCCCGCCAATGTTTCTTGTTGAGCAGGTCGCGCTCTTCTGTAGGCCCATAGCGGGCTCGTGGGGGCCCCAGCAGGATGAAGTGGTTGGGTGTCAACGTCTCCGGATCGTTGGGATCCACCGGGACGTGAGTCAGCGGTCGACTGTTCACTGTAAACTCCACTTCACTTAGTATGGTCACTAGCACTTCGTCGTTCGTCACTTGTCCGTTCATCACCGCGGCTAGAGCCGTTTTCACTGTACGCACTAGTCTTTCCCACGCGCCGCCCATGAATGGCGCGCTCGGCGGTATGAATCTCCACACTATACGGCGTTTGCTGGCTTCTATTTCGGTGGCACTGTCGATCGCTCGCCTCAGCTCGCGCTCCGCGCCGTGCAGATTGGTACGTTGTCGGAATTGATCTCCCGTGGGCACCCGCGTCGTGCGATGAATCGTCGCAGAGCCATCACCGCCGAGTCGGTGGTGAGTGATGTCGCCAGCTCGAGGTGCACTGCCCTAGTGGTGAGGCAGGTGAAGAGGGCCACGTATCGCTTGTGGGTGGCCCGCCCTATCGTCACGTACAACGGTCCAAAGTAGTCCACCCCGGTGTACGAGAACGGTCGTTGGTGATGGGCGAGTCGGCTGGGCGGATGGTCACCCGTGGGTGGTCCGATGGCTTCGTATGTCTTCTTCGGCACTGTACACACTCTCGCACTATTTTCTTTGTCGTGGGTCGGAGGTGTAGGATGTGAAACCGTTGTCGGCACTGGTTGACGGTGGCTTCCACGCCCTGATGATGGCCGCGAGTATGGATGTGGGCGATATACAGTCGCGTCGTATGATGTCGCCCGTCCAGTATGGCCGGCCTCTTGTTGTCTTCCGATATCCCATCGATCGCTTCTATGCGGGACTTTATACATAGTAGTCCCTTGTTCATTTCGAGCGCCAGATTCTTCAATTTGCTTTGTCGGCTGACCTGACGTCCCCGTAGTACATCTTCTATGTCTTGTGGGAAGCTATCTTGTTGACTGGCCCGAATTATAATGTGTTCGGCTTCCACGAGCATTGATGTTTCAATTTTCATGTACTTGTCTTCCTTATGTACATCTTCCTTGTGTACATTCGCACGTCGTGTGGCGTACTGTCTTCCCCATGACGGGTCATCTTGCTTGTTGGGCTTGTTTTTTGCGAATAATATTTGTTTTTTCGGTCTTCGTAGGAGATGTATGAATTGCAGTACTCTAGCCGTTGTGCGGACGAGCCGTTCCCACCGTGAGAACTTGTATGGATCTGGCATCGCTCGTCCCACTGTTGGGCTTGTCCCGACGTGCAGAGTTCTTTCTTCCCCCGTGGACGGCATTTCTCTCTCTTCTCACGGCCACGCGTCCATGTTGTGTTGTAGGAAGGGCGGGCCGGTGAACCATCTGTGTGTCCCGTTGAAATCCCGCGGGACCCCTCTGGTGGCGTCGTCGGCCACGTTCAGCTTGGTGGGCACCCATCGCCATTCTTCTGTCTTCGTAGTGTCTCCGGCGACTTGATGTACGAAATGCACTCGCTGTCCCATGGCGCGGCAATGAGCGCCGTGTAATACCCAACCCAATCGGGTCAGCGAGGCCACTGGTTGGCGCTTGGAGCCAACTCTCTTGTCTTCTGCCATCAGCAGAGGCCAATTGTCTTGCCCGATGAGCACTTGCGGTTTGGCCTTTTCATAGGTTAAACGGTGGGCGATGTCTTCCAGGTGTTTGCAGCCCCCCAGGTCCGTAGAGCTGACCGTTTGGGCTGACAGTCTCAACTGCTGGATTGTCCTAGCTTGTATGTGATGTCTTCCACCAGCAGTGCCCCGGATGGTCATCTTCACTCGTCGTGACGCCCCCGTGTCTACCTTTTGGTTCCCCATAGCTTCTATGCGGAACGGTTCTACGGGCCCCTTGAGGCCCGCCTGTTGCGCCAGCTGTTCGTCTATAAGTGTGACCGTGGACCCGTCGTCTAGCAGCGCGAACGTTTCTATCTTCCTCTTGTTTCCAACTATTTGAATGGGTATGATCTTCAAATATGCGTGCGCTCTCGCAGGTGTCCAGGTGGAGCTGACGACTTCTTTCTTTTCTCTCTTGTGGTGGTGCAGCAGTGTGTGGTGAAAATGTGGACAGCCGTCTGTATTGCATTTCACGGGCTTGCAGTGGTGGTCTTTGTTTCGATGTCGTAGGCAGCGGAAACAAAGCCTCTTCTCTTTGGCCATGTCCCATCTTCCATTAACGCCGAGTTTCCTGAACTGATTGCAGTCCCGCAGCGCGTGACCGGACTCGTTGCACGCGAGGCAGACTTGGGCGGTCGGTTCAGGCGTCCTCTTGGGCGGCGTTGTGTGCGTTGTGTACGCACGCTGCTGTCTTCGTGGCGGTGCGACAATGGGTTCGCGGTGTGGTTCGCGATGAGGTTCAGGCTGCGCGTATGGGCCGCATCTGTCGGCCTCGCGGTTCAGGAAACGCGCCAGCTTGATTAGATCAGGTTCGTTTTCGTCTTGATCTGCTGCGTAGTCGTACCACCGATATTTCATGGTCGAAGTTAACTTGTCTATGGTGACCTTCGTTACTTCTGGGTTGTAGAGATATTGTCTCTTCTCGATGGCTTCCAACGTCGCCACCGTGTTGGCGACACGGCTGGCGAAGATGCAGACGTCGCGCGGCGCGTCCGATAGTCTCGGCAGCCCCCGTAGTCTCTCCAGTTCGGCCATGGCGATACAGTCCGGTCGGCCGAATCGGGATTCTAATGTCTTCATTACTTCGTCTGGGTTGGAGCTGTAGATGAGGAGGCTCTCTACTGCCTCTTTGGCTCGTCCCTTGAGGCTGCGACGGAGGCGGGTCAAGTTTTCGTACGTGGTGTGACCCCCCCGTGATTCTCTGTATGCAGCTTTGAACGATAACCATTCTTGATGCGCGCCCGTAAATACAGGCAGTTCTATGTGCGTCCTCGGTTGACTTGACCGCGCCACCTCGGAGATGGCCGCTGCTAGTTGTGCCAGTTCTGTGGTAGCACCGATGTTCACTCCCGCCGGCTTCGGCGGTGCGGGAGTCGGTATTCTTCCATCTTCAATGTTTACGGTTGCCGTCGGCGCGGTGGGCGGCGGCGGCGGTGCTGGCGGTAGCGGCGGCGGTTTTCTTCTGTCTTCGGTAGTCACG
This sequence comes from Leucinodes orbonalis, assembly GCA_019425675.1. Lineage (NCBI taxonomy): Eukaryota > Metazoa > Arthropoda > Insecta > Lepidoptera > Crambidae > Leucinodes > Leucinodes orbonalis. The sequence goes on along the minus strand of PQWD01006942.1, from coordinate 297,615 downwards.
ACCATGTGACCAGTGGTCGACCCGTTCGCACTGGCCAGTTTCGTCGACGACCGTGTCTATGTCGTCTTCACTATGTGATTCCGCTTCCAACGACGCCATTTTCACAGCGGCGAGCTCCGCTTGGATCTGTAGATATTCCGCCTTTGCCCTGAGTAGTCTTCTGCGTCGTTGTGATGCCGTTGACGTAGTCCTCGAACCCGTCGGTGAACGGTGTTCTTCTTCGTGGGCGGGCGGCCGTGCTAGCGGCCGTGGCGATGATAGGCGCGGCGGTGGCGCGCGGTCAGACGGCTCGTCGGGCGACGCTGGCCCGATAGCGGCCGGCTGATCTCTTGACGATCGATCTGCAGGCTGTTCCCCTCGCAATGGCCCCATTTCCGTGGCCATGCTGGTCGTGGTTGTGTCCATGACTGTGGGCACGGTGTGTTCTATTCCCGATGTCGTTGCTTCTGACGCGGGAACTCGCGATTTTCCCTTCGTCGATCTGGTGACGGGCATCTTCTTCTTTCTTCTTCTGTACGGAGATCCGGCTCGAAGGACCAGATGTGCGGGGGGTCCGTTGTCTCGATGGTCGGTGAGCGGTGACGTCCCCGCACGTGTGTGCTGGATTGCGTACAGAGGTGTAAGGAAGTCGTTCAGAGAAATAAGAAGGTCGGCGATTAATTTCGGGCAACGTGACTATGTAGCAAGCTATACTGTGGACTGTATTGTTTTCAGGTGTTCTTGTAATGTTTCAGCAGTATTCCTTCAGCGATCGTAGTCGAGTAAGCGGTAGTCGGAAGCGGTAATAATTCGATCACTTTTATGTTTTCTTATATTCATTTTCCTAGTCTCGCAACTAGTGGCTAGTGGAGCGAGTGCATGTGTCAATCTGACGGGGATGGCCTGAGTTGATGGACAGGGATGGGGATAGTAGAGACCCCCTTTCCCGGCGTTACCGTAGGGAAGTCATACTACTATCCCGGTCTAACCTATAGGTGCATCCCTGTCCTCCCTTACACGTGTCGTGTAATGAGTCAAGGTCACATCTCGACAAGTCGAGACGTGTTGTGTACATGTTGTGTGTCCAGTGTTTACCCTAGGTTGCCCATTTATTCATATATACTTTACATAGGGTACCTTATTCTAAACATGTACGTCCAACAATCAGTTACAGCCTTATATACGGGCTGTTATACATATTACTGATTGTATTGTCTACTTATTCCTATTGGGTAATAAGTTTAGGCCATCGTTTCCGTATGTTTTATTTCTATACATAGTGTCGTTATACATGTGCATATTTACTATCTATCTATTATCTATCTATATATTAATCGAAAAGGTAAGTTTATTATATTTAAATTATTATCTATGTACATAATGTTCTATCTGTAGTTGTCACGTTGCCTTATTTATATACTATAACTACTGCGCTGGTGAAGCGATGTTGTGGGCCGTCTGCACAATAAGGGTACTAAACAACGGATAAATATAATTATATACTTTATTGTAAATAAATACATATTATACATAGACAACAATTAATACTGCCCGGGGATCAAACATGTGTTATAGCCGAAGGCAATGGCTAGGACATGACACCACATCGGTCATCAAAACTCTTACGTTTAGGCGTAATTTGTTTTAAGGCACCTAAATGTTTTATGCAGTACAAATATTACATAGAAATAAAACTATCAAATTTAGGTTTCTCGACTATAACTGCTTTTATAGCATACTGTTACATACGGATTTTGTATATAAGGTTCACAATTCCAATGCCGAGCAAGCGTCTGGCATCTCGTATAGGGTAAGAGCACGTAGGCTCTGTTGAGCAATCGGTACTCGATCATTCTTATGGCCAATTTTTTTAAATGTCTGTAATTAAGTTACTACAGTTCTAGCCTAGATTGAAGCTAGATAACTCCATGAAACTTACGAAGATGGGACTTATTTATCGTAGCTCGTACTTTCATATCCTAATAATTATATTACATATCTAAGAAACTTTTAGTTTAATAATTTGATGACACATTTGGTGTAAAGGTTGCGACGTCGGCTACTGCAACACACAGTTTGTCCGGTAACAACAGGTTGTCCGGGTATGATCCCGGGCAGTACAATCATCTGTGTCTGTCTGTTAAAAAAAGTATATCAGTATTTTAATCCGTTGTTTAGTAGCATTACAGGCTATTACATAGTTTGGATCTACATGGCGCTGTGTTTATCAGTACAAAACAATACTAAATCCATAATATCAATTCTTACCAGGCGGAATACCTATGGAGGAGTATGGAGGGCAACGGCACAGATCACCGATGGATGGGGCTGGGACACTTTGACTACGACAGGAAGGACATGGCCGAAGAGTTCTTGAATCAGCTGGCAAATTTGAGTTTTTTAGGCGTTTCGGTAAGTTTTTTTGTGTAATAAAAATTATATCTTCTTTAAGCCATAATCTCTGTTATTTGAGTAGGTAAAAAAATATATTATAAAATATATTATATCTATAAATCGTTTATTTATTTATTTAATTCTAGGGCCTTACGTAGGACTAAACTTATGACGGCCACATAAAAATAGCGGAGAATCAGGAAGGTTACTGCCATCTCTAAAAACAATATTACTATAATAATACTTCAATGCATGTTTGTAGTAGATAATTTGAAGTAATCTTATTATTAAAGAGGTGTCGGTAAGCCCAGGATAGGTATCTAGCGTAATATTACTGTTTATTTTAATTACTACATTCAGCTGTAAACTAGGTCATACCTTGGTCTGCGAATTGTTGAAGTCATCGGGTACGTATGAGCGTCCCTGGGTCGCATTTTGTAGTAAGACAATAAAACCCTTAACGTGCTAATATAAACATAAAGATTTGTCCTTTCAGGGTCCAGTCTCATTCAACGGAGCTGACAGAATAGGAACTTCAGCTTTCTATCAAATACAAGGTAAATATATTGCAAATATTTTTAACCTAATGTTCGCGTTATTTGAAACTTCTTCATCATCATCAGCTCATTAAACGTCCCCACCGAGGGGCACGAGCCTACCCGTATAGGGTGATTAGGCCTTAGTCGTCCACGCGGGCCCAGTGCGGATTGGACGACTTCACACACAACCTTCGAATCTCTTAGCAGGCGTGCATGAAGGTTTCCTCACGATGTTTTCCTTCACCGTAAGAGCGTCGGATAACGTACATATATTTTCGAAAATTCGAAAACACATTGGTACGTGTCGGGATTTGAACCTCAGCCCTCCCGGTAGAAAGGCGACAGTCCACACCACTGAGCCACCGACGCTCTAACTTGTAACTTCTTACTAATATTTAATTACTTACCTACAGCCATTAAGTCTATAAATATAGGGTAATTGCAGCTATCCCTTACAAGAAAATATTACAACTGAATTACCTACCCAATGATTGATTGAAATTCCGCCATGACTTGATAACTTACATCATTGTGAAGTTCCCGAAATGTACACAACCCATTAAAGTAAATTCGTATTAAAAATAATCACTGTACCTAATAATACATGTATGTACATGTACTATCTAGTAGAAGTTGCTTTGAGTCTACTATGATTTTTTAAAATCCCCCTAGTTTTATCTTGTCTGCTAACATCAAATCCTTACTTACTTATCATGGGACCACATAGAAGTTTCCTCTTTCCAAGGAAAAATAATCAACAAAATCGGTTCATATAAGACGAAAATATCCACGTTCAACAAATATAAAAAACAATTTTCCTCGAATTCTCTGGTCTAGCATCACCAGACCCTGACCTCCTTATCATTGGACCACCTGTGAAATATTTTTTTTTTTGCAACAAAAGAAAACATAAAAATCAGTTCCAATTCGACGAAGATACACAACAAAGTTACAAATACAAAGAAATAAGGTTGTATACGGTAGATTTGAGTAACTAGATGATAAAGTCCTCAAAAATATAATAATAACAATTGACGATTCGAAAATATATGTCAAAGAATTATAATAATTTGAATAAAGATATTTCGATTGGATGTGAAGTCGTTTAAAAAAAGATTCTTGAGCGATCTCCGAAAACATTTTGTTTCATTTTTGTTTTCATTTCAATTGGTAGAAAGCGTTCGCGCAAAATGCCTTCCAATAAACGCAATTCGTAAAACATAAAACACGAGAGAAAATCTAGACAGATCTGAGATGCCAGTTGAAATGTACATTGTACAATTTTATTCTGCTCAGCCTAAATTAAAAAAGGTTGTTTGGAATTTTACATTATTCGGCTCCTTGTTGTGGAAACGAACAATATTGTATTTTTTGTTATATTTAAACAAATATTACATCAAGGAAAGCTAGGTTTGACGTCGTTTCAATCGTACATGTCTTTGAAAATGATCCCACCAAAATCATTTCATATAAAATATTGCAAAGAAGACCACATAAGGTTTAAGGCCCTGGAAAAAAGATATCAGATTTCATGTAGAGCCAAGCTTCTGAATCTACACAGCCTCTCTCTTCAACCTATCGCAGTCCACTGCTGGACATAGGTCTCCCCCATTTTGCGCCAGATATCCTGGTCCTCTGCTTTCTTCATTCAGCTTCCACCAGCGACCTTTCGCAAGTCGTCGGTCCATCGGGCTGGAGGGCGTCCTACACAGGATAACTCTACCCTATCTTTAACAAATTCTATATAACAGTAAATTTCACACCAATATGTGGACTGTTGCGTTTTAATCTGGAATGTGCAGAGGCATGGCTCCAGAACATCGATGGCTCATTGAAGCCAAATTGCTTGATTATAAAATTCATAACAAACTGATTAAATATCCCTTCTATCATCATCAGCTCATTAAGCGAACCCACCAAAGGGGCACGAGCCTACCCGTATAGGGTGATTAGGCCTTAGTCGTCCATGCAGTCCCAGTGCGGATTGAACGACTTCACACACAACCTTTGAAACTCTGTGCGGGCGTGCATGAAGGTTTCCTCACGATGTTTTCCTTCACCGTAGGAGCGTCAGATAACGTACATATCACTTCGGAAATTCGAAAACATATTGGTACGTGGCGGGATTTGAACCTCAGCGCTACCGGTAGGTGGGCAACAGTCCACACCAATGAACCACCGACGCTGTAATTAATAGCTTGATAGTCAATTTCAAAACAAACTGATTAAGATGTTCCCTTCTACAATATCTTAATGTCAGGTACAGCTTTCCCTTTACAATATTCCACAAAGAAACTGATTGCAAAGGCACCGCCCGTGTCTTTATTAACAACCTCGGCTTTGCGGACGGATTACTGTAATACGATTCGGATTTGCATTTTAATAAGAAATCGCGTTTTTGCTCCACGCACTTGGGGCACTGCAAGCCAGTGTTGCCACCTTAGCCCTTTTGTAGCTAGACTAGCACTTTTTGGTATAGGTGAACTCCTTTTTTAACGATTTAGCCCGAAAAGAGCAATCTTTCTTTTTCTTCTCTTCTTCTTCTCTTCTCTTCAACCTATCACAGTCCACTGCTGGACATGAGTCTCCCCATTTTGCGCCAGACATCTGGTCCTCCGCTTTTTCATCCAGCTTCCACCAGCGACCTTTCGCAAGTCGTCGGTCCATCGGGCCGGAGGGCGTCCTACGCTACGCTTGCCAAGACGCGGTCTCCACTCCAGAACTCGTCTGCTCCAACGCCATCGGTTCTGCGACATACGTGACCAGCCCACTGCCACTTCAACTTGCTGATCCGGCGGGCTATGTCGGTAACTTGAGTTCTCTTACGGATCTTTTAATGCTCAATCTAGCCTTATGTAACTCTTTTTTGCTTTTCAAATAGGCCTTTTTCTAAATCTGAGGTGGCAACACTGCTGCGAGCTGAGATAAGCCTGCGACTGACACGCACGAGGATTCCGTTTGGGTGGTTTTAATTAAAATCCGTCTAACTTTTGATCGGACACGATGCTATGTTCAACGGGCACAGGTTAAACAATGGGAATGTGGTCTGGGTATTTGCTTTTAGGGAAATTTGGTTTGAACGACATCTGGAAACAAGGTTTCAATAGTAAGTTATTTCATATGCATAAACGGTGAACCACAATTTTCTTATTATAAATCTGTAGGAGCAAGGGACCGGTATATCTACAGCCTAAACCTATGTCCAGCAGTGGACTATGATCGATTGAAGAAAGAGAGGTATCTAAGTTGACAATAATTATATTACTTGCTGCTACGGAACCCGAAGGCCGAGTCCAACTTGCACTTAGCCATATTTTTATTTCACGGGTATGCAACCAGATGAGACTCCTTTATTTTGTAAATTACAAAAAAGGTAATAAAAATAGGTTGAGATCTCAGCGTGATCTTAGGGTAATGGGTTCGAATCCCGCGCGAAAACCTCAAAGTGAACAACAACTTTAATTTTTTTTCTTCCCTGTTGGGAAGATCAGTGGCGTGCACTATTTATATGCAAATAAGCAGTGCACACCCTGTGCGTCCAGACAACACGGAAAATCCCCAACATATTAAATGATACCCACTTATTCGCCCATTTTCCTCTACGGATTTGAAACCATAGGCGATCTGCTGTCATCAACAGCGCTCAATTTGACAAAAATGATAATTATTTATTGCCTTTGCGATAAGTGTCAGTCACTTTGCATACTCTACTCATAATATCTGTGCACGCCACATTACGAGTAACAAACGACATGAATGAAAATAAGTCATGTTGACAGATTGTGAAAAGGTGCTCTTTACACACAACCTTGTTTTGTGTAAATAAATACACGTCTTCATAAATGATATTAAAATTTTCATATCCTTATGCGTGAATAAGCGAAGGTTATGAGAATTTTCCTTGAAATTAATACGGTCGAATAAATACGACGTTGATAAAATAGAAATAAATTACAATTACAAGGTCCTATATTTAGCATGGATTATACGATGGGAATAATTCATTTTTCGCATTCCACAATTATAATAGGGAATCAGTACTGGAGATGTTCTCTATATAGCTAGACAAATCTTGTCCCTTGGGGCGTTTGACAGATGACAGTTGGAAAAGGGTTGTGCATAAAATTGAGCTACGTAAAAACTCGATAATACCTACATAGACCTATTCGGCTTCTTTAATTTTAAATTTCTAGGGGTTTTTTTATAATGAGAAAATCGTAAAAAATGCGAGGGAATTAAAATAATTAACACATTCCTTAACCGAATGAAACTTTTATGACACATTTGCTAATTTTTTTACTTCAATCTAGCAATAAAATTATAATTAGCTTTGAAAAGATGATCAGTATTGTTATCACTCTGAAATAAGTAATTTTTTATTAGATTTATATTTAAAAACCTGAACTCCACTCTTTGCCACAATCTATTTTGTTTTAGACGAGAACAACGTCTGGGGGACAACTACTTATTGAACTAAGATTTTACGTTCAAAAAGAAAGTATTTACATGAATGAATTATGCAAATTTATTACAATGACCACTTCGTCTGACGAAATCCCAAAAGATCTAGCGTGGCAGGTATTCTAAAGAATACCAATTTGTCTAGATGCGTGTATATAACCAAAGTATATTTTAAACATTGTTTACTTGTAGTTCAAGCGTGCCAAGTGAAACATAGTATATGCGCGATTCAGTGCGAATAACGCCATCTATGGGAAATTTGCATGTAAGTTATGATCGTCTTAATAACAGTACGTTAGGAGTGAAAGAAGGGAGTCCTATCTGTAACATACAAATAAATTTTAAGTGTCTGTTTTTAATATTGTAATATATTTTTTTCATGCATATGTATGTATTCATATACGGTACATATGACAAAATAACATTTTTGTAAGGAAACCTGCGAAAATTCGGTCAATCCGCGTGGTCTTTACGGGTAGGCTCGTGCCCCTTCGACGTATAATGCGCTGATGATGATGATCGGTTGTTTAGTACCTATCATCATCATCAGCTCATTACACGTCCCCACCTAGGGGCACGAGCTTACCCGTATAGGGTGATTAGGCCTTAGTCGTCCACGCGAGCCTAGTGCGTGTTGGACAACTTCACGCACAAGCTTTGAATTTCTTCGCAGACGTGCGCAGGTTTCCTCACGATGTTTTCCTTCGCCGTAGGTTAATTAGTACCCATATTACATGGTCATGTTTAGTTTGGGAGATACTAGATGGTGCTGTGTGAATGTCAGTGGAGAAGTATGTCTCGTACTGCAAACCTTTTGTCAACAGGAGGCCGTCCAGTAACAGTGGCGCTGTACAGTCACGGGCGTGAGTTGGAGTGTGGTGACTGTACTCGAGCGCAGTGGGGAGGCGGGGTGCCGGCTGCGAGGCGAGTGATGGTGCTGCGAGTGGACTCCGTGTGGGCGCCGGCGCGGCTGGCCGTGGCGACTCTGGCCGCTGCTGGAGTGGCTTGGCTCTGGCCTTTTTGGTCTTCAACTTACACTATAGCAAGCGAAGGTTAGTGTCATCAAAATAAACATATGAAACCAACTCTTTGATAACCCTCACATAATATGTGACTTCTTACAGCGTGTTTTGGATGTCGCTGAAATGACCCTGGTTTGGACTTGTCTAAAACTTGCGCTCTAATCACCGGAGCAAAACTTACTTACATTACTGTACACTTTTGACGTGATTCTAGAGGAGAAATGAACATGCTCGGGGAACAGCTGGAATGACGCTAGTTATATAATTCTTGTACTTGTATTATAATCGTAAGTTAGGTCCTGGTAAGTATCACCGGCTGTAAGGCGGATGATAGTGCTGCAAGTGGATTCCGTGTGGGCGCCAGCGCGGCTAGCCGTGGCGACTCTAGCCGATGCTGGTGTAGCCTTGGCTTTGGCCTTCTTGGTCTTCAACTTACATTATAGCAAACGGAGGTAAGTGTCATCATGTTTTTTATAACCCTCACATTGTATGCGATGCTCTATCAGAAAAGGTGCCACAGCGTGCTCTAGATGCTGCTGCAATGACTATGATAAGCGGTTAAGCAGGAAATTGATTGTTTGATATCCTAATCAAAGCATTTCGCGAATCTTGATTCGAACAGGATTTTTTACAGCGTGTTTTGGCTGGTCAAATTTTGCGTCTCTAATAAGCAGAGCAAAAGAATCTTTTACTGTACACTTTTGTCGTGAATGAGCACAGATGAAGTTTCAGCTATAGCATGCTCGGGGAACAGCTGAAATGACGCTAGTTGTATGGTTCTTGTATTATAATTGTAAGTAAGGTCCTGGTAAGTATTGCCGGCTGCGAGGTGAGTCATGGTGCTGCGATTCGACTCCGTGTGAGCGCCGGCGCAGCTGGCCGTGGCGACTCTGGCCGCTGCTGGAGTGGCGACTCTGGCCGCTGCTGGAGTGGCCTTGGCTCTGGCGTTCTTGGTCTTCAACTTACACTATAGCAAGCGGAGGTGAGTGTCATCAAGTCTTTGATAACCCTCTCATTGTATGCGATGCTCTAGCAGAAAAGAGGTGCCACAGCGTGCTTTTTGATAACCCTCACATTTATGCAATGCTCTAGCAGAAAAGGAGGTGCCACAGCGTGCTCTTTGATAACCCTCACATTGTATCAGATGCTCTAGCAGAAAAGCAGGTGCCACAGCGTGCTTCAGATGCTGTTGCTATGACTTTGGTAAGTGGTTAAGCAGGAAACTGATTATTTCACAAAGCATTTCGTGAGTCTTGATCAGAATAGGATTTCTTAAAGTGTGCTCTGGATGCTGTTGAAATTACTCTGGTTTTGACTTTAAAATAACCTTGGTGATGGCTCATCTAATAAAAACTTGCGTTGTAGTAAATAAACCCTGGCAGTGTTTTCAAAGCATTTCGTAAGTATAGAGCATGGAAGAAGTCGCAGTCATAGCACGCTCCGGAAACTGTATTTCTGGGATCGTAACTTTTTCTATTGTAAGCGCTAGATTCGCTTTAGCGGGGATTCAGAAGTCAAAATATCCTAACGGTGCCTTTCGGGTTAGCTATATCTTTAAAGTCTTAGATCCTAAACGCGTAAAATCTATCTTTGAGAGGGTGAAACTCATTTTTGCTTACAATTAGGTATATTTTGAATACTGTATCGTTGTGAATCACCTGGAAGTTATGATCGATATTCTGGAATGCGGCGGTGATTGACAGGAAATTAAATTCTCTAAATCCAATTCGTCCAAAGTCACCGAGTTGATTTATTTGTTCGTTCAGCAAAATTCAAAGCTTTTACTTAACCAAGTAAATTTCTGATACAATTAATATTTATCTGGAAATTGTAATTGAGGCCAATTCCACCACAGAGTTTGTTTTCCGGGATTTATCATTTTATGGAATATAATACCGATGGCTATATCAGATTCTTGTAAAAGATGCCGATAGCAGAAGATACGAATAGCTTCTGGGAGTAATAGTTATTGGTTAAGACATTGCCCAGCATATTTTTTTGAAGTTTTTACTCTTTAAGATTTCCAAGCGCAAACAACAAAGTTTTCATGTCTTTGATATGACTTGTGTTTAATTTTTCAATAAAAACGTGTACGCCACCGCGTAGATGGACTTGACTCGCTATGTTCGTTTGTTTAACAAATTTATGATATAATATAGATACAAAAGAAGGTTATAATAAATACCTTATGGGTATAGTATGATCTATGGCTAATTAACTTACATTAGCGCGACCGCATCAAAGAGCGCTAAAACAGTAGTTGTACGAGTACCTACATGCGTTCAAATACCAATATGAGGAAGATTAACTAAAACATGGCACCAAACCAAATCAAAACGATTGCGGTTAGGTACCTGGAAGAAATTGCCTTGTGCGATAAGACCGCCCATCGTTCTTTATAGATAAGTTTATCTTTTTCAATTTTTTTTTTATGTCGAGTATAATAAAGAATACAAAAAAATTAAACTAATTAGGTAAGTAGCTTTTGTTGAACTATCCGGCTAAAGTTCTATATACTTAAAAACTTAGGTGTTCCATAAATTGCCTGTCCTTAATCTGGTAAACCAGGCTGATAAAAGAAATATAATAATCCGCTTTACTTGAAGCTCTTTCCACTTAAACTTCGTTATATTATCTATATCAACTGAGTTTTAGGAGATAAGCTTGATACTGAGTCGTCTACACAAGTAACCAACGCAATACCAAATATCGTGCTTTAAAATAAAAGTCTCTTTCTGGGGTGGCATTTTTGCTGTTGGTCGCAGATGATATGAACAAGTGATAAGCACTAATAGCTCTAACTCTCTGCGATTGTAAGCTAATGATGATGGTGATGATGATCTAATGTTTTGGTAATGAAATAAATTAAATATCCACTGACCATCTAGCCTCAAGTTAAGCTTGTAGTTAGGGTACTAAACAACTGATAAACATACTTATGTATTATAAATCCATAAATATTATACATAGAAAACATCCAGACCATTACAAACAGACATATTAATGCACACAAATGTTTGTACTGCCCGGGGATCGAACCCGGAACCGTTGGTGCAATAGCCGATGTCTCAACCATTACTCCAAATGGGTCGTCAAAATTGTTCACAGGTCCATAAAACTGTCTTCGCCCAGGCTGAACAACATGACGCTGATTGGCTGCGTGCTGGTGTACACAGCTGTGGCCTTGTTGGGAGTGGACAACGCCACGCTACCGTCCTATGTGCCATTCTCAGCGATGTGTACTGTAAGTTTAGAATAGTTGATAAACACCACGACTAAAGACTGAAACACCACTTCAGTCTAAACATGTAGCGCTAGCTCTTTTAAGAAGCCGTTGTCTCGACAACGGGTAGATTTTAGCACTTTTTTTATGTTTATCATACTAATATATAAAGCTGAAGAGTTTGTTTGTTTGTTTGAACGCGCTAATCTCAGGAACTACTGGTTCGATTTGGAAAATTCTTTCATTGTGAGATAGTTTATTTATCGAGAAAGGCTATAGGCTATAAATCATTACACTACGAGCAATAGAAGCGGAGCAGCAATGAAGAATGTTTAAAAATCGGGGGTATTTTTTCGTACTTGGAGCTTCCGCTGCGTACGCTGAGTAAACGGTTAAAGTTTCATAAAAGTCATGTATGAGAGTATTGTTCTCCTTTTAAAGATCTACAAAAAAGTCTGCGACAGCATATGTCTATCTTTTAAAGTTAGCTCACTATAACATATTTTTTGCTAAAAAAAATTCTGAAATTGACCCGGAAACCTTTAAAGTTGGACGGAGGATTCCTATGAAATATATATATCTTATTATCCAAATAATTATAATTTAAATGAAGTGGTACCGTGTTATCCTGAATTTAATGCGAGCGAAGCCGCGGGCAAAAGCTAGTTATAAATAAAAGTTACTAACCAACTTATTACTATTGTACCTGTGTTAGAACAGGGCACAGGTTTTCCCGCACAAAAAAGAAAGAAAAACATTTATTTGACTACAAAAACACATTGATAGAATAGACTTTACAACTTTTGCGTGATTGACAATATGTGTAAGAAAAAATTAGAAAAATAAAACGGTATACTGGTCATACATTTATAAAAAAACGTTTGCCTCGATTTCTTTGGTCTCCATCATCAGACCCTGACTTCCTTATCAAGGAACCACCTCTAAAGTGTCCTCTTTCCAACAAAAATATCATCATCAAAATCGGTTCAAATACGACGAAGATATCCTCGAATAAACATAAAAAAACATATATACGGTCTATAATGATAATTTTATCTGTTGACCCGTTAACCGCCAATGTGTCTGGATTCACGGCGTTCAACGGGTTAATATTGCTTTCTTTTTCAGGGTAGAGTGTACATTTTATCAGCTGGCTTTTCCCTGGCTTTTGGATCGATGTTCGCCAAAACATATAGAGTTCACAGAATATTTATAAGGTACGTAAAACATTGATTCCTAAGCTCATAATGAAACGTTTTGATTATAATATGGAAGTAGTTACGATATCTTTCCGATCCTGTAATAGGACATTTTCGATATTCGGTATTGCCATATAGTTAGGTTTCAATTTTGTCTAAACTAACGTCAAATGATTAAGTTATATTTCAGTCCAAGTGTAGTAACGTTAAAAGCCGTCAAAATTTAGTGCGATCGGCCTGCATTTTTTATTCCTTTCGGGACTTAAGTCACCGGCCCGTGGGGCATACTGCTTATCAAATTTTAATAACGAGCTCTGACCATACGACAACACTCGCTGAAGCCAAGTGATGGTGGTGGTGACGGTCTGATACACGTCAAAGATGTGAAATATTAATGTTAGAAAAGTCAGCAATAACACCAAAGGTAACAGGTTCGATCCCTGGACATGAACATGTCTGTTGTATTGGACCGGGTGTTTCTCTTTAGGTATCTACATTATTTACATAAAGAAAAAGAAGAATATAAGTATATTTGTCAGTTGTCTAATTACCTACCACTGTACGAGCGCTTTCCTAAAATTAGGACTAGATAGCGCTGCGGGAAGGTCAGATATTTATTTTTTCTTTTAAAATCAAATTACAGCAATCGCAGCGGGGTCTGCAAAACGAAGCTCCTTCAAGACACACCCCTGATATCGTTGGTATGTGCGTTGTTGGTGATCGATGGAATGATCGTGACTCTGTGGGCTATGCTTGACCCCATGGAACGCCATTTGAAGAACCTCACCATAGAAATAAGTGCAACTGACAGAAGCGTCGTTTATCAACCGCAGGTAAGAGCTAGTTACCTACTTGTAGTGAAAATGATAGCCAATGATTTTAATATTTCTCTCGTCAATGTGTAGATAAGTGACACACGACAATATAAGTTGCGGCAGAGCCCATTTGACCACAAGTAACGGGTTTTTTTATTTGTGTGATTATATTTTTTTGATTTGTCTTTTATTTTTCAATACTTTCCTTTTTTACGTGTTTATTACCTACTTTGTTTATTTTTCTCGCATGATTGTATAGTTTTGTATTTGTGGTCATAATTGATGGTAACTAAATAAATCTTAGCGTATAATGTACAGGTAGGTACACCTGTATATTATATACATCTCAATCTCGGAGTTATTAGACTACTCCGATCTCAATATTTACATACTACATAGGTACATATAACCACAGATAATGTAGCATAAAGGTATGGTACTTTTATGTTAACCAAACTTATTTCCTCATTAACTTCATAACAAACATGACAGCATATTTATTTACAGATAGAAATCTGCAAATCCCAAAACACGACTGGATGGCTATGCGCTCTGTATGCTTATAAGGGTCTACTGTTAATTGTCGGAGTATACATGGCTTGGGAGACGAGAAACGTCAAAATCTCCGCCCTTAACGACTCCAAGTAAGTTGTTTTTTTTTATTATACGTGTACAGGATGGTCAGGACGCTCACTTGATTGTATGCAGCAGCAAAGGAGACTAACAACTGATACAGTTATTGTCCTCTATCAACGCCGCACTGCGCCTGTCACCCGTGACAAACAGATGTTATATCTCAGGGTAATTTCACTAGCTACAGCCCTCGTCCCGAAACACAAAAGTGCATAACACTCCTGTTCCACGGGACGATATCTAGCACTGGAGTGGTACCTACCTAGACAACTCAGTATCGTGTCTACAACCTAGTTTTATAACAGCTTTATTTTATTTCATAATTCAGCGGATTGTTAATGATAGGTCCGCTTACGGAGCTGGTTGAAAGACTCTTTATTGCCTTTCTTTGGTGCCCTTTTGGTGCCTTTCTTTCGTCTCTTTGGTTGCCATTCTTTGATGCCCCACATTTAAACTTGATTTACGGATTATTATTTTTAAAATTTGTTCATTATATTTATATCTGATCTGAGCTATATGCACGTCGGTGGCTCATTGGTAAGGACTATTGCCTTCCGATCTGGAGGGTGCAGGTTCAAATCCCGCCACGTACCAATGTCTTTTCGAAATCATAATATGTACGATGTCCGACGCTCTCGCGGTGAATGAAAACATCGTAAGGAAACTAGTGCGTGAAGTCGGCCAATCTGCACTGGGCCCGAGTGGACGACTAAGGCCTATGCACCATATACGGGTAGGCTTGTGCCCCTCAGTAGGAACGTTTAATGAGCTGATGATGATGAGCAATAAACACAATCGTGGAATTCCAGGTACATAGGCATCAGCGTATACTCGGTGGTGATAACCAGCGCAAGCGTGGTGGTGACCAGCGCTCTGATGTCGGAGCGCGCGACCCTGGCCTACCTCACCGTCACCACGCTTATCCTCATCGCCACCACGTCCACACTGTGCCTGCTGTTCCTGCCCAAGATCATCGCTATACGGACCAAAAGTGAGTCTGGAAGTCGATGAATATTTTTGCTACTAACTCGAGTCACTGATTAATTTACACTAAAGTAAACTTTGAGCGCTGGGATTTTATACACATTAGAAAATACTTACAATACTAACTGGATAATTATATCCGTTAGCGTGGGTTAACAGGCTTTACCTTACTTACCTTATTTAATTAACTTACCATCGCAATTTTTTCAAACGTGTATGTAGGTTTCTCTTGCATTTTGTTATCTCTCAATGCAAGTAGGTTTCAGTCGATACTGTAGGTATTTATGACTTAAAATATACTTAGATATTAATGCACTCAAAAAAGCCGCTGCGAAAATTAATATGGTCGATGGGACCAGCATTATTTTAATCACATTCTGATGGTAGCCACGGGAACTATTGTACAACCTAAGAAATCAAAAGGACTATATATATATTACAGGCGAAGATGACCCAGTTATTCAAAGCCTGGGTTTGCGACTAGAATGTAAAACACGAAGATTCGTGACAGACGAAACGCAAGAACTCCACTTCAGAATAGAAATCCAGAACAAGGTCTACAGAAGAGAGGTTGCAGCGCTTGACAAGGAGATCGGAAGACTGGAGAGGCTGTTGGCGGAACCTTTGGAGTCCATCAGCAGCTCAAATGCCTCGATAGCTCTACACAAACGAGTAAGCTTATATCTCATCGTTAATAAAACCAAAATGAGGATTCAATACCTATATAATAAAATATGCACACAATAGAAAATTATTTAATTACTTGCTTTCTTTTCAGACCGAACTAAATACAGTGGAAGAAGAAGGTAGATGTCGTTCAGACTCAGACAGGCGTACTCCAAGCATCAGCGGCGGGCTGCCAATGCTCCTGCTTTCAGTGCTTCCCCAGTTATACCCAGAGCGAGCTGGCCATCGGCAGAAGCCTGTAGAGGTCGTAATTCCGTCAGTTTCAGTTCACAGCCTAAGCTCTACCATAGAAAATCAACCCCCGTGGTCGACCTCTACAACCTCTGTCTAAACAAACGAGATGAAAATCCTGGCCTATTGAGCAGACTGAAAAGCTTCTTCGGAAGTAGACCAAGCAGTAGGAAAGCCTCGACTATGTCGATAGCGGATCCTACTGGTCAGAGTATAGCTGCTGCTCTAAAAATGCACGTCGGCATGATAGCTGGGCTGGTGCCGGGGCATAGGAAACATTCTATGGTGCTTTCATGTAACACGCTTCACGTGCCTCATCCAGAGTTGAAGTTAAGGAGGGAGTCTTACGCGAAAAGTGGGCCTATAATCCGAATAACTGATGACGAACCTTCGTGCTCAAATTACCAACCAGAAACAATAACATCAGGCACTAATAAATACGTGGCTGAACCGGAAACAAGGGTCAATTTTGTGTTACCAGCAACACACAGTAGACCAATGTCGCATCAGAACTCTTGCGAAAAAATCAAAGGTTCCCCAAGGTTCCCTCATAGAATTTCGCCGACTGCGTCCAGTCTTCAGGCTTTGGACACGAGAAGAAAAACAAGTGCAGACAGCGTGTTCAATATTTCTGGGAAAATCTTTGATGAGCAAAGAAGGTTTAGCCACCAAAATGTTACACAAGAACCTAAAGACAAATCCGTTTTAGAGAGCAGATGGAAATCCACAGAAGATGCAAGGCCTGGCCCATCAACACAAAATTAATCCAAAAAATCTATATTAATAAAACTCGGGCTATACAGTATTAAGTTTTTATACCAGAGGGTTTATTGAGTATCAAAAATATCAAATGTATTGTTTATTATTTTGTAGGTATGTTTTAATTTTCGACGACCCATTTGGTGTGGCGGTTGAGAGGTCGGCCGCAACACTAAGGGTTCCGGGTTCGATCCCCGGGCAGTACAAACATTTGTGTGCATGAACATGTCTGTTTGTAATGGTCTGGGTGTTTTCTATGTATAATATGTGTTTACAAAAAAAAATGTACACATGTATGTTTATCCGTTGTTTAGTACCCATAATACAGGCTTTACGCTTAACTTGGGGCTAGATGGCGCTGTGTGATTGTCAGTAGATATTTATATGACTTTGTGTAGTCACTAGTGGTCTGTGATCTGATGTTTTATTTTAAGACATTTATTTTTAAGCTCAATTCGCATTTAAGGAAACATTTAAAAATATATGAACGGTAATAATTAATCAAAATGAAATTTATATCAAGCGCGTTTATAGAAAAAATTGCACCCCAATTTGGAAAAGTGTATCATTGATTTTACAATATAGGTAGGCACTTTTCCAATTTATAGGTATATGATAAAAATCCTCAAAGCTACTCGTACAAAAAGCTACAATACAGTAATTCTCATTACATTTCAAATGTTTTTAACATTTTCAGTGTAATATAGTTGAAGAATTAACGTACCTATTATCATATCTACACACATAACTGTTGCCTTTAGATTATTTAAAATTGTAAATGTAGTTACATTTAATAGGGAATGATTTGTAGGAATATTTAAATATGCCTAATCTTTATTGATGGAATAGTGTGTAGTAGATTTATAAATAATTTGTACTAGTCATATGTAATTTAAACGAATTTGTACATATAGCAATGACCTAAAGGTACTTTGACACCAAATAGTAGATTTTAGATTGAATATTAATTCATCTGTAATATATAAGTAAATATTCTCAGTACTGAGTGCAGTACGCGACAAATTGGGATGGCAATCGGGGTATGAGGTGACACGTGGGGGAAGAGACAAAACATACGTCACACGCGCTCGCCTTTTAGTGTTGTGCGAACGCCCTAGCCCCCCCCGCAACGCCCTAAGCCCCCCCCCCCCGCAACGCCCTAAGCCGAGGTTCGAGTCCCGTTCGGGACGCCCTTAGGCTCGTTGTGTAAATACTAAGGCTGAGAGCCATCTTGCGCTCGCCACTTGCCCGGTAAGCTGTAAAGGCCATCTGCGGCCAACAGCAGTAGTCAGTTCGAAAAAAAAAAAACCACATCGACCGCATTAATCGATCTTAATCTCACTCCCATTAATTGTTGTTGTTTTGATAATTATGTATTTATAAAGATATGCTAAACATATCAAGGTTTCTATATATCTTTATATACAAACGTAGTATATAAAGATAAATACAAATGTATGTTACTTGCTTGGTAATCAACTAAACTGAATAAAAGTAATTCATTTTAATTATAAAACCTAAATAATTTTATTAATGTTACTTATTTTGTGGCATGGACAAAAGTACGATAAACCCTACCTAGTTAGTGATGTCACATCAATAAAAATTGCCTCTCAACATGTCAAGTACTACATTTGAAAGTTTCTATCAAATACTAAAACAACTGCGCATGTGGCAACGTCATTTTAAACTTTATGCCCCTGTAATAATGTCATACTTAGATTGAATGCTATTATATAGTGCCCAACACTAGAGTAATAGTAAAATGAAAAAGAACATGAGTAATATACATTGTTTAATTCAATACCAATTTCTACCATGAGATCTGTTATTTTTTTGGTATACTAAGAAATATGGATGTAATCGTAAGGTGGATCTAAAAGAAATCATTAATTTTATATTATTATTATAAAATTCTGTAATGACAAGTAGGTATTGGTTGAAGTTTAAAAGCGCCATTACCAATAAAAACTTTTTACAGCGGATTCAAAGCCAATACGAGTTACTAATCATTCTATAGATTTTCGACATAAAATCAAGAATTATAAGCAATAAGTAGACTTAAATATTATAGCTATTTTAAGATTAATATAACAAGTTTATTTTAGTGCCTGGCGAAAAGCTGACACCTTATTTTTAGAAAGGAATATATTCTAGATACTTACCCTTGTACTAAGAGTGTCCCTAGAGAAGTGTTCATTTTTATATTTGTAATGCGAGCTGTATGAGAAAAACGATTGGGTTCTCTACATTTAGAATCTAGATCTTGTTGATATGTAAAAAAAATACAATTATATAAAGTGTCAATCATCTCTATTAATTCTTTGTTTTAGACGACCCATTTAGTGTTGCGGTTGAGACGTCGACTGCAACACAAGGGTTCCGGTTCGATCCCCGGGCAGTACAACATTTGTGTGCATGAACATGTCTGTTTGTAATGGTCTGGGGTTTTCTATGTATAATATGTATGTATTACAAAAAAAGTAAATAAGTATGTTCATCCGTTGTTTAGTACCCATAATACAGGCTTCACGCTTAACTTGGAGCTAGATGGCGCTGTGTGAATGTCAGTGGATATTTATTTATTTATTATAGACAGATATCCACTGATATACCTACACACAGCGCCATCTAGCCCCAAACTAAGCATTAGCCTGTTATATTATGGGTTATAAACAACGGATAAACATACTTATAGTCCAAAAGATCAGATACATGAAATTTGTTTTTAATATAGCCTGAGAAACCATAGAACTAAAGGTCGACACCCCTGAAAATGCCTGATTTTGCCCGCATGCAAAATTATGACATCACTTCCGGTTGTTATCCTAGACATTGTTATTTAACTCATCATAAGATACATAAAAAAAATTAACGGGAAATAAAGTATTCGATACTAGAATCGAGTTCTCAAAGGCCGGGGTATTCAGTTTAGGAACGGGTATCCGGATTCGTTTTTGGAATGCCATTCGGAAGAGAGAAAGTTGCGGATATCCGGACTCTTCGGATAACGGATAATCCGGATTGAATCCACTAATGGAGATACTTAAACTTTTGAAATTATCCACAAAAAAAAAAACAATTTAAGATAACCATTGTCTATATTACAATTTTATTTTTCTATACATTTGTTTAATAAAATAATATACACAACTTGATAATACAATTTGGTTATAATAACAAGGAAATAAATATGTCAAAGATTGTGTGTTTGATAAGGTAAAGGTTTTTCGGATAGTATGGTGCCATATATTGTAAATAAAAACAATTCAATCAATTTTATTTAGAATGCGTAACTTGTTACCAGTTATAACAGATTTAATTCTTGAGTTGAGATGAGTTAGCACTTTTCAAAAGTAAATCGCTTACATTAATATTTCACAGATAGGTGGTCAAAGACTTACTAGGAAAAACACTATCAGTAAATTTTCTATACGCGTGATAGTCTTCGAACGGTAAGACAAGGCGAAACATTTACAGGTTATATTACTTCTTTTCTCAAAAAAAAACACATCTTTAATTTTTTTTAACTTAAATAATTGTATACTGCTTGACATTGTAGACTTGGATTTGAAGATTTATTTAAGGCTTTGACTTAAGTATTAATAGACGTAAACCTGAGATAAACAATAAACATACTCGATGCACAATCACGCAGAAATACCAACCAAAAAATGTTTGAGCCGCTTGACATGTTGACTTATTATATTTATGACATAATAGTGCCTGATGTATGTGTAGTGTGTATATATATGTGTGTAGTGTGTGTTATATGTATATATGTGTGTAAATATGTTCATATATATATATATATGTCGGAATAGGGTCTTCTTGGGCGTTAATAGAGTTGATCGAGCAAATAATAACAGCGACTTGATTAAACACTCTTCTTATTGCAACTGATCAATTAACAATACAAAATCAAGTAGTTACAAAATTAAATAAACGAAACGCGTAACAGTTCCTAGTATAAATATATATATTTGTGTGTAAATATGTTCATATACATATATATTTACTTTCATATTGTTAATTTTCTTTGTGTAAGGTTGTAAGGAAGAGATCGCTTCAAGCGATAAGACCGCCTAAATTGCATAATTACCTAATAATCCGGTATTGTATACATTACAGAGTCAATGTATACAATACCTAAGGCGTCTAGGTAATAATCACATCTTTCCGTTATTGATACAAAACTGTACTTGTATTAGATATTTTATGTATGTGTAGTGTATATATATATGTATATACATGTATATATACACTACACATACATGTTATGTGTACATATAAATTATTTATCTATAAGTTGAATTAAGCTTTCGGAACTTTGCACAATCTTGCCCTTTCATTTTGTTAATTTTCTTGATTTGTGAGGTTGTCAGAAAGAGATCACTTCAAGCGACCATCTTAATTGCATAATTTTCTTTCATTTATTGTTAAATTTGTCTTTTTTTTGGTTGCAATAAAGAATTATATCTATCTATCTTTCCGTTTAAGGCATGGACTTAAGTATTAAAACATTGAATGCGTAACCTACGCGGCTCTGACCGCACCTCTGTCCACCATTCGTACGATTCTGTCCTCAATAACCCGTTTGATGTTGGCATTAACGCTTGGCAGCTCCACATGGTTTCTGACTGACGCCTCGATCTTTTGCACCACCTGTATCTCCCGAGGCCATGCGATCAAGTTGGTCACGTTGCAGTTCTGCGGTGAGCCTATACGGCCGGTGCGGCCGCATCGATGGATGTAGTCCGCAGTGTACAATGGGAAGTCGTAGTTTATTATATGTTGTACCTGGTTGACAAAATAATTACGTATAAATAAAATTAGAATCATCATCAGCTCATTAAACGTCCCCACCGAGGGGCACGAGCCTATCCGTAAAGGGTGTATAGGTTCGGTGGGGACATTTAATGAGCTGATGATGATAACGCCTCAAGGCGCCAGACACAATAGATGTCTGGATGGGCATTCAATGGGATAAACTTCAAATAACTCACCCGTGTAGTGTCAAGACCACGAGAAGCAATATCCGTACAAGACAGCACATTCACTTGGCCACTTCTAAACATGTCAAACTTGCCAATCTTCAATGGTACAGCCATTCGTCCATTGATGTTGATACATTCAATGTTGTTCTCATTCAGAAACATGGACACGAAGTCGCAGGTCGACGTTTGGTTTGAGAAAATCATCACAGGCCGGTTCTGATTCATGTCAGCCTGGACCAGCTTGAGGAGCTCTCCAGGCTTCTGAGCTTTGCCGAGACGAAGGAATCTGGAAAATAAAAAAAAACTTATTTATTTTAATAAATAAATACCCACAGACATTCACACAGCGCCATCAAGACCCAAACTAAGCATTAGCCTGTAATATGGATACTTAACCCCGGATAAACATACTTATATATATTTTTTTGTAAATACATACATATTATACATAAAAAAATTCAGATACACCCAATACAAATAGACATGTTCAACAGGCCACAAACCACTGAAGCGCTTTTTTTTTAAGCATCATAACTCATATTTTTAGTTTAGTATTTTAATCGTTTTTTTATTATATTTTGTATATTTTTTGACGTTCATAAGTGTTTTTGTAAGCCTAATTTGAAATAAATTTTTGACTTTTTGACACAAATGTTTGTATTCTAGATCTGTCAGTGTAATAGCCGACGTCTTAACGCCTACACCAGATAGGTCATCGAATTTGGAACTATGTAGACTTACACATAGCTTTAAATCAAATAATAAATACCAGTACAAAAATCAGTTCAGCTTCTACAACTTCCATTAAATGAGCTTAAACAGGCGTGACAATATGTATGGTTTTTTTTTTCGAACTGACTACTGCTGTTGGCCGCAGATGGCCTTTACAGCATCACCGGGCAAGTGGCGAGCGCAGATGGCTCTCAGCCTTAAAACAATATGTATGGTTTTATTAAATAGCATTTATTTTACAACATACTTAGTAGGCCATTAAGGATGTTGAAATCATTTTTTTGCAAATTTCTTAACATACTTAATTTTAGACGCGTACACACAAGTTTTATTTATTTGCAAATTCAAGGTAATTAAGAATTGATTACATAATGTTTTCTCTCCTAAAACTCAGCATACTCACGAGTTCCCAAAATACAAGGTCTTGAGAGACAACCAACTAAGTCATACTATAAGTGTTTAGGGTACTGGTGCTCATAGTTACAAAACTCTACTTAGGCCTTCTTCTTCTTAGAAAGAAAGAAAAAAGCTTTATTTGACAAGACGAAGACACTACATAACATTGTACATACACATTTTAAAGAAAAACAACAACAACAAAAAAAGAGAAAATATAAAAGTGAGTACTTAGCTTATCAATTACAAAACCATAATCAAACCATAGAAACCTATAAGCTAGCTACAATGACAAATTCAAATTCAAATTCAAAATTCTTTATTCAAATTAGGCTTACAAAAAGCACTTATGAACGTCAAAAAATATACAAAAATATTATAAAAAACAATTAAAAATACTAAACTAAAAATATGAATTTTGATGCTTTGAAAAAAAAGCGCTTCAGTGGATTGGCCTGTTGAGCGTGTAGCTAGCTTATAGGCTTGACAATGCTGACAATTGTGGTGAAATGATCTGTCCATTAGTCTTCAATTGTAAACTTACTTTTGTGGCACATGCGGCAATATCTTGTGTATATTGGATGTCGTAACAGTCTTTAAGGAGTCAGGCGATATAAACGCAGATGCTGTTTCAGGCAACTGATGAGGCATCGTTGCACTGGCAAATGTAACTTGACATCCCACTGGTGGGTTTTGAATTTCTACTTTGTAATGTATCTGAAAATATATGAATAATATATTGTACATAATGGTAAATTTCATTATATAAAATCACATTTCATTTAGAATATCTCAACTGTGATGAATTGAGATGCAATATGCAATCTTTTTTCAGACGACCCCTGGAAATGACATAGAAAGGAACAAAATGGGGGATAGTGATACATTCTTTGGCTTGATGGACAGAAAAAAATAACGAATGAAAACCACTTAGACTACAGCCAAAGGGATAATGTACATGAAGTTATGACGTTTTATCGTAAAAAATTGAATGCAATATCAAAATAAAAAACCCTTGAGAATTTTGAATTAAGTACAAAAAAAGAGCCATCAAAATGGGTTCATAAACGACGAAGATATCCGCAAACAAACTTTAAAAAAAGCATACATATAGTCAAATTGGGTAACTCCTTTTTTGAAGTTGGTAAAAAACTATTGAAAGATAACACTCAATATACGCAAACAGACTACTTACTGAAAATTTCTTCATTAAATTCGTAAGCTTTCCTATGAAACTATCGTCTAGCAAAGAGTCCGCTTCATCTAGTACAATGTGGTGGACGTTGTGTATCTTGTAAATACCAGTCGTGACCAGTTTACTGAATGCTCCTAGTGTTGTGACCAGCATATCGCAGTACTCTATCGGAGGGTCCAGCATCTTCTGTTTAGTCTTACCTCCAATAAGAGTTGTCACATTTAAATCAAAATTTTGTGCTATACTCTGAGCTACTTCTCCTATTTGTCTTGCTGTAAAAATAATATAATAAACATCAGAAAATTGGAGGACTGGAATATCTGGCGCAAAAAGGGGGTGATTTATGTCCAGCATCATCATCAGCTCATTAAACATCCTCACCGAGGGGCACGAGCCTACCCGTACAGGGTGATTAGGCCTTAGTCGTCCATGCGGGCCCAGTGCGGATTGGACAACTTCACACACAACCTTTGAATCTCTTCGCAGGCGTGCATGAAGGTTTCCTCACGATGTTTTCCTTCACAGTAAGAGCATCGGATAACATACATATATTTTCGAAAATTTGAAAACATTGGTACGTGTCGGGATTTGAACCTCAGCCCTCCCGGTAGGAAGGCGACAGTCACCATTGAGCCACCGACGCTCTCTCTATGTGCAGCAATAGACTGCAATAGGTTGAAGAGTATAAATATAGGTATAAATGTCACCAAATATAAGTGCAGTACAGGATATTCTCACGCAGTAACCTTAAATTAAACTTTTTTTTTTAAATAAAAGAAGCCTAAGTTTTTCCTTATTTCATCAGCTACCAGCCAAAAAAAGTCCTCCAAATCTGTACAGCCATTTCAGAAATTACCTGGAAAATCATTGTACTGGAATAATAAATCGTAATAGTGTAATATCATGTTATATGATAATGATGTAGGCCTAAAGTAAATTACTTAATAATTATTTAGATGGCAACACTCTCTTATTTAATATAACATTTAACTGCCATCGCAGACATGCCTGCTACTTGTGGAGATTATGGTTATACCTATGACTATTCTGAAAGTTTACTAGAGGCAGTACAAAGACAGAGGAAACCAGCAATCACTGGTTCAGAGGTAGAAAGATTTATGTACAAAAGTGGTTCAAGTCTAGTAACACTAACCACATAATGAAAATGAAACAAACATTTTAAATTAAAGATAAATTTATGATTCAGACCTATGTACAGGTAACAATGTTCTAAACTGACAACTCATTTGATGTTGCGGTTGAGAGGTTGACTGCAACACCAAGGGTTCCGGGTTCAATCCCCGGGGCAGTACAAACATTTATGTACATGATCATGTTTGTTTGTAATGGTCTGGGTGTTTTCTATGTATAATATGTATGAATTTACAAAAAAAAATTATATAAGTATTTATCTGTTGTTTAGTACCCATAATACAGGCTTCATGCTTAACTTGGGGCTAGATAGCGCTGTATGAATGTCAGTGGATATTTATTTATTTATTATTATTTATTAGTGTACTTATGTGCATTCTACAAGTTTATATTTCAAATAAACATTTATGATGTATAAATCTGTTAATTAATCATGTAAAGAACTAAAGAAAAACTGATCCCTATCAATATTCTAATAAACAGTTTAGACCTAAGTCATAAATGGTGGGTAAGTTATGCCATAGACAAAATGAAGAAAGGGGCTCTTTACTACTTCTCATATGTTACTCTTATTTTATAACCAATTTTCACTTATTGAAGTATTAAAATACCAACACTAAAAATATGTTAATTTTACTGACTAACCCATACAAAAAGATAAGGTATAATAAATTAATACACATTCCTATAGGTAACAATCCACTATCAGTAGGTTATGTGTTACTGGTGACATATAAACAGGAGTAATGTACTTACCTAGTTCTCTATTTGGTGTTATTACTACAGCTAGTGGGCTATTGAATTCTTGCTTAATGTTCGGTTTCCATTGCAGAATGTGCTGGAAAATGGGGAGCAAATACGCTAATGTCTTCCCGCATCCTGTCTCAGCTGTGACAACAGTATTGTGGCCTTTTAATATTGCCGGTATGGCTTTGGTTTGAATTTCTGTAGGCAACGTAAAACCAGCCCTAGACATAACCTCAATCAGTTCTTTACAAACGCCAATTTCCTCAAAAGATTTTTTATACTTGTTTTTGTTCCTTGTTACTTGCATTACCGTAAATCACAAAATAATCACCCTTAGATTTATGGTGCAACCAAGATTTGGAAGCCAGTTTAACCCTCGAATTTACTATATGTTGACCTTCATAGTGGTTAAATTCAGGCCGCTTACATGATATAATCGGCAGCTTTTTCTTAAGCCTGATTTATACTGTAGTACCGACAGTATGACGAATTTAAAAGTTGTCTAATTTTCGACATTATTACAATATAGTTACATACATTAATAAAATTTCACGTTTCAAAATATCAAACAAGACTGATTGACACTTTAGTAAAAATAGTACTCTGTGATTGACACTGTTGACAGAAAGAGCAAAAAAGCAATGGAAACAAACGTTCAGAATTTGATTTTAGAATTAGTATGGTAGTATTTTCGGAACTTTTGCCGAAAAGGGACTTCTTTTAATTTATTTTAGTTTAATTTTTTTATTATTTTAAGTGTTTAGGGTGTAATATATTTTAGTTACCGAATAATGTAATGTTTTAAATAAATGTCATTTAAAATGTGTACCATTAGTATGGTTAGTAATTTGCAAGTCTATCAATAATAATGATGCAGGATTAATATATATTTATTTCATATCGGAAAACTACTATTTTAAAACGTCTGTCCGACGTCTTGTCAGAGTGAGAATATTATCAAAATATTGATGCCTTTGTTTCTTTAGAAAATCCAAACAGTTTTGATGTTCATAGTGAGCGCTCCCACTCTCAATCTCTTTGGTAAAAAAAAGCTCCTGCCTTGATCCCAGAGGGGTAGGCGGAGATGATGGAACGCAACTTTGCGCGGTCCTGACATATTTTCCTAGCTTCATTCACATCCATCAATCTTTTCATACAACTCTTTTACTCCTTTTGCTGGGGACCCCAGCCTTTATAAACGACCCATTTGGTCTTGCGGTTGAGACGTCGTCTGCAACACCGAGGGTTCCGGGTTCGATCGTCCCAGACAGTACAAACATTTATGTGCATGAACATGTCTATTTATAAGGCTCTTTCATTACTCCCGGTGTCCCATCATTACAGTTTAATATGTATATACATATTTACAAAAATATATATAAGTATGTTTATCCGTTGTTTAGTACCCATAATACAGGCTCCATGCTTAACTTGGGGCTAGATGATGCAGTGTGAATGTCAGTGGCTATTTATTATTATTATTAATACTTCTTCCATAATACATAGTCTCAACAAATACTTTAAAATTCGCTGATGGAGGCTTGTGTTTCTTTATATATTAACCAGCTAAGCTTATATCCTTTCATAATTGCGAATCATTTCTAGTAAAACTTAATCATAGAAAACAAAATAAAATAATTAATTTTCTGTTTTTCTTTTTATTTGTTTAATTTCAAAACGATTACTTAGGACGTTGACTTGACATTTGTCAATGACTGACAATTGACATTAACTATCAGTCTGTTGTCTATGATTAATGTTGACCTGAATTTCTTTTTGTATTTACTATTTGTGTGTTTTTCTTATTTTAACATTATTTGCTACAGTTATCTTGAGATTTTTGATTTAATTATCTCTAAGTAAATAATTGCGATTTATAGACAAATTAAAATAACCTTACGTTTGCGTTAGAATCCTATTCAAAATGACGAATTTAAATGTAAGTATATTCTAACTCTTAAAATTCAAGTAAACATTCAGTGTTTACTTGAATTACTACTATTCACCTTTAACCCATAAATTGAAAAGTGCTGATTACCTTATATATAGGAACTTCATGTCAGTTCCACACTATAGTGTGCGAAATCCCTAGGCCCTAATATATTTTTAGTTAATTCTACAATTAGGTACTTTTAGCGATGCATCCGATACCGATACACATATTTCGGCGACATCTCGAGTTAGCATATATATTGATAACAATTATATTTTTGAGGAAACCTTCATGCACTCCTGCGAAGAGATTCAAAGGTTGTGTGTGAAGTCGTCCAATCCGCACTGGGCCCGCGTGGACGACTAAGGCCTAATAACCCTATACGGGCTCGTGCCCTCGGTGGGACGTCTAATAAGCTGATGATGATGATATTTTTATGACAGATTTAATGAATCTTTTTTATTTAAAAATGTTATGTAAAAAAGTTTGTTGTCTCATCTATTTGGTTGTAAATGATGCACAAACTGTGCTTGGAAATTTTATGGTTTGGAAAAAGATGAAACGAATTACTTAGTCACAATTTGTGATCCTTGATACAAAGCATGAATATTTAAATAAGAATTTTATATTAACAAAAAGTTAATTTAAATTACTAAAATTTATAGTAATTATCTAATATCAGCCTGTTTTCATATTTTTAAGAAATAATTTGTGATTTCTTTATCTTATGTTCATGTTTGGATTCACATTCTAATATTGGTATTGCTAATATTTTTATAAGAGTATGAGTTATATTGGGGAAAAGTATTCCATACGATGGAAATGTCTTAACAATATGATAAATAGCCATAATAGTAAATGTAGATTAATGATAATTGTTGTTAAGAAAACATCTGACAATTTTCAAATCAGGGCTTATTCAAATGGTAATAATGTTTAGGGAATTACATTTCAGGTAAGTAACAGTAGCACGGACAGCAGCTCAGGATCCTCATCGGACTCCAGCAGTAGTGGGAGCTCCTCCACCAGCTCTGGTTCAGGCTCCTCCAGTTCTGACTCCGAGTCCTCAACTTCCGACACCCCACAGACTACCACAGCACCAGTACAACCACCTAAATCACCAGTTAAACCAGTGGTAGAAGAGCCTAAAAAAAAGGAAGAGCCTAAACCAAGGAGACCATCAAAAACAAACAAAATATCATCATCCAGTGATGATGAAACACCTAAAGCACCCAGTCCAAAACCTGCACCTCCTAGGAGACGTGGTTCTACAAAACCAAAGGCAGCAGCAGCAGTTCTCGCGAAAGGCAAACCGGCCCCTCGTGTATCAGGGGGTGGTAAAACTCCAAAGCCCGCCCAAAAGACAGCGTCTAAACCAACAACAAAAACAGATCAGAAGAAAAAGAGCATATTTTCACCAGACAACAGTTCAGAGTCAGAATCGGAGAGTAAGTCGTCAAAGAGTCCGAAAGCATCACCGAGACCTAAAAGAAACCTAAGAAAGTCCAGTGATGAAAAAGAGACATCATCAGTAACACCTGAAAAGGAGGAGACTACTTCGAAGGATAATGTAAAACGAAGAAGCAGCAACAGATCGAATGGTCCGCCTCCAAAAAAAGTTGTTGAAGAAAAGAGTGCATCATCATGCACATCAAGCCAATCATCGGTGGAGTCAGTTTCATCAGATAGTGATAGTGAACCACACCAAAAAAGGACACGTCATTTAAAACTGGAAAGACTAAACCACCACCTGGAAATAATAGCAAAGTAAGTATACATAATAATGAATTATTTCAGAAATGTAATAACAAATGTTAGGCACAAGTATATTTTGAGATATATTTAATTCTAGACAAGCATTTTCAATATCTTTGTGAACCCAATCAATATTCCAATTGGGAGTTTTTTAGAAATGGAAAAATTAATTAGGAATGCTTCCTTTTAAAACAGTTTCATAATCTTGCTGGAGATACTTGTAATGATCATCAATGGGATATAAAATGCTTATATTATGCTTTCCAGTCTATTGTTATTTTTGAGTGCTTACCAATAAGATTATCATCATCATTATAGCCTAATATGTTCTTTGCTGGACGAAGGAATCACCCAATGATTTCCAAGTGGTATGATCCCTAGCAGTTGACATCTATCTTCTACCTACCACCTTAACGAGGTCATTGTCTATTATCTATTGCATATAAATAAAATCGATGTGTCTTTTTGTAATATCTTTTTTTCTTCATGCAATATATTTTCAGTACATACGCCAAAATATCAATTCTTCAAATTTTTGTCTGTCTACCTGTCTGTTGATTCTGGGTAGTCTCTGAAATGGCTGGATGGATTTTAACGGGATTTCTTTTGGCAAGTAGCTGATCTAATATGGAAAAAACATCATCATCATCATCATCAGCTCATTAAACGTCCCCACCGAGGGGCACGAGCCTACCCGTATAGGGTGATTAGGCCTTAGTCGTCCACGCGGGCCCAGTGCGGATTCGACGACTTCACACACTTCGAATCTCTTCGCAGGCGTGCATGAAGGTTTCCTCACGATGTTTTCCTTCACCGTAAGAGCGTCGGATAACGTACATATATTTTTCGAAAATTCGATAATACATTGGTACGTGTCGGGATTTGAACCTCAGCCCTCCGGTAGGAAGGCGACAGTCCACACCACTGAGCCACCAACGCTCTAAAAACAGAACAAACATTGGCTACTTTTATTTTAAACAATACTTTTTATTTTACAAAACAATGCAATGTTTTGCCGCGCGGCGTCCCCGCGTCGCATGACATAACGAAGCGATTTTAAGTTGTTTTACTGCGGTAGAATATCACATAACGCGGGTTATACCGCGGGAAACAGCTAGCAGAGGTGCACAGAGCGTAGCCCAGATCCGCGGGGAAATTCGGCTCACCGGTAACAGTCGCGAATGCCCTGAGGAGACCGGGAAGACTAATCGGTTTTTGGAGGGAAGTGAGCTGGCTGGAGTGACCAGAAGGCCGCCATGGCTCACGCACAATGATCCACTGCACGGACTAAGTGCGGAAACCCCCTAACATAGAACATCTAGTACCAAATAAAATAGATAACATTCTATTAATTTGTTTTCAGCAGGACAATTCAAGTAAGAACGTTGATCTAAGTGATACTGTGGCTACATTGCCAAGAAAGTTGACGAGATCAATATCAGCACGAGTTTCCAGAATGGCAACAATATCAAGACCAACGCACACAGACACCGATTCTGAGGCTGATGATAAGAATGGAAATGAAAAAAGGTATGTATGAAGTGTGGATGCGTGTGAGCTGACTAGCTAGGATTGGAACTCGCCAGCAAATACAGAACCCTTTGGCTGCCAGACATGGCTTAAAGCGTCACAAACAATAGATACTCCACTAGGTGGTAGACTCGGTGCTGAGTCGTCTGGGTGGGCACCACCGCAGTGCCAGATATAGTCCCGTAAAATACGAGTATTTTTGTGTTTCGGGATGAGGACACTGTAGATGGTTAAATTACAGTGAGACCTAACATCTGTTGTTTCGGGTCACGGGCCCAGAGCAGTGTTGACAGGAAAATAATAACAACTTACCGTTATTAATTTCGTTCAACATTGCTTATGTCGTGGTCAGGCGTATCACTTACCACCTGGTGAGCGGACAGACCGTACCATTCACTTTTCCATTGTGTCTGCATTCCCGGCCGTCAAAGGTTTAAATTAAAAAAATAATAGGGAGTACAGATTTAAAAAAAACACCTAAAAACCAAATGTAAATATAAGAATGGATGATAGTATGTCATTTTGCCTGTGACCAAGGTAACTGCAAAGTCACAGAAATGTTGGGAAAAAAAACCATTTTATTCAATAATGGATGAAAATTACTCAAAAAGATTATTCAATGTCAGTCAATAGTGAATGGCGGATGCAAATAGATGTCAATTCTGACTCCTGCCCCTAATTTTTTAGAGTGTAGTCAGATATATGAAGCCCTAGATTTATTTATACTTCTCTTAGAGTGATAAAAATAAAATAATGTAGGTGATAATGATGTGAGAGTAAGTTACCTTAAAACAAAACCTTGGTGACTTTTAAAGAAAAATGTAACGCACACTAATAAAATGTTTTGTTGTTTATATGACTTCCATTTACATCTATAGCATTCCTACAGACAAACAAAACAAATAACTAGTGTAGTCAGTCTATTAGAGTCGAAATGCTGCCTACCTGGTGGGTTCATATAATGATGACAATAAATTTCTAGGCCAATTTAAAATAAGGTGTGACAACTTCTTACTTTCTTTTAATAATTCAGATGTAATTATTTATTGGTGGCAACTTCCTAAAATGCAATTTTCTTCTAATAATTCAGATTTAATTATTTATTCATGCCAACTGCTCAAAATTTACCTTTCTTTTAATAATTCAGATGTAATTATTTATTGATGACAACTTCCTAAAATTTAACTTTTTTTAAATAATTCAGATGATTTTTTTTATTTGTGGCAACTTCTTAAATTTTAGCTTTCTTTTAATAATTCATATGTAATTATTTATTGATGGAAACTTCCTACAATTTAACTTTCTTTTTATAATTCAGATGTAATTATTTATTGGTGGCAACTTCCTAAAATGCAATTTTCTTCTAATAATTCATATTTAATTATTTATTCATGCAACTGCTCAAAATTTACCTTTCTTTTAATAATTCAGATGTAATTATTTATTGATGACAACTTCCTAAAATTTGACTATTTTTAATAATACAGATGTAATTATTTATTTGTGGCAACTTCTTAAATTTTAGCTTTCTTTTAATAATTCAGATGTAATTATTTATTGATGGTAACTTCCTAAAATTTAACTTTCTTCTTATAATTTAGATGTAATTATTTATTGATGGCAACTTCTTCAGAATTAACTTTATTTTAATAATTCAGATGTAATAATTTATCTGTGGCAACTTCCTAAAATTTAACTTTCTTTTAATAATTTTGATGTAATTATTTATTCGTGGCAACTTCTTAAAATTTAACTTTCTTATAATAATTCAGATGTAATTATTTATTGTGGTAACTTCTTAAAATTTAACTTATTTTAATAATTCAGATTTAATTACGTATTTATTTATTCTGTTGTTTAATGATATTATACTGAAAGCCTGTCAGCGTATTTGTTCGGACACGTTAGGCAATAAACTCGAAAGCCAGCGAAATTCTGGATGGGAGACATAACAGCAAATTCTGGTACAACCAATGAAGATAATTTGTGTTTTAAATTTAAGTTTAGCATTTTTTTTTATGCTTTATGAAAGCTCGTGCGGAGTTGGTATCTTTTTATATAAAATATAATGCTTTAAATGTGGTAGTAATTTTAGTATTATATGTGTCCAAAATATGCTTCTGTGAGCATAAATGTTAGCATGATTGTTGACCTTGTTCGTATACAATGGCAAGTGATAATTAAGTTACTATTTCATTTATAGCTCCACTACACCCATCAAAGATAACAAAAGAACTTTGAAAGGTCGTGCACCGTTAATGCAGTCACCGATCGCAAATCTACCACCCCCTGAACCCTCAGAGAGGAGGTGTCCCGTAAGAGGCTGTGATTCAACGGGACATCTAGGTAACCTGTTTGATTCAATAAAATGAAATAATTAAAATTTCTAAAGACAAATAGCTTGAAATGCTTAATAACAATTGACTTAGCTTATTTTGCTTAAATAGTAATTTGTATAAATAAAATTGTTACTAATAACTTTTGATCGAAAGGAAGGAGGGTCTACTGTGGATTTTTCAAATTTTTATACTTTTATTTTTCATTTGCGCACGCAGCTGATAGTTTAAAATTGGCCGGTATATATATTTTATATCACTTTTATGCATGGTTAATAAATTAAAACATTGTTTAGTATGAGGTCTATTTGAAATAAATTTTCATGGTATCACACTAATACAACGTTTATATGGATTAACCAAGAGTTGAATGTATAAATATACTCGAAGGACTGGAAATTGATTTCGTTGACCTCTAGTTGCTCAAGGGTGGTTATGTAACGCTTACTACTCGGTAAGTTATAATATAGTTTGCCTCCTTATTTTTTAATATTATAAATAAACATGTATAAGTGATCTCGCAACAAATATCGATAAACACAAGTTCCGTTTATGGTACATACACCAAAAAATTACGAGTCCAAGCATCATCATTTCCTATTTGTTTAAATTTAATTGTACACTGCACATAATGTGCAAAGTCGAACTTTCTTCTATAGATAGATTACTAGGAACCTAACACCAATAATTTCACAGAAAATGCAGAATAGTGAAAATAAGTAAAAGTGTTAATAAGGGGAAATTTAATTTGGAATACTATGTCTTTTTTTCTACTTAACAAAATGGAAACAAAGCAATCCTATAACCGCTATAGTCTCTTGTATAAAACTGACACCATAGATTTTCTGTAGTGTGTTAAATTTAATAAGCTTGCCCTGAAATGAATATTTTAGGTTAATTTTTCTTAGGTTTTATCACAGCCATGCAACATGATCTGCGAAAGGTCGCTGGCGCATGCTGGATTGCTCGATGAGGAAAGTGGTATATTTATCGCAGAAAGGGTGAGACCTATCCAGCAGTTGACTGCGATATCATAGAGGTCTCCCAATCAGAAACGTTTCTTCGACTTATTTTAGTTCTAATCCGTTAATTAAACTAACTTTATGCACAATCTCACTCAAAAAGTGTCCGCGGTAAAAGTCTGCTCATCGCGTCAGTTGGGCAGAATTTTGAGGTTTGCGGCGATATGCCTATTATCACCATTGCACCTTGAGAAGCTGGGGCGGGTCGCTAGTAACAACTATACGTATGTGTCATGCGTCTCGGACATTTTTCCAATGATATTTCCTCATGATCGTGCACCTAGTTAGTATGTTGTTTATCAAAGCCTAACAAACCACTAGTACTACTAGGTGGTAGACTCGATACTGAGTCGTCTAGGTAGGTACCACCGCAGTGCCAGATATCATCACGTGAAACAGGAGTGTTATGCACTTTTGTGTTTCGGGATGAGGGCACTGTAGCTAGTGAAATTACCGGGTATAAGAGACCTAACATCTGTTGTCTCGGGTGACGGGCGCAGTGCGGCGTTGATGGAGGATAATAACTGTCTATCAGTTGTTGGTCTCCTTAAATGCCGCTCTGCCATGGTCTGGCGTATCACTTACCATCAGGTGAGCGTCCAGACCGTCCTGTACACTTATAACATAAAAAAAAAAAAAACCAACGCAGGCGGGAAAGCGTCAAAGCATTTCACGTGGGACGCGTGCCCGGTGTACCACAACGTGACGGGCGCGTGGTGCGTGGCCGCGGGCGAGGAGAGGGCGGCCGCCAGCGCCACGCGAAGGCGAGCGCTTCAAGCGCTGCAGCACCGGCCGCGAGCGATGCCAACGATAGAGCAACGCGCTTACCAGCTGAAGGTCAAGGTGGGTGAAGCGCTTGAAGCGCTGCAGCGGTGTAGTTGCAGGTGGTGCTAACGAGTTGCATAAGATTCATATACTTGTGATGAATGAGACTACCAGGTAACGGATGAGTGATGTGTGGCCGCCGAGCGAGTAAACGCTGGAAGCACTGCTATTTTGTAGTACGCAGACAGTATTGTAAGATTATAATAATGATGTTTTTGCGGCTAGTTGTACAGATTAAAGAGTCAAATTGAGTACTTTTAACGAATTTATTTGTCTTTGAATAAAGTAGTTTGTAATTTTACTTGTGAATTGAATCGTCAAATTAAAAATGACGTTAGAAATAGTTCGAATCTTCCATCTAAAATCCATTAAGGACCTAAGCTAAATGAAGACTTTTTAAATAATTGTGTGACAGGATTAGGAATGCTGATATTAGAGTAAAGTGTGGTCTGAAAATAGACTAAGTGTCAAAAGGAGAAAGAGGTATGTTAGGATGGTATGGTCACTGGGAGCGCATGAGTAAAAGGAGAATAGCTAAGCAGGTTCATTGTGCAAATGTGGAAGGATACACGAGCCGGGGACGACCCAGAAAGACTGTCCCAAGCAAGAGGAATAAAAGAGTTTGTATGAAAAGATTTACGGATGTGAATGAAGCAAGGGAAATATGTCAGGGCCGCGCAATGTGGCACCATTATCTCTGCTTACCCCTCTGGGACCAAGGCGTGGGATTTATTGATTTAAATATAATAAAGATTTTTTGAAAAGGCCAATATCTCAATTTGCCCACAGGACATGCGCTCCAAATGGAAAGGCAGCCAAGAGCTGCGAGAGAAGCTATCGGCTAGTGGTGGTGAGGAGTTGACCGAAGAAAGGGAGCCGATACTGGACGGTTTCGCGCCGGACTACGACCTGAGGCTGTTCCGTGAAGCCCAAGCTCTGGCGGCCGTCAAGATCGAGGAGGAACTGGGTGATATACACACGGATAGGGGGACTAGGTATGTTCAGACATTAGTACCCATATGGTGTAGCAGTTGAGACGTCGGCTGCTACACCAAGGGTTCCGGGTTCGATCCCCGTGCAGTACAAACATTTGTGTGCATGAACATGTCTGTTTGTAATGGTCTGGTTGTTGTCTATGTATTTTATGTATGTATTTACAAAAAATGTATATAAGTATGTTTATCCGTTGTTTAGTACCCATAATACAGGCTTCACGCTTAACTTAGGGCTAGATGGCGCTGTGTGACTGTCAGTGGATATTATTATTATTTCTTTTTTGTAGTCTTAGACTTCTCCACTTATATAACACTTATATAAGTGGGTACCTATTATTATTATTAGTATAGTACAATAAATAGGAAGATCAAGGTGTATCGAAAAAATCAAACTCCATGAGTGATGTTTGTACAGTGATTTATTTTATATTAAATGCTAGCAATATTGCAACACACACAAATATGTTTACTTTAAATTTACACATCGTAGGTACTTCGTACAAGGTTTTTTGCTAATTAAAATATATTAATTATGTGTATTGTTTAAGAGACCTAACATCTGTTTTTTTTTCTTTTTCTTTTTTTTTGGAATAATTGTACACCTTTGCACATTACATTCCGTTTGTGAAAAAAAAAAATTACAACAGTATCTTCCTAAGCACAATTCGTTACAAGTGCAGTAACATGTATCTCAATAAAAGTACAAATAACAAGAGCCTCATTTTTGAGACAATGCGTTCTGGAACTAGACGGTAAGCTTTATTTATGGTTCTCAAATATTGTACGGAAAGAAAGAAAGAAAAAAAATCTTTATTCATGTTATGTTGGCTTGATAACAATACTAATAAAGTAAAGAGCAACATATCACATAGGAAAGATACCACATATGTACATAAGAAACGGTTAACTCTCCTGGATGGCGAGTAACTTAAACTGAAATCTTGGCAGCGTATCATGAAAGATGTACAGATCATGAAATTTTTGGTTATTGAGTTAGAATGGGAGCAACATCTAGCCATAGGTGCGTGAAGGCCGAGATTCGTGACTTCGACTTTTTGAGTGAGATCAGTGTTGCCTTGGCCTTTTGGAGTTAGATCTAAGCACTTTTTAGTATAGGTGAACTCCTTTTTCCCGACACGCACCAATGTGTTTTCGAATTTTCGAAAATATATGTACGTTATCCGACGATCTTACGGTGAAGGAAAACATCGTGAGGAAACCTTCATGCACGCCTGCGAAGAGATTCGAAGGTTGTGTGTGAAGTCGTCCAATCCGCACTGGGCCCGCGTGGACGACTAAGGCCTAATCACCCTATACGGGTAGGCTCGTACCCCTCTGTGGGGACGTTTAATGAGCTGATGATGATGATGAACTCCTTTTTTGACGATTTAGCCCGAAAAGAGCAATCTCTTTTTCACTGTTTATGTTGACTGTAACCTGTTTTTGTGTCTTTTTAAAATAAATAAATAATGGTCTTAGATAGACCCAATAGTTATATAGATGGTCTTATAAAAAGGGCTTTTTGAGAAGTCAAAGAGGGCTATCCTCTTTTACTTCTCAAAAAGCCCTTTTTCCAACATCTGAGTTTATCGTTTATCCAAGCCCGAATATACAATTTGACTGTTTTGTGTACAGATTCGTGGTGATGGGCAAGTACATGATGGAGGTGTGGTACCAGTCGCCGTACGGGGGGAGCGGCGCGGGTGCCGCGCCTGTTCGTCTGCGAGTTCTGTCTCGGACACCAGACGTCTGCCGCCGGCAGCGCCAGACATAGAGACAAATGTCAGTGGAGGCATCCGCCTGGGGACGAGGTTATTAATATATTACATATTGTTACGAATTGACGTAATTAAAATGACATTAAATATGGCGGCTAATATGTGACCATAGAGTATGACATGCGAATTGTCAAATAGCAAAGAGTCTAGTATGTTCTAGATATTTCGCGAACTATGTAGAATGACGTCGACGCTTCGAGCTCAGCGGCCGGACAGGTATATAAGGCGGACCGACGGGTGCGCCGGGAGTCTTGTGTTCTACTCAAGAGCGAACGAAGAGCAAAACCTGCGACTACAAGGAAGAAGCGAGTGATAGCGATATCTAAGGGATCGTCGAGTGTGATATAACAGTGTGAAGAGTTAACGAGTGATTATTACGTGTGTGTGCGGGAAGTGTCGTGTTATAGTGTGCAGTGTTAATTACGGATTTTAGTGCGTGCGTTAATTGATTTATTAGTGAGAGTGTAAGTGTAATTAGTGTTGTGTGTAATTTGTAGTGGTTTATTAATAAAGTGTGTTACCGTGTTATTCTTCGTGTTTGGCAATAATTTATCCGGAACCCCCAGCTCGTAACAATATATTGTCTATTTTGACATTCATAAGTGCTTTTTATGACTAGTGACCGACATAGCCCACAGGATTAGCAAGTTGAAGTGGCAGTGGACAGGGCACATGGCGTGTAGAACCGATGGCCGATGTGGCGGAAAGGTTCTCGAGTGGCGTCCGCGTATCGGAAAACGAAGCGTAGGCCGACCCCCGACCAGATGGACTGATGACCTGGTAGCAGATGGATGTCAACTGCAAGGGATCCGTCCGCGTTATTAAGGGAGGTCTTCGTTCAGCAGTGGACGTTCTAGGTTGTAATGATGATGAAGTGCTTTTTGTAAGTCTAATCTGATCAAAATCCATTTATGACTTTGACATAACATTGACATATACTTTGAAACGCTCTGTTATGGTCAGGCGTATCACTTACCATGGTCGTGGTCACTTCGCAACATAAAAAAACTCAAATACTGTGAAGTTAAATGATGACATGATTTTAACAGGTATACAGAAAAGACAACCTGAGCGTGTGGCAAGTGGACGGCAGGAAGCACAAGCAGTACTGCCAGCAGCTGTGTCTCCTCGCCAAGTTCTTCCTCGACCACAAGACGCTGTACTACGACGTGGAGCCATTCCTCTTCTACGTGATGACCAACGCGGATGATGAGGGGTGCCATGTCGTTGGATACTTCAGCAAGGTAATTAGCAATATTAGCCTTCACTGTTCTCTTGCAGTCCACTTGGACATTGAGATTATGAGGAGCTATGCATAGCAATACTAATCGCAAACACAATGAATAATTTATCATCATCATCATCAGCTCATTAAACGTCCCCACCGAGGGCACGAGCCTACCCGTATCGAGTGATTAGACCTTAGTCGTCCACGCGGGCCCAGTGCGTGTTGGACGACTTCAGACACAACCTTTGAATCTCTTCGTAGGCGTGCATGAAGGTTTCCTCACGATGTTTTCCTTCACCGTAAGAGCGTCGGATAACGTACGTACGTAACGTACGAAATACATTGGTACGTGGCGGGATTTGAACCTAAGCCCTCCCGGTAGGAGGGCGACAGTCCACACCATTGCGCCACCGGTAATTTATATTTATGTCAAATTGTTATTTTTGTTTTTTTTTTGTTATTTTATTATTATACGGGTAGGCTCGTGCCCCTCGGTGGGGACATTTAATGAGCTGATAATGATGATGATGATGATGTCAAATTGAGTGTTCTTACGGTGAAGGAAAACATCGTGAGGAAAGCTTCATGCACGCCTGCGAAGAGATGCAAAGGTTGTTTGTGAAGTCGTCCAACGACGATGACGACGGCTAAGGCCTAAGCAGCCTATACGAGTAGGCTCGTGCCCCTCGGTGAGGACGTTTAATGAGCTGATGATGTGTGCTGTTGATACCAGCAGATCGCTAATGGTTTCAAATCTATAGAGTAAAGTGGGTGAATAAGTGGGAATAAATTAATATGTTGGCGATTTTCCGGGTTGTCTGGACGCACAGGGTATGCACTGCTATTTGCATATAGAGTGCACGCCACTGATTAACATTCACTGTTCTCTTGCAGTCCACTTGGACATAGGTCTTCCCCATTTTGCGCCAGATATCCCGGTCCTCTGGTCTCCTTATAAGCCTCCACCAACGACCTATCGCAAGTCGTCGGTCCCTCGGTCCGGGCGTCCTACACTACGCTTGCCAAGCCGCGGTTTCCACTCCAAAACTTGTCTGCTCCAACGGTCATCGGTTCTGCGACATACGTGACCAATGCGACTTGAACTTGTTGATCCGGGGAAATTAGCACTTATCCATATTATTATTATTATTAATGTGAAAGTGTGTGTCTGTTTGTTTGTCCGTTTTCACAGCAAAATGAAGCGACGAAATGATGTGATTTTT
The DNA here is from genome assembly GCA_019425675.1 of Leucinodes orbonalis. NCBI lineage: Eukaryota > Metazoa > Arthropoda > Insecta > Lepidoptera > Crambidae > Leucinodes > Leucinodes orbonalis. The sequence continues at coordinate 256,845 of PQWD01006942.1, read as the reverse complement.
AAGTGGATATTGTTGACGGGATGTTGAGTGAAGTAGGCTACTTTTTGTGTCTTCGTATGTTACTTCCTTACAATGGGAGGAAGATGTGTGTATGGAGCAAATCGGTACACACACTTATTGTTAGCAAAGAAAAATACCTGACTTATTTTAATAATCTTCCCACATCCTCTAAAATAGGGTATGGAAAGTATAAGACTCTCCGCGAAATTTATACAGGTTTTATGAATGTTTTGAATCAAAAAAGTGAAATCTTTGTACCCCGAACTTAACGCGAGCGAAGCTGCGGACAAAAACTAGTTAACACACTGTCATGTCAGTGCCCGGTGATTGGACATTATACAAAAAATATATCTGTGATTTGATTGCAGTCTTAGTGTTTATATTAATAGCTATTTGACCTCGGCGAACTTTTTTATTTTTTATGTTACAAGTGAACGGGACGACGAGCTCGCTCACCTGGTGGTAAGTGATACACCTGACCATGACAAAAGCATTGTTGATGGAAAAGAATAACAGTGAGCTTGTTTAGTCCAGTGGTTTGAGTACTGGAGTCCAAATTTTACCTTCTCCTTCCCAATATTTCCTTCTGTTACATGTTCCCCTGTACCCATATTACAGGGTAAACGCTTAGTGTGGACTAGATGGCGCTGTATAAATGTCAGTGGGTATTTATTTTATTTATTTATATTTATTTCTTCTCCTCTTTCTTTTTACTTATTTTTTTTCTCTTCGATTTTGCCATTTAAAGTATTTGTAATGTGAGTCAGTGACTCATTGGTGTCGCCTGTTACCTTATGATTTGGAGGGCGCTGGTTCAAAGGCCGCCTCGTAGCAATGTGTTTTCGAATTTTCGAAATTATATGTACGTTTATCCGACGCGTTTACGGTGAAGGAAAAACAGCGTGACGAAATCTGCGCCGCCAAGAAATTCAAGGGCTGAAGTCGGCCAATCCGCACTGGGCCCACGTGGACGACTAAGGCCTACCCTTTACGGGTATATAAGAAAGAAAAATCATTTATAAATGATGATGATTCTCTATTTGTATATGGAAATTTTTTCACTAAATATGCATTAACTTGAAACATGAATACTTGAAAAAATACTAACCAATTTCAATTTAAAATATTCTTAAAACCTATTTTCGAGATAACATCATGTTTTCAAGAAATATTTACTCAGTTTTGTAATTGCCATCCTGACGTTTCGGTGACTTTGCAGTCAATGTTGAGCAGCAGACTGCGTTGACATACGATTTACACATCGTTCGTATTCTTATGTTTTTTTGAATTTATACCTATGACGTCACATTGCAGGTCATAGGTCTTTAAACACTGTATAACTGAGGAGATAAAGCTATCATATGTTTTATATTATGCAGGCCTAATGCAAATTTGTAGGAATCACGACAACCATCCTAAGGTAGTAGCCGAGATAAATCCTTTATTAATCCAGTTTAAATTCCAATTGTTTACATTTGCTGTGTTAGAAACGTCCCAACTAGACAACAGTCGCTTTGTTGTGTAGTTATACCCGCGTACAATCAGGTGGGGTGCAAACTTATAATCGCGTTTCGTACTACGTACACTTTACGTTCAACGTACTACAGTCATTGAGAGACGTCGCGTCGGCCGCGGGTCGATGACCTCTAGGCCACGCCCCGTCCCGCCACGCCCCCATTCCTGGCTGGGTCGAAATTTTCACAAAAAATAATAATGGATTTTTCGAGTGCTAGAATTTAAGATGGCAATTTGAACAGATTGTTGGTTTAGGTTGTTATTTTTGCTTTTCTCTCTCTGTCTGTTCAACCTATCACAGTCTACTGCTGGGCACATCGTCTTTTTGAGCCAGGTATCCAGATCCTCTGCTTTTTTATCATACAACCTCCCACCAGAGGCTTTTAGCGAGTCGGCGGTCCATCGCTCCGAGCATCCCACGCTACGCTTTCCAACTTGACTTAAAACTTGTGAACCAACGTCCTACTGAAGACTTTCTTATACAGCACGATCCAGGGGTTTACTACGACTAGGTACTACTTTAAATTATTTTCTCGCATTAATGACATTGGCACCTTCGAGTTTTCCATAGAATGTAGTAGACTGGTTAAACGAAATATTTAGTAGGTGGTAGACTCGATACTGAGTCGTCTAGGTAGGTACTACCGCAGTGTCAGATATTGTCCATGGTAGGAGTGTTGTGCACTTTTGTGTTTCGGGATGAGGGCACTGTAGCTAGTGAAATTACCGGGTATGAGACTATCGTTCGTCGTCTCAGGTGACTATATGTAATGTAAATGAGACAAACACTATATGTAAATGAGACAACGTTCAATTGTTTCGATTTGGAGCCATTGTACAACACGGTTCAGTGGCAACGGTATTATCATATTAACTTACCCCAAGGGAGTTGCACTGTTGAAATAAATGAATAAACATCCACTGACATTCACACAACGCAATCTAGCCCCAAGTTAAGTATGAAACTTGTATTACGGTTACTAAACAACGGATAAACATACTTATTGTTTTTTGTACATATGTACATAGAAACACCCAGACCAAAACGCACGCACATGTTCATGCACACAAGTGTTTGTACTGCCCGGGTGTGGAACGTAAAGGTAACGCAGAATATAATTTCTCAATGATACTGATTTCCGTATTGAATATGGTGTACCGATTCTAGAAATAAAATTCATCCACTATGCCCTGATCACATCAACGGCGGATCCCAGCTTTATGAATGAAGCAGAAAATGCTTAGCGAAGGAAAAGTGTGACTTTGCTAAAGCATTATCCAACTGGATAGGCCCTTGAGTTTACTACGGCGTAGCACGTAGCGGCGAGTAGCTACGGTGCTACGTACTACGGACTGTGCTCGAAGCGAGTCGTAGTATTCATGGTGTGATGGGGAAAACAATGGAAAACTATGCAATTTCTTGGAGTCTTTTTTTACGTGTATTTAAGGGGAAGTTCTATTTGATATAACAATAGAGTTTTATGCTGTATGAAATATTAAATTTAAGATTACAAATGTGATTTCTTTTATGGGTGATCGTTTAGACCAATTCCCTATTGCGTCCATGGTGTAGGCTGTTTCCTAAGGGGTAGAAAAAGGCAACTGTAATTACTAGAAACTAGAGGAAATACCTAAACAAATATTGTGATTTTCACATAACTGCTGCAAAGCCTCGAGCATCGTCGTAAAGTTGCACGGCTGTCAGTTTTTACAGGTTACATTTCGATGAGTGTGCGATGGAATTACACGAGTTAATTCCACCAGCCCCTTTTCACCATCAGGATACAAGACGCAGGCGAGCGTTCCATCCTTACGTGGTTGACATTCCATTTATCCGCAAAGCGCGCCATACCTTGTTCCTAATGCGCACCGCAATGGAATAGAACTTTTTGCCTCCTTATGTGTTCCCCGATTATGACAACCTGGCCGTCTTCAAAGAAGGAGTGAATAGGCTGTTTCTAGGTCGGCATGATCCATCCTAGGCCGCATCATCACATCACACCATCAGGTGAGATGGCGGTCAAATGTCTGCCTATTGAGGATAAAAAAAACTGCATAAATATCTCCTATGCAAAAGGCAAGTCGTTATCCACATAAATTATGTGTTTGAATATAAATAACGATTATTCAAAGCGTCTCCATTCTAAGCCCTTCCGACGAAGTTTCCTTTGAGTGTGAATTTAAGTAAAATCTTTAGAGCTAGACTAGTCTGCGATACCTATCTAGACTGTCCCAGACGTCTCGGGGTCGACGACCCGCTTCCGGGCGCGACCCGCCCCGGTGCATTGTAACGGTCACGAGTATTTATCGGACAATTCATAGAAAGTCTAATTAATTTAACAATAAATATAACAACATAATTTTCATTTTCTGAAATTATTAGGCCGACCAGTACCATATCATTAGTGAAGGATTTTTCTGTATTTTTATTTTATTTTTGTTTTTATTTAATTTCTTGTACTAACTTAATAATAAGTCATACTGTGGTATGGATCATTGTTATCTTGTAATGGAAATAAATTAATATTATGTTTTAGAAATCCTTAAGATTCTCGGTCTAAATAGTTGCCCGGTCCTTTAGAAGGCATGTGTGGGGCCGAAACCAACAGCACAGAGGCCCAACAACAAACTTTTTTATGAAATTGGGTAAGCATTTGTACTTAGGTCCAACTTGGTATATAGAGTGATCTCAATATTTGTGAAATTAAAAAGTATTTTTCGTATTAAAATTAAAATCATTTTAATAAAACATGATGAAATAAAAATGGGAATTAACGAATGACAATTTCGAACAGAACATACGTCATAGTCATATTATCGTATCCTCATATTTTTATTTATATATTTGAAACACAATTTTACACAATAAATTCAATTAGAAGCGTTTACGATTACAATAATGTAGGACTGTGTTGTAGCTATTAGCACCCACATTTAGCAGATGAGCGTTTCAAACATTAGGTTCGTTTACAAATGTATCGATATTAGATTAATTAACATTTTATATGAAACTAAACAAATACTTAGACGTGAATAATCTAGACGGCAATAAACAATACATAAAGTTTTCACTCACAAACAAAGCCGGACGTCTCCCTAAATAATACAAGCTTCAACACTCCCAAAGTTACAGCATATGCCACTTCCGAACCTTATTCCGATTGTAATAAGTGATAATATGCTCAAACTTCCTTTGTCGACTGTACGCTTTAAATCCAGACGAGAACCGTAGACGGCGGGACGCGGGTCGTCGAACTTTTGCCCCCCCATTTTCCCCCCACTTCCCGGAACGTTGGTGTAAAATGCCCGACCTCCGGTAAGTAGTGTGAGGTTAACGCGTCGGCAAAATACGAATAGTCAACGGTCAAGAGGAGATTTTTTATTTATGGGAAAATTTTATTGGATATTTTTTTACGACGAGTAAAATTTCAAACTTTAAGGGAGAATTTTTTTGAATGAGTATAAACTCGAATGCATCCAAAGATTTTGTTCCTTTTAACTATAATAATATCCAATGCTGGGAGAAAATGTATCGGATACAAGTATCCACTATTAGGCCCTTTTATAGAAAAAGACTCAAGCGTTGATCTTTACTTAAATAGTTAGAAAGGGGTGCCTTTATAACTCTTTTAAGTAAAAATCAACTAAAGATTGTCGTTATGTTTAGATGAGGTAACAAACGCACGCACACATATAAAGTTGCCAAGGTAAAGCAGACGTACACGTATAAAGTAGTCTACACCAGGTATGCATTTCATCCGGAACTGAATGTAAAATATCGATTGGATGTCTAAATGTGGACCCATTACGTCGATAGAGATGTCTGCACCGCTGTGCCTTATGGATGACTGCGAATCAGTTATATTTCATTGGATACTACGAGTATTAATTAAATCATTATTTTTTATGAACTAAATCGCGTTATCACTGTTAGACGGAAATGGAACGACCAATGCTACCCATCTCTAACCAATTGAAGAGTGGTGTCACATCACTAATATCGTTCTTGACATTACGATTGCGCGCGGGAAACACTAAAGTCATAGATTCATTTAATATTACCTAATAAAAAATATACAAGTTTTCATCAATATTTACGTATGGATTTTATTTTTTATCAATTTCGGTGTATAAATACATAACAAAGAACATACATACAGCACCATTCACCCTTTAAAAGCTCTGTTCTTACTGTGATAACTAAACACCGGACATACATACTTATATAATTGTTCTTTTTTATACAAATAGGTACATTGATTAAACTTAGAAAGCACCCAAATTAACGAAACAGATGTGACAAAAATATATGTGCATATACTTTAATTTCAAAATAGTCTTCGATAAATTCTTCTTCGTTAAAGAGTGTTTTATTTCAAAGCCTTTTATGCGATATAAATACTTTTGAATCACCCTGTTAATGAAAGAGGTGTGGGTGTGAATCTTAAAAGGATATAGAGTTACACCTATTGTTTATGACTTTTGTTCGCATAAAACATGTGAAAATTATCTTTAAGATCACTCTTAAAACTTGCATCATCTAACAAGGAGATCAAATATCAGTTATTGTCTATTGTATATCATCTTAAATAAAGTGCAAAGCCCTATAGCAAAAGCGATTGACAATTTTCCCATGTAAACACAGGACTAGACGTCTAGACTCCAGACTAGCACACACGCGCCGTGATAAATCTCAATTTGTCCCGTCTCTGTGTGTTTGTGTGTGTGCGGGGGTTGTTTAGCTTGCACCGGGAAGGAGGCTGCCTATTGGCGGATCGAATGTGTAGTCTGTATTATTAGTTTTTGGAGCGTTCGCGCTACGGAACCGGTAGTCTATGGAAAACAATTGTGGAATTCTATTTTTGCAATTTTCAACTGTCAATTATTGGCGGCTGGATTGGGCGCCATTTTGCACAGATTCTGTGTTGATAAATAGTCTTAGATATGCAATAAGCAAACTAGATACACAATCAAGAAGAAATATCAACTGATAAATGGCCAAGCCGCTTGACACATGCACTGACTTATTGTTATATTTATGAAAGAAAGAAGAAAGCAATCCATAGAAGCAATCAAAACATTTCACAAACAAAAAATCAAAAGGACGAGCACATCGTACAGTAATTACGACATGGAGCATCAATATAGGGCCATCTAGGCCTATGTTAAGTGTAAAGCTTGTATTAAGGGTATAAAACAACCGATATACATACTTATAAACATTTTTTTTTGTAAAATACATTTTATACATAAAAACACCCAGACCATCACAAACAGACATGTTCATGCATACAAATGTTTGTACTGCTCGGGTATCGAACCCGGAACCCATGGTGTTGTAGCCGATGTCTAAACCATAACACCAAATGGGTCGTCGATTGGATATTTATATCATTATTGTATATATTGCTCAGAACTCCGCCATTTGTGGTCATGTTTCGTGAATCGTTGCGAATGCGTTGGCAACTTTAAAGAGAGGGAAAAGTGAATATTGCTAAGGGGGAATTTTGGAACATCGATAGATACTCATTTTGGTCGAGGTCGAGTGTGTGGCAATTTTAGCAAAGACAATATAAAGGAAAACTTTTGTTATTTCTTCCAAGAATTCATTATGAGCGTCGTTGGCTTATTGGTGTGGACTTTTGCCCTCCGATCTAGAGGGTGCAGGTGAAAATCTTGCCACGTACCAATTTTCCAAATTACATGTAGGTACGTTTATCCGACGCTATTATGGTGAAGAACAACATTGTGAGGAAACCTGCGCATGCCCAAGAAGCAATTCAAAGGTTGAGCGTGAAGTCTGCCAATCCGCACTGGGCCCGCGTAGACGACAAAGACCTATACATCCTAGATGGGTAGGGATGTATAAAGAGCTGATGATGATTCCTTTTGAATATCCTTGGCCGTATCATAGACTTAATGAGTACCAACTACTTAGCAATAGGTAAAATGTCTAAATTAAAGCTTTATCTTCTCCGATCTCTATACATAAATTCGTTCAAGCAAACCCAACCCTTATTCAATTACATTTAAAGGCCTCCGCACTAAACAACCTAAACGGCTTGCAAGTGACAACGAACACAATTCAGCACTACCTTAGTAATTGATGGCAATAATTAATTTCAACAGTGCTAGCTCCTTTGGTGTAAGTAAATATAATAATACCGAGCGAAGCTGCGACTGAGCCGTGTTTGAAACACATTGGCTGAACAATAAAACAATTTGACGTAATCTCGTTTAACCAGACTACTAATTATTCTAGAAGAGAGGTCCGTATTCTAGAACGAGAATTGTGTGAGAAAAGGATAGCGCTATAAACGATAAATAGCGGCATCGCTTTCTAACCCTGTAAAGATCAATGCTTGAGTTTCGTTCTAGAATCGCCCGTCCCTTGGTTCTCAAAATAAAATATAAAAAGGAACCTAGCAAATACTATTTTTAGACTGCGATATGGACACACATCATTAAATAAATCTGCATTTTTAATGAGGATCGTTGTTTCTCCTGTAAAACTTACAATTGTATAGAAGGTATCCATTTTTTGATGGGATGTGCTCGGTTTGGACAGAACAGAACAGATTTCATAGGAAAATTTCGGCTTAATCAATATGACATAAGACTATTTCATCAGATTTGAGCAGAATGAAAGAAAGAAATCTTTATAGAAATAAATCTGTTACATATACTTTTGAATCGTCAATTGTTATTATTATATTCTTTAATGACTACCACCGTTACCTCTACAACTAATGACATTTCCATCTGCAAGGGTACTATTGGATTTTGTCAATTGTTGTTTAAAGCTAAGATCTGGTTATCAAAATTTGTAAAACTGATATTTTAAGTAGCTTTGAGGAGGAGCTTGCTCGTCGAATCCAATTAGGATCAAAAAATCTGCCTTAACTTCCCGAACGCTGCCCGCGTTCGGGAAGTTAAGGCAGATTTTTTCGTCCAAAATACCCTAGTGTCTCAAGACGAAGGTATTTGACCACTGTGTGTTGTCAGTTATGACATACGGAAGCGAAACGTGGTCACTTACTGAGGTTGCTAAGCGTGCTATGGAGAGGGCTATGTTAGATGTTTCCCTGCGCGATAAAATCCGAATCGAGGATATCCGTAGGAGAACTAGGGTGACCGCCATAACCCAAAGAATAAACAAGTTGAAGTGGCAGTGAGCAGGGCACGTAATACGTAGAACCGATATGGTGGAAAGATTCTCGAGTGGCGTCCACGTAACGGAAAACGAAGCGTAGGCCGACCTCCAACCAGATGGACGGCCTGACCTGGTTAAGCTGACGGGTAGCAGATGGATTTCAACTAAAAATGGCTAGGGATCAGGCCGCATGGAAATCATAAGGGGAGGCCTGCGTTCAGCAGTGGACATATTAGGCTGTAATTATGATGATGATGTTGTAAAATACTGTAAATTTAATAAGATTATTATAGGACTGAACATGTATTGATGTATAAAAGTCTCAATAATAAATACTCTAGGACGGTGCCGGCCATACTCCAATGAATTTGCTGCGCGAATAATTTGCATATAAAGGACCTACATAGGAATTACACCCTAATAATACCTTAGTAACCCTTCTAGACTTCGCGTGATGGGATTGGGGTCGCGTTGATCACGAGAAGATGAAATAAGGTTCATATTCGCTTAACATGTGATTTTTCAAAGCGTGATTCATTCATGGTCACGTGAATATGATTTGCGTGATGTTAATTCATTTTGATGGAAGTATTTTTAGGTACTTCATGGATCCGCATTAAGACGTAGTCACCTCGTTTTTTATTTAGACCTTTTCTACCACGAAGACGACCATACATTTATGGTAATGATAGTAGCCTACCTTAAAGAATGTAATTTAGTTTTAATTGGAATTGCAGTAGGGAGGGGTTCCACCACCCCACCCCTTTTGTTGTCGATATACCGTCAATTCGTACAAAAAGTTCGGTTCCTCATTCATCGTCCGAACTGCAAGGCAGTGGAATGACCTTCCCGCGTCTGTGTTTCCCGATACATACAACTTAGGGCAAGGCATAAATAATTTGCAAGAGTAAATGGGCATTATTTGAGTTGGCGTGATACACATTAGGCTGCATCATCACTTTCCATCAGGTGAGATAGCAGTCAAACGCACCCAAATTTTATGTAAAAAAAATCTGGAGTCACGGGTTCCTGAATCAAGGGCGGATCCAGGTTTGGCGCCAGGAGGGGGTCACATAGTAGTCAAATTAAGAACCTATAAGGTATGTTGTTAATGTGCGTTAGTATAGTACTTAAAAATAGGGGGGGTCATGATCCCCATGACCCTCTCCCTGGATCCGTCGTTGTCCTGAATCATCATCGGAATATGATGTACTGCATGCGACAGGACTGCCTGGAAAGTATAGATATGGGGAGATTGGGTCGTAACCCATCACGCGGTCCCAATGCGGATTGCCGGGGGCTAATGACTGCCGTCCTAAGAATGTAGCCGGGACCGACGGCTTAACGTACCCTCCAACACACGGAATCATCTTTCTTTTCCGGCAATTAGGCGGTCCCGGTTCGGACCCGCGATACCCCTGGCAATACCCCTGGCGGTATTGTTTGCCTACAGTGACCTAACCATACGTTCTCTCGCAGGATTCGAACCTCATCATCATCAGCTTATTAAACGTCCCCACCGAGGGGCACGAGCCTACCCGTGTAGGGTGATTAGGCCTCAGTCGTCCACGCGGGCCCAGTGTAGATTGGACGACTTCACACACAACCTTTGAATCTCTTCGCAGGCGTGCATGAAGGTTCCTCACGATGTTTTCCTTCACCGTAAGAGCATCGGATAACGTACATATATTTTTCGAAAATTCGAAAACACATTGGTACGTGGCGGGATTTGAACCTCAGCCCTCCCGGTAGGGGGCAACAGTCCACACCATGGAGCCACCGACGCTCTATTCTATTATGGATTTTAACCTACAACGCCCAAATCACAAAGCGAACTTAACCAAACGCTTAATTAAACCTCTAGACTGTGAAAGTACTTACTCATTTTCTTTCCGTTTAATTTTTATATTAATATATATTTTGTTGGTCCACAGGAAAAGAACTCGTTCTTAAACTACAACGTGTCGTGTATACTGACACTGCCGCCGTACCAGAGGCAGGGGTATGGCAGGCTACTGATCGACTTCAGTGAGTTTTACATAACACTAGCTTTTGCTCGCGTTCTGATATATAAATCAATATGATGGTGACTGAAAAGAATAGAAAATGTATCTCTGACGACGTTGTTATTTAGTCGTTTCCTAAATAATCAATGAAGCTTAAAAATAAACTTACAATATATCAAGACTTACAAGAAATCTGTATAAACAAAACTATGGAGCGACTGACCGACCGCAACTAGTATACGTTGCCCTAGGCTCAGCACGCGATATAAACACGGTTTGGTTCATACATAGTAAAGCAAATTAATGAACTAGAACGTTAGTAAACAGTTAGGATATTTAAATTTGGAATACTAAGGGGATGACGTCACCGTCACATGTTTCTAAGAAGTCTAGGTTTTGGGCTTATATTGAAAAGGAACGAATTTGTTTTTCGAATTGCATATGAGTCTTAAGATAAAAATATGTCGCGATTTAAAAATGGAACGCATAATTTTTAGGTTCTTAGCAGTCCATAGTTATGAATTTTTAATACAATATAATTACATAGACAGCCATTGTTCAAACTTGACCTTCAATATTTTGCATGTTACCTGAAATTCTATTTAATTTTTGGAGCACAGCTAGTTGAAAATAATAGAAAAAATACTAATGAAGCCATTTCAAGATCGCGCGAAACGTCTGCGTGCGACGGTCGGCCATTTGCAATGGATTGGCGCGTGACGCATGCGCGGCTCGCTCAATTACCGTATGGAAAGCATCCGATTGATTTATCGGCGCGCGCGCTCGCCGGAACGCCGCGGAATTCGCGGTTTTTCATGTTAAACGTACAGAATAGGGTTAATCGTGTACCGTATACGTGCAAAAAACACCGCATAAGTATCCGGTTTTTACTCGGCATCTCGTTGGTTTTTCTCGCGTGTGCGGCATGATAGGTGTTTTGCGGGCGTTGACCGGCGATCTCTTTGGTTGTCTGTGTGTTAGGTTTCGCTTGGGATAGGGTATATTGTGGATGATCGATCCAGATATCCTCCTAGATAAATATAAACAAACAATATGTTAATTTTTCAAGTAAAAGTAAGTCATTATAGATATCCATCGCAGTACCAGAATTGTTGTGCACTACTGTATTTTGTTTTTTGGGCGACGGTGGCTCAATTGTGTGGGCTGTTTATTGTATATGTGAAGAGTGCAGGTTCAAATTCTGCACGTACCAGAATGTGTTTTCGATTTTAAATGTTCGTTATCCGACGCTCTTACGGTGAAGGAAAATATCGAGAGGAAACTCGCGCACTCATAATTCCGATAACCAATCCGACGATCGATCATTGCGGTTGTTGCTTAACTAGTGAGATCTTCAATATAACACTAGTCGCTGCGCCATCGCACCCAACAAAAAGCTTTATATTAGTTAATTATTCGACGACCCATGTGGTGTAATTAGTTGAGACGTTGGCTCTTACACCAAGGGTTCGATCCTCGATAACACAAACGTTAGTGTGCATGAACATGTCTGTTTGTATGGGTGTTTTCCATGTATAATATGTATGTATTTACAAAAAAATATGTATATAAGTATGTTTATCCGTTGTTTAGTACCAATATTACAGGCTTAATGCTAAGTTTGGAACTAGATGGCGCTATGTGAATATTAAATTTAAATTAAAGAAGAAAACTTTTTTTATTAAAGTGGATAAACAATACACTGGATGCACAGAGTCACGAAGAAATTGAACCAAAAAATGTCCGAGTCACTTGACACACACGTTGAATTATTGTTATATTTATGACATAAAATTATTCATTGAATTTAGACCTTAAGGCGTCATTAAAAGGGTACAAAATCAAAAGCACGAGCAAACTACTATGTCACTATTTCATGTAACGAGCGACGTGATTATGAATGAAAATTCTTCTCAACTGACGCGATTGGCAGACTTGTAGCGGACATTTTTTTAGTAAAATTGTGCTAGTTTATTATTTTTTATAAGACACAGTAACAGGTTACAGTCAACACAAATTACCAATTACATAAATAAATCTAAGGGCTTATAACCTAGGAACATTGGCACACAACTTGGCTATTTACAATTAGACAGAGATTAATTGACTAAGAGGTAAAAAAATAAATAAAATTGACAATCAACTATGTCTAAATACATAAGGCCGCTAAAAATGTCAACAACAGGATGATCACAGATCAGTTCATTGTAAAGTCGACACATTGTACAATGGGATTGTAGGTGTAGTTCCTGAAGACTTGGAGTGCAAACAAACTTAAGGCATCGGGATCTGTAAAAGGTGTTAATAATAATAATAATTAAACATTTATTCCAGACCGATTACGATCCATAACTGTGTTAGTAACATTAAACTTATAGAAATGGTTAGTACTTACAACTATAATAACAAACATGTCAGTAAAAGAACCGGTGCCTGGATCCTTACACATGTATTCGAATCCAGTGCTTAAATATGGAACAAGATGGTTGGTTCTTGATTACCTTCAAGATGCTATTGGTGCTATCCCAAATCCTAGCAAGCATTGAAGCCGTTCGCTTCCGTATAAGCTATACGAGCTTCAGCGAACACAGATGATGCACTGCAGAAAAAGTTGAGATTGATGGACGAAAATAGGACGGGGAGTGAATCAACAAGTGGATTTATTATCTAATATGTTAATTGATATTTATTTATATAATTATTGATTGTAGAGTTTAATGTTTATTCAGCGATCGACATGGATACGCAATCGCTCACCGGAACGGCTCGGCACGCTTCTAGATGTTTCCATAGCAAGCAAGGGCTATTAGCTGTGTGTTTTCTCGGTTTCTTTGCTTTTTTTACGAATACTCACGATCGGTGCGGCACAATTAACACGGTATTTAACTGTATTGTAACATGATGGTAATGAGTTGTGAATTCTACGCGTTTCTGGTTGTCTGGTATAAATAAATATTTTATTTAGTTTCTATTGTTACCTAGTAGGCTCGTGAGTCGCCTAGGTAGGCACCACCGCACTGACAGATATTTTCATTGAATTAATTTGAACTGTAAAAATTTTGATGTGTCTACAAGTACAAAACAAATTTATAAAATTTTGTACAAAGGCACTGCATATTTTCTCATAAAACCTTTTTTACATATATTCAAAGTCAAAATCCATTTATCTAATTAGGCTTACAAAAAGCACTTATAAACGTTAAAAATACAATAAAAGCATTTTAAATACCAAATTAAAAATTATTAAATGAATTAAAAATAGTGGAAAGTTATATATAATTAGCTAAAAATCTAGGCAATATAAACACCTGTATAGAGCCAATGACCCCCAGGCCAGCCAGCCCGCTGCAAAACATTGAACTGTCAACCTACACCGAAAAATAATTAAGCTCGCCATCAAAACGGCTCGCATCCATCCGTCTCGCCCCCTCCGAGGGTGAGTCTAGACACCAGACCGATCTATACTGCAGTGCATCGATCGGGGTCGTCGAACCCGTCGCGACGGGGGGCAAAACAAGCCCCCCGGGCCCCGGTCACCGCACAGGTGGATTGGGCCACCTTTGGACGGGTTAGGTGTTTTGACCGAGGAAGGTCCAGTCTGGAAAGCTGGGCTACTAAAGTTGTGCAAAGTTAATCTCTTATTAGCTTATTGATTTTTTTTATGTTTTGTTTTAATGAGAGACTTTGTTATTTTTTATTGATCACCTAAAAACTTTTTGCTTTTAATTTTTGTGTATGATTTTGATTACATTGAAATTTGGAAAAATTGGCATACAGTCAAATGATGAGAATCATAAAAAATACATCAAAATTTACGATTCTTATCTCACTCGTACTATAATAAGCAGAAAACTAAAATTGGTGTTCAAGTTTTAAAACCCTTTACGCTACGTTGATATATTAATAAATGCACTTAAAGAATTTCCGGTGCATCAGCAGGCGAGTTTTAAAAACCATCAAAACATCTGTGATTCTTCAAGTAGTTGATTTTAGAAAGTTTTTTTAGGTTACTCTTATGACAATAATAAATTAATAAAATCTAAATGTTAATATTATAAGAGTATGATTAGGTTTATATGTTTTATGTTTCACGTAAAGTGATTATGTTAAGCATATTAATATATTTGGAGTTTGCAAATGATTTCCAGCAAATGTGGCATTTTAATCGTTACTTATTATTTTTTAATAGTTCACTTGAGTGTATGCTTGAGGCATTCGGTTTCATGAATATTGTCTAACTCGCTACTGGCTTAAAGGTACCAATGGCATCCAGACAAAGTAAAAGTAAAAGTAAAGTAGAATTTATTCAGAAAACAATTACAACATTCATTGTTAAACATAATTAAAAACAACAATTTTAAATTTATGCAATTGCATTGAATGGAAGCCTACTCAGCGTAGTCAGAACAACCACAGGATGTCCTGACGCTGGTCTTCCGTAGACACCGTTGATGAGGTAAGAGGAGCCACTAAGCCGCGTTCACCAACACAATGGTCTACAGCTATATAAAAAAAAGATACAGATACATATTTGGTAAGCATTACCAAACGTGATGTTTGATGCAGTTGCAATCAACCGAGTACTCATATGTATTTATATCTTATCTGATTCACTGCTGGTTACTGCGAAGACTTCAACTGGCGTTTATTAATAAAACGATTCTATTCAGTCGCTGACTAAACACCCCTTGTGTTTTGTTTTGTCGAGTGTTTCGTGTCATTCTAAAAGTATGCAATTCGATTTAGTGTGTCGAGAGCACTGATCATTCAAGTTTTCGCACAATGGAATCTTGGCATAGGCGAGCGTGTAGATTTCAAGTAATGTTTAATGCGTTTTGCTGTTATTGTGTGCAATTCTTCTTGATCTTTTCGATCGATGATTCTTGATCGAAATTGAGGATTAGTCTGATGACTTATGGTTATGAATGAAAATTATGAAATCCCCTTTACGTCACATGAAATACGGAAATGTAACTTAAATACTTGTTTCCCTCAAAGTATAAATGAAAATTATACTTTTAAAAGAATTAATTAAAAATGCAACCTAAGAAACGATAAACAAAGGCTAATATTTAAAATTTATAAAACATGTTTATTTACTGGCCTGACGGTCAACGATTCCGTGGAGATAACTGTCCCCATAAACAAAATATTTATATAGAAAGATAAATAAAATTCTTTATTGTACACACACATTACTAAAAATTAACAAAACATAATGCAATTTAGGCGGTCTTATCTAATGAAGCGATATCTTCCAGACAACCTCACAGATACAGAAAAAAAGATTCTATTCTATTGTCATTAAGCGGATACATTACATTACACATACATGAAGCCGGCTGAGTTCCAAAAGTTATAGGCCTTTCAGCCTTTTTTATTTTTCGTCCTATTTTTAAGGGTGAAAACCCGTAAACACCTGCCATCATCAATCGCTGACGGTAGTCAGAGCATGGAATCACAATTTTTTCTTTGTTACAGGTTATCTACTAACAAAAGTAGAGGGCAAAGTTGGCTCCCCTGAGACACCCCTGTCGGACCTCGGTCTCATCTCGTACAGGTCCTACTGGAAGGAGGCACTGCTCCGGCGGCTGTGTTCTGCTCCCGGCCCGACGCTCTGCATCAGGGATCTCAGCAAAGACCTGGCGATAGCTTCCTCGGATATAGTGTCCACGCTGCAAGAACGAGGCCTTATGAAGTATTGGAAGGGAAAACACATTGTGTTGAAGAAGCAGGTTTGTGTATTGTTTGTTTTCAGAACGGACTTTGTATGGGTGGAAGGGAGATGTTTGGTGATACATCAGAAAGGACGGCTTTAATTTTGTTACGTTCCATGAAAGGTCAAAGTGTAATTGAAATATGTACCTATTCCGAATGAATATGTCTGTAAGTATTTTATTTTTAATAATTATCATTAAAAACATACTCGTTATCATGACAAATGAGCTCCGTACTACAAACAAGTTATTTACAAATTTTTGGCCTTAGGAAATTAAAACTTTTGGTTAAAATCAATTGGAATGAAGTATCAGAATTAAGGTAATATTTTCTAATATTTTGGATGTCCCATATTCCTAATATTTTGGACGTCAAGCTGGAATCAGGTAATGGTTTCTTTACAAGACCTTGATTATTTATTTTTAACAACTATGTTTTTGTCTGTTACCCAAAACCCTGTTTCGAGCTTGACTTTCAGGTCAAACTGTGTTCCTACTTCCAAAAATTATAAAAAATACTATGGCTGTGTTTGAAAGTTTTTACAAGTCTAAATTTTTGGTCAACATTTGAACGGTAATTTCAGTCACTTTGCCTTGATTCCGAGAAAGCAGTACGTTTAGGATGTATGTTGAAAAATTTAACGCTTACTTAGATAACAACACTATGTGTTGTATCATTCGATGTCCCTCATATTTGAGGGATGCACTTTGAATCATGAATTATACCTGGTAATTTCACTAGCTACAGTGCCCTCATCCCGAACACAAACGTGCATAATACTTCTATTTCATGGGACGATATCTGGCACTGTGATGGTACTTACCTAGAGGACTCACTTGAGTCTACCACACAGTAAAACTAGGTTATGTAATTGTCGCTGATGGCTGCAGTTCTACGTACGCTCAAACAGTACCCCTCACACAGGAGGTGCTAGAAGAAGTGTGCCGCCGGGCGGAGCGCGCCCGGTGCGTGGAGGCGTCGTGCCTGCGGTGGGCGCCGGCGGCGGGCGGGGCGGGCGGGGGCGCGGCGCCGCGCTGACGCCGCGCCCCCGCCGCCCCCGCGCCCCACGCGCCGCCCGCCCGCACTCCAGCGCCGCGCGCGCGCTGCTCTAGGGACCCGCGCGCTGCACAGGTACCGCCCGCCCCGCCGCACTGCTGCTGCACACGTAGCACCCGCCCCAGCCGCCGCTGGGTACGCCCGCCCCGCCGCACTGCTGCTGCACACGTAGCACCCGCCCCAGCCGCCGCTCGGGTACGCCCGCCCCCGCCGCACTGCTGCTGCACACGTAGCACCCGCCCAGCCGCCGCTCGGGTACCGCCCGCCCCGCCGCACTGCTGCTGCACACGTAGCACCCGCCCCTGCCGCCGCACGGGTACCGCCCGCCCCCGCCGCACTGCTGCTGCACACGTAGCACCCGCCCCTGCCGCCGCACGGGTACCGCCCGCCCCCGCCGCACTGCTGCTGCACACGTAGCACCCGCCCCAGCCGCCGCACGGGTACCGCCCGCCCCCGCCGCTTGCTGCACACGTAGCACCCGCCCCAGCCGCCGCTCGGGTACGCCCGCCCCCGCCGCACTGCTGCTGCACACGTAGCCCGCCCTGCCCCGCACGGTACCGCCCGCCCGCCGCACTGCTGCTGCACACGTAGCACCCGTCCCTGCGCCCACGACGGTACCGCCCGCCCCCGCCGTACAGGTACCGTCCGCCCCCACGCACGGTACCGCCCGCCTTCGCCGCCAGTACAGGTACCGTCCGCCCCCACTGCACGGGTACCGCCCGCCTTCGCCGCAGTACAGGTACCGTCCGCCCCCGCTGCACAGGTACCGCCCGCCCCCCGCCGTACAGGTACCGCCCGCCCCCGCCGCCGCACAGGTAGCACCCGCACTACCGCCGCACAGGAACCGCTCGCACTGCCGTGCTCCAGCCCATTTACAATCAGTGTCACGAAAACAATGCCACAAAGGTAGCCACGTTGCACACACCTACACACACCGACATTGTGCTACACCCGTACACACATCACACAACACGTTGGTACACACGCCGCACACGCACACACACCGAACACGCAAACACACCGCACACGTACATTTACCTCAGTACACACACCGACACTACACAGGTACCTACTCACTACCTGAAAACAGAACCACCCACCTAACGCCGCCCGTGTTCAATGCCACACAAGCGCTCCCCACTGGGAGGTCACACGCTGTCAGTGCTTCTACTCCAGCGCCACATACTACAGCTGAACAAAAGCACTTTGAGTTTTCCTAAGGTAAGTTATCACAGCTAGCCTACTGCAAAAATTTTATGATTGCCTTTATATGAAATAAATTAAATTAAAATATTTAGCGAGCAGTACAAATTTACGGTATATCACTGTGACCACGGAGAGGCCTATTCAGCAATCGACACCATGTAACATCACCCATGGGCGTAGCCACACTGGGGCAAAGTGGGGCGCTTGGCTTGCTCTAAAAAAAACCGGGGGAGGGGGGAAAAGTTCACTGTTGCCCCACCCTGAGCCCAAGACAGTCAGTCTTGGGCTCAGGGTGGGGACTCACGCTCATGTCATCACCATCATCACAATGAAAAAGAAAAAACTTGGAAGGTAGGTCCAGTACTAAAATATTTTCTCCCTTTTCTAGGTTTTGCTATAAAGAAAGCATCCTCTTGGCGGTTAAAGAGTACATGCAAGAAAACAAGCAAACTACGATGAAACATCGTCAACTAGCGACCAGAGCAGCGACAACTCTGAATCTCAGTCCAATGCGGACTCGGACCGCGAATGGGTGCCCTTGACGGAAACGGGCGACGAATCATCGACGGAATCTCAATTGTCCACGGCGTCGAAGAAACCGCGAAAACTTCAATCCCCAACTACCCTCTCTTCCCTATCTCCCTCTAGTTCGATCGAGCACAAACGTTAAGGTTACAATCTTCAACATCGAAGCAGACATCAAGCTCTCCCCAGCGTTCGGTATCGCGTACAACCTCAGTGTCGCGGTCGACTTCGGTGTCGAAGAAATCTCTGACAATATCACGGCGGTCTACCAAAAAGTCTAAAGCAAAGCAATATAAGACCAGGCCGAGGCGTTCATCGACACCGAAGCGGTCGTGTTCGGTCACGCGAAACAAATCGCGATCGTCGTCTTCGCGTAACTCGTCCATATCATCGCGATGTTCAAAATCTTCGTCTTCGACTCCTCCATTGAAGAGGAGGGCGAAGACCCGATCGCCGAGTACGCAAGGCACACCGTCACTACCCCTACACCGATGCCATCGTCCGTTGCGACGTTTTCCACGACGCCAACGCATACGCCGCCACCGACCCGAGTGCCTTCCCCTAGTTGGCCGCCTGTATACATATGGCTTAGGGACTCAAACCCGCCATCTCCTCAGCCCGGTACGTCGAGGCAATCACCGGTCGACCCACGCCTGGCGTCGCAGACGACTAGGCGTTTGCGGACGCCGATCAGGTCGCCATCGCCGGGGGTGGGGCGCAGGCATTATTCTGTGTCGAGTGAGTCGTCACTGTCGCCGGCGCCGGTTGGGCCTCGAACTCCACCCGGGCCACCACCGGTTGGGCCTCGAACGCCGCTCGGGCCGTCACCTGTTGGGTCAGGGCTGTCAGCTGTTGGATCTGGGATGTCACCTGTTGAGTCTGTGCTGTCACCTGTTGGGCCTGGGCTGTCACCTGTTTGGCTTAGTCCGTCACCTTGCGGGCCTGCGTTATCGCCTGTTGGGCTTGGACCGTCACCTGCGGGGCTTGAAGCGTCACCTGTCAGGCCTGGCCCGGCGTCACCAATACCGTTCAAATCACGTATACCGCCAATGCCGCCGTCGCCGACGTTTTTGTCGACTGATTCGTCGATTTCCCCGCCGTTCTGCCCGCTACCCTTCCGTCGAGGACCTCGATCGCCGTCGGGTACCCCGCCACCGTCGCCGTCTGTGTCGCTACCGTCGTATAAAGACTCGCGCTCGCCGTCACCCGCGAAGTAATGTAGTTTACGTGCAGTCAAGTTCAACAATGTGTCTTGATACAAGCAGAATGAATGATAAAAGAGGGTAGATGGGATTCGTATTTTTCTAAACAGCCATTGATAGAATTAGGCACCATAATTTTGTTGGAAGTTTAGCGTCAAAATACATTGCACATTCATCTAGAAAAAGTATTCTTTTTAATTAAAAATTGATAAAAAATCTATAAACCGGAAAATACGTTTTCCATCTATAGTAGCGATAATGTTTTGTGGAGCCGCGTAGTGGTCACTCAAAACTTTTAAGTACGTAGGCAAAGTAAGCTCGATAAGTTGGTTGTCGTGGACAAAATGCACCAATTGAACCTCCTTCCGTTGACAAATGTTTGAATCCAAGCTGTCATTGTTAAAAAATACAGCTAATAAAAAACAAATGTCAATATAACGAGGTTTATGGTATTTTGTTCATGACAATGTGTTTGACTTGAGGAATTATTTATGGGTATCAGAAGGATAAAAATCACGTTTTTACATCACATTTTTGAACATGGCAGTGTTTATGATTGCAATTCAAACTATTTTAACCGTCATTCTGCGATATGCAGATGTAGTGCAGTGACTTTACCATAGACAAAAGAATAGTGCAGCGTTGGATATTAGTGCCTAAGGATTAAGAGCAATATTTATGTGTTGGTTTTAAGTATTATGTTACTAACCCAAGGAGAACATTAAATAATATAATTCATAATAATTAATAATAATATAAGTAATAATAGTTGTATATAAATATTGTATAGTACTTTAAATTAATAATTTATGTAAGGTAAGGTAATTCTTAATTAGCTTTAATTGAAAGAGCTGCCTCAAATATTAATAAGTATATTTCAGGCATTTTTTTTCGCATACGGTCAAGATTATATTTAAATGAATGTATTTGAATATAATGAATGAATGAAACGGGAAATGTATCAATTGGAGAGTTGGTTTCGTTTTAATATTTTGTAAATACCTTCTTTACTTTTAGGTTCTTTAATTTCAAGAAGATACATATGGCAAAGTACTAATAATTATTATTTTATTTAAATCCAGAAAACAAAGTGTAACAATCATGTGCAAAAACATAAAACACATAACTATTATACATTAATAAAAGTAGCCTTGTACTAGAGCTCCTTTTTTAAAAATTGATTAAAAATCCTCAACTTGACATTAGTAGAATTCCATATAATCGAATTCCATATAAACGTTATTATATGTATCAATTCATTAAAGTAATGTGAACCTGAACTGTTTGTTATGAAATGTGATAAGTCCTAGGTTTCATATAATATGTCAAAGTTGACCATCGAATTTAGATTGTATCAAGCAATATATAAGGTTCAAAACAGATTGTTTAGAAATTAACACAGAGTGAATAAACTGTTTGGAAATGACAGCAATCAATATTGTATAGGCTAATTAATGCGCACACCGTTAAATTATTTTGTTTGATCAAATGTCATACATGTGTTTTGGTATTGTTGTATGTAAATAGATTTTTACTTCATTCATAAAATTTCGATTAATATGTGTGTAAAATAATGACGTAAAACTACATGAATATCACAATATTAAATGTTTGTAGTCATTTGTGAATTTTATATATAAAGAAAAATTTGGTGTTTTCAAAGGAAAATCCAAGGTGATCAATATAGTAACAGTAGTACACAGTTAATAAGGCTCGCCGTTGTACCTGTTGTAAGCATGTTGGAAGCGTGGGATAATTCGACCAATCGGCATACTCAAACGCACAGCGCGTCTTCTTCCTGCGCCGGTATTGGTCGGAAATCGTACCATGTTTTTCAGTTGACCATCAAGAAGAATAACTTGTGCACTTCACTTTGCACCTTAACTGCACTCATGTCTATTATAGTTTGAATCGTTTGAGACTAATAGATCAATATGGGCTTTTTTGCTCGGTTGAAAAATCGCGACGCGCCTTATTAAGTGTGTAGGTACTACTGTAAATAAATAAGTATATATGTATATTATTTTTAAATCTAAGATTTCAAAACGTTAAAAATAAGTGAATGTTAATTTAATGTATTCATAATTGCGTAAAATTATTTATTACATTCATTTTAAAAATAAATTTATTTATTCATTTTATTATTGGCTCAGTGCTGCGGACTGTCGCCTTCCTACCGGGAGGGCTGAGGTTCAAATCCACGTACCAATTAATTTTCAAAAATATATGTACGTTATCCGACGCTCTTACGGTGAAGGAAAACATCGTGAGGAAACCTTCATGCACGCCTGCGAAGAGATTCGAAGGTTGTGTGTGAAGTCGTCCAATCCGCACTGGGCCCGCGTGGACGACTAAGGCCTAAACACCCTATACGGGTAGGCTCGTGCCCCTCGGTGGGGACGTCTTAAATGTTTCTGTGATAATATTAACATTTTATTTGGATGAAATTATGTGACCAAATCAAATGAGGACTATGTAGTGTAATGGTTGTGAAAACGGTTATTACACCAAGGGTTCCGGGTTCGATTCCCGATACAGTACAAAAATGTTCGCATGAATGTCTGTTTGTGTTACTGAATGTTTCTATGTAGATTTTTGTCTGGAGAAAATAAATATTATTGGGATACAAATACCTTTTTTAAATTAAAGTTATGATAGAAACTCTACAAATAGAGGCGTCTTCCTTTATTGTATTGTTTTTATATTTATAATTTGTATTTTAAATTACGACTATTGTCTCCATAAAGGTACTTAAAACTCGTATTATTAAGCTGAATGCATTCCTTAGCTTTGTAATTATGATAATTCAATATGATAAAATGCAATTGAATAGCCATTTAAATTAGGTTAAGTAGTTTAATTTAGGGATTAATTCCATTAGTATAAAGTATACTTTAAGATTTCATTGTATCTACTTTTGTATATTTTGTAATATTTTTCTAAATAAGTATTTGTACATGACATTATGAAAAATATTAAAAATGGAATGGGCCAATTTATTGATGTTTCACATTGCTATAGAAAAATTATACACAATAATTTATTGTTATGTCTATACAAAATTCTTATTAAATAGAATTGTCAGTTTTTTTCTATTGAATAGCATATTCCCTTATATAATTACACTTAAATAATATTTTAGACGTAGAAACAAAGACCAATATGTTTTATTTATAAGTGTTTGTTGTTTCTTAGTAGTGGCAGATTAAAAATTAAATCTAAATTATTTCTTTAAACTAGGTATCTGTATTAATAATAATATATCTTTTTTGACAAATACAAAAGCATACACAGTACATCTAAAATCAATGCGATCATACAAACAGAAAATATAAACGATAATGAAGGTAGAAATATTTGCTAGTGATCTTGGGCATATGACACAATTATATATATATATATATATATAATTTATTGAAACCTAATTTTGTTCAAGTATATTTAAAAATCTGTCGATACCGGCCAAATGTTAAGCAGTATCAAAATTTAAGTTTACATAACTTCCTATTAACGTCGTAGTGTTCTTTTAAGAATAAGTTTCCAAGATATACGGTAATTTTTAAAACTCCACATTAGACGGATTTTCCCGCAATTCGGGGTAAATCCGTCACGTAGAGTAATTATATAAAGATCTAATATTTTTTAAAATACACATAAGTCATACATGTATTGGTTAACGAGAGGCAATTATATGTCTTCCACTAATAAAAATATGGTATAGATCATTTAAAACGTTAAAATATTTTTTTGGGGCAATTCCGGCATACTGATAAAGTCCAGGGGTAGCAAACCTAATTTATGAGGTTTATTGGTAAGAGAAATAAAACAAACGCAGTTCTCCTCCCAATGAGATTTGTTTTCTCTTTCTATTTACGTGATCCATAATTGTCATTCTTGGGATTTTATACAGCTGTGAAGCTTTGTACCACTCAATGCACCATTACGTACTGCTAATACGGCTTCACGCAAATCATTTTTATCATAGAAACCTTTATTCGTTTTTCGTTTGTAATTGCGCTTTTTATATGATGAAATCAATTAATCTAAAACAAGATACATTCGTTGATTACAAATAAAGATTATACTGCAGTAGATACAAGGCTTGTACTGTAGTAGATACTTGTGGTAGGTTGTTTTTTTGCATTAAAAATCCTGGAATAGAAAATGTTTTGAATATCTGAAATCGGGGAAATCCGGCATATGACGAATTTGCCCCATTGTTTATGGACGGAATTTGCCACTTCACAATTTTCAGGTTACAAATGTTTCAGATACGATTAGCAGCTGTTGAAACGTTTAATTGCCAAATAACTGCCAACAATCGTATATCAATACACGCAATACTTTTTAATAAGTGTTATAAATAAAATTTATTTATCATCGACAAAATGCGACAGCATTTAAACACTTTACATTTTTCAAACACAACTAAACTTCTAAGGACGTTTTATCCATATCTATGTCAACTAATGCCATCTACCCCACATGATTTGATTGACGATATTATGCTGTGTTACCGACGTTATGTATCAAAAGCGTAGGATTATTCCGGCAAGAGTTATTTGCAAGCAGACGGTGATACCCCCTAGACGGAATTAGCCACCTTGACCTTATATACCTTCATTATCGTTCATATTTTCTGTTCATTCTGTTTGTGCGATCGCATTGATTTATTGATTTTAGATGTACTGTGTATGCTTTTTATTTGTCAATAAAGTAGTTTTTCTCTTTCATGTTACACGAAATCAATGGCAAATATTTGTTTTTATTCTGCCACTTTAAATATTTCATGTACGTTTGTGTTTAACTGTGTAAATGGAAGTGTATTAGTAAAAAAGGAGAAACAGATTTTGTTCCACCAAATGTGTGTTTTATTAGTAGCAATGTAGGTAATTATATTTATGAATAGCATTAAAATTTATTTAGATATGGAGTTAAAAGAGAACGTTTGATGGGAAATATACCACATTAAACACAGTAGGTATATATCAAATTTTCAAATATCATTTATTCAGTTTAGGCCTGAGGCAGGCACTTATGAATGTCAAATGAAGCTACCACCGGTTCGGAATACACCTTAAACTGAGAATAACTTTTTATCAATATTTGATATCCCTACAGGTAATGCCGTTCGATAAAAGCAGAGTAAACGGCTGATGTTAAACGACACCGCCGTTCTTGTACATTTTGCAATACCAGAAGGCATTGAAATGCGTCCCTTAACCCTTCGAACGCCAGGAATCCAGTCACAATTGAAGATCTATTGGTTCTGACGCCTGTAGGTGTCATTGGCATTCAAAGGGTTAAATGGGAATGCGCTTTTAAATTGGAATACGTACAATTGTGATTATACGACATTTGGTGTAATGGTTGAGACGTCGGATACAACAGTAAGGGTTCCGGGTTCGATCCCCGGGCAGTAAAAACATTTGTGTGCATGAACATGTCTGTTTGTATTGGTCTGGGTGTTTTCTATGTATAATATAAAATAAAAATAAATCAATCTCACGGCGTGGTCCCAGAAGGGTAGGCAGAGATAATGGAACGCCACTGCGCGGTCTGACATACTTCCCTAGCTTCATTCACATCCATCAATATTTTCATACAAGCTCTTTTATTCCTTTTACTTGGGACCCCAGCCTTTTTACGGACTTGACCAATGAGGTCAAGATAAGTCCTTCTGGGTCGTCCCTGCTCGTGTATCCTTCACATTCGACAATGCACCTGCTTTCTATTTCCTTTCACTCATGCGCTCCAAGTGTCCATACCATCCTAACATACCTCTTTCTACTTTTGACACTTAGTCTACTTTCAGACCACACTTTTCTCTAATATTACTAATCCTGTCACACAATTACACACCACATATTTTCCTTATATCCGTATGTATAATATGTATGAATTTACAAAAAAATGTATATAAGTATGTTGAGATAGATATCGGTTTATCCGTTATTTAGTACCCATAATACAGGCTTCACGCTTAACTTGGGGCTAGATGGCGCTGTGTGAATGTCAGTGGATATTTATTTATTATTATTATTTATACAAATAAAAAATACATGAAAAAAAATAGGTTATTTTTTTTTATACAAAACAGCAATTTCATACGTAGACCTTATAAAAACCAATAACCCATTCAATCAATACATCTTTGCCAACGCGGTGGCAGTTTATTGATGTCCTTCTTATTGAAAACAGCTGGACCGATGGCAAATTCTGGAAAAAGTAGTAGTCTGTAGGCGCAAGGTCTGCTGAGTAGGGCGGATGACGGAGAGCTTCGAATCCCAGTTCTTGTAACTTGGAGACCGTTTGCTGTACAGTATGAGATCGCGCGTTGTCGTGCAGGAGCAGCGGAACGAAATGATTGACCACTGCTGGTTGGAGATGTGTCAGCTTCTCCATCATTGTGTTCAGTTCTTCACAGTACACGTGTGCAGTAATGCTCATCCCGTTTGGTAAGAAGCTGTGATGAATCACACCGGCACAATCATATGTTTGTAAAATAAAATTGATTTAAAATTAGAATTCTTAGCCAAACAAAAATATCCCCAAAAACATTCTGTAAAAAATCTAGCCAAGTCTCGATAGAGCTGCTTGATTATCTCTAAAAAGTAATGAAATCAAGACAAAGACGTGCCAAGTCTAAGGTTCCTTACTGCAATTAATTAATTATTATGGTTGATTAGGACGACAACATTAACTCTGTACCGAATTTCAGCTTTCTGAGTTAATGGGAAGTACTAGTTCTATTTTGATGATCATGAGTGAGTGAGTGTCTGTCGAAAATGCGAAACTTTGCTTTCGCTTAGCGTCGGAACTAAATGACCTACAGACTTGAAATTTTGGATTTAAAGTAAGTTATTATATCTTACTAGATGACGAAAATTTCAGCTCTGGTATTATCCAAAGGTTCTCAAATCGGGGCCTGAAAATGCGGCGAAATGGATCCTGTAAAGGATGGTACGGCAGTGTTTGCTTCGCGCTCGACTTGGCGGGGGCACTGCCGTGCCCCCAGATTTTGATTTGACATGGCCCGGTACTGCATTCATTTTTTTTTCATATGTAAAGACCTATTATTAGGTAGAATTTTCAACCAGTTGACAAAACGTCTGAGGTTTATCGCTAGACTCAACATACCTATTTGCCCGTAACTGGGTCACAAATCGCAGCGAAGTCGCAGACTTCTTCGTGTATTAATTCTATTCACATAAATCTAGGCTAACAGGCAATACAACACAACTACAGTCTGTGAACAGTGACTATGGGTCTGGTTTAGTGTTGGGATTTCACGGCCCATTTGGTTCCGGGTTCGATCCCCGGGCAGTACAAATATTTGTGTGCATGAACATGTCTGTTTGTAATGGTCTGGGTGTTTTGCGATGTATAATATTTATGTATCAACAAAAAAAGTGTATATAAGTGTGTTTATCTGTTGTTTAGTACCTATAATACAGGCTTCTCGTTTAACTTGGGGCTAGATGGGGCTGTGTGAATGCCAGTGGATATTTATTTATTTTAAAAAGCTATTATTATAATATTCTCATTACATGGTAATCTTTTGCAAGTAAACATGAGAGGAAATGGTAAATGCTCATACAAAGACATCAGCAAATCCAAAGGCTTTTGCGGGACATAACATTTCCTAGCTAATTTCGTCCCTCCACTATATGCTTGTTCGTGGTAGGGTACCTCCTATGGAATATCAGGCGCGATGTGGAGTGTTACGATGGCAGAAACGAATTCCGGCTATTTATTAGGTATTAAGTACAGACTGCTGATTATCGATTATCAAAGGGATTCAGATCGACACATGACTAGATAGACCTAGGTGCCACAAGCCGAACTCACCATTTTATTTGGTATCTACTTATTAAATAGTTGAAATACCTGCCCAAAGACAATGAGATGCCAAATAAGCAAAACCTCATTTTGCTTTACGGCATGATGTACCACGTCACGTTGTGCAACGTCGGTAGCGCAATGGTGTGGACTATTGCCCTCCTACCGGGAGGGCTGAGGTTCAAATCCTGTCACGTACTAATGTGTTTTCGAATTTTCGAACAAATAGTTTTTAGGGGCCGAGGGTTTGGACCCTCGGCAACTAATATGGATAGACGAGTTATTTTTTGCCAAAGAAATTTACCACCAAACCTCGGAAACAATAATCTCTAACTTTTGAAACTCAACAATTAGTTAAGTACAAACTTTTTTCGAAGTGAACTGATTAAAATACAAAAACATAATTAAACTAATACATGTCCTAAAAGAGCTTGTAAATGGGGTCCCCAATCTTCGCATTAAGTGGTCAGCAATGAAGGACGCGAGTCGCGTGTGAAGGCACAGATAACATTGCGTTTTTTATGGTTCTAAGTTATAAAAAAAAACTAATTTTAGAAATTGTGAATTGTCTGTTTTGTTTAGTGCATTGGAGAAAAATGAATAAAACTATAATAAGGTAAGTGTTTTACTAGTATGTATCTAGCTAAGCAAATATGTCTACCTGCATATTCTTTGTAGTTTCCTGTTGTTTAAGTATAAATTAGGTAGTAATGTATATTACATTGATTGTACTTCTTATTTGTTGTTTGCGTCTATTTTATACAAGTTTGAGTGATTCCTTATAACAATAATAATAAATAATCTGATAAATGTAATGAAGTAGTACTTGCTTTGAGTTGATTCCTCTGGTCTCATGTTATCAAACCCAGCTTCTTCATCTTCATCAAAAAATTCATAATCAAAATCCTTCCTAAATTATGAAGATATCATATATAGTACCTACGGTCGATTGAGTAACCTCCATTTTTTAAGTCGGTTAAAAAAAGAGGTTTGTTGTGAAACCTTTCCTTCTTGAACACTTCGATAAAGCAGAATTTTAATGCTTTCAGGTAACAATAGACAACTTTTCGCATTTTTCGCACTTCGTCAAAACAATGGATGGAATGAGAGTTTCAATGGAGACTTATAATTTTTCTTCTATTACTTACTGAAATAATTTCATAACAAAACCAGAAAGGTGGTGGTGAAATTACAGGTATAAGAGACCTAACATCTGTTGTCTCGGGTGACGGGCGCAGTACGGCATTGATGGATAATAATAACTGTCTATCACTTGTTAGCCCCCTTTAATGCCTTCCTCCTTCATGGTCAGGCGTATCACTTGCCATCAGGTGAGCGTCCTGACCGTGCTATTCACTTATTTACATAAAAACATAAGGTAAATAAGATTCTTTAATTAGCATCAACCACTTAGTGATTAGGGACTGTTGTATTGACAGCGTAAAGTGGTCGAGTTTCATTATAACAAAGTTCCGCAAGATCTATAGGCAGTGTTACCACCTTAGTTTTACGAATGGGACTTTTTGAGCAGTTAAAAAGATTTTCAAAGTTAAAAAGGGCTAGGTGGAGCTTCAAGATATTTTTAGTATATACTAAAAATGCTGGAATAATCATGTCATGAAGCAGTATTTTTTGAGTGTCTAATAAAACGTCGTCATGATGAAATAGCAAAATTTACTTGCTATTATGGCGAAAACTTCATACTTTGGTAATATTTTCGAGACAGTGACAAAGAGCTAGATTGCCCTTTTCGGGATAAATAATAAAAATGGAGTTCACCTATACTAAAAAGTGCTAGATCTAGCCCCAAAAGGGCTAAGGTGGCAACACTGCCTATAGGCCCAATAATTCGGCCAAACAATTTTGCCAACCTAACGATAAGCAAAAAATTCAGTTGTCCATGCGTAGTGTAAAAAACAAACGATCAAAGACGCCAAGGTCTGCGAGTCGAGGTCGTTGGCTCGAGATTAAACGTTGACGTTGGCAATTAGGGTGATAATTTACGTAGCCCACCTCACCTAATGAGTACTGATAAAATGATTTACGTGTATGCGTTCGACGGACATCCAACGAGATGTGTAAGCCATATATGCAACTACGCAGTGCATACCCTGTGCGTCCAGACAACCCGGAACATCGCCAATATATAAATCATCATCATCATCATCAGCTTATTAAACGTCCCCACCGAGGGGCACGTGCCTACCCGTATAGAGTGATTAGGACTTAGTCGTCCACGCGGGCCCAGTGCGGATTGGACGACTTCACACACAACCTTCGAAGCTCTTCGCAGGCGTGCATGAAGGTTTCCTCACGATGTTTTCCTTCACCGTAAGAGCGTCGGATAACGTACATATATTTTTGAAAATAAATTGGTACGTGTCGGGATTTGAACTTCAGCCCTCCCGGTAGGAAGGCGACAGTCCACAACACTGAGCCACCGACGCTCTATGATATATAAATGATTCCCACTTATCCGCCCATTTTCCTCTACAGGTTATGGTTTCAAACCATATGCGATCTGCTATCAACAAATGCACTTAATTGACAAAAATCGAAATTATTTATTGTTTTTGCGATTAGTGTCACCGTGTTTGCAGGCACTACTTATAAATTCAAATGTTTTATTTGCAACTAAGTATACAAAGGTTCTTAAGTTTTAGTATGGTACTTACAACTTAGTGAACCTTTTCGGGTAATAATTATAATCTCTGTGCAAGCCAGTGTGTGTATGCGTTCGACGTACATCCAATTAGATGACTAAGGCCCGTATTCCAGAACGAGACTCAGCATTGATCTTTACTCAAATAGAGTTAAGTATGCCGCTCTTTATCGTGTATAGCGTTGTTCCAATTTAAGTAAAGATCAACGTTGAGTCTCGTTCCAGAATACGGCTAGATCTCAGTTACTCCGTAAAGTTGAATTAAAGCGCATACTTGAATGTTTTTACTTTGATTAAGTAATCAGGTCGTGATTTACTTTCAAGTTTTCCTTTTGTAGTAGGTTGTACCGGGTCAAATTTTTCATCGTTAATAAAAAAAATAATTTAGGTCTAAAAGAACAATTATGAATGTCAAATAGCTATCGTTCACCGGTTCGCACTGTTTTTTTCTATTGAGGAAAATGCAGTAGGGATCTCAGTTGTTACTCTTATCAAACATGGATTTAATTTAGCTTAAAGTAAATTGTGTAAATAAATATGTCTACAAATCAAAGTACATATAAATTTTTAATAAATACAGGTTTCTATAGTTTAGTTCAGTCTTAATAAGAAATGGTGAAAAATAATCTACAACTTTATATATTATTTTAAATTTACATAAAAAAAATCATTCCATACAGTCATCAATCAATCAGCCCATCATCGTCCACTGCTGAACATAGGCCTTCCCCAATGAGCGCCAACCATCCCGGTCCCGAGCAGCCTGCAACCAACCTCCATCAGCCACCCTCCTCAAATCGTCTCTCCAACGGTCAGCCGGACGTCCCACGCTGCCCCTGCCTAAGCGAGGTCGCCACTACAAGACGTTAAGTTATAAAGTCATCATACATGTAAATTGATAAATATAAAACAAAACTGTCCTTTTCAACCTATCGTAGTCCACTGCTGGACATAGGTCTCCCCCATTTCGCGCCAGATATCCCGGTCCTCCGCTTTTCTCATCCAGCCTCCACCAGCGACCTTTCGCAAGTCGTCGGTCCATCGGGCCGGAGTGCGTCCTACGCTACGCTTTAAAACTATAATTTTATTAAACGTTCATGGACCAACCTGTACGCATCTACGTACAAGCCTTCCCAAACAGTATAGAGAGTTTGGACCGTAAGTCCGTATTCCACAACCCACCACGCGGGCCCTGTGCCGATTGATTACCATAAGATATGCAAGATAGTATCCGAGACCGCTGACGGCTTAACGTGTCCTCGGGAGCACGAAATCATCTTTCTTCCAGTCTGCAATATCCTAACTAAGCTGGGAAAAAGTGACTTTCACTTTAGTTTCCATATTACAGGCTAATGCTTAGTTTGGGGCTAGATGGCGCTGTGTGTATGTTAGTGAATATATATGTATTAAATAAGAGCGTCGGTAGCTCATTGGTGTGGACTGTTGCCTTCTGATCTGGAGGGTGCAGGTTCTTATCCCGCCACGTACCAAATTCTTTGCGAATTTTCGAAATTGAGTGTAAGTTTATCCAACGCTCTTACGGCGAAGGATAACATCGTTAGGAAACCTGCGCACGCCTACGAAGAGATTCAATGGCCAATCGGCTAATCCGCACTGGGCCCGCGTGGACGACTAAGGCCTATACATTCTTTACGGTTTGCCTCGTGCCCCTAGGTGGGGACGTGTAATGTGCTGAAGATAATGAAAACAAATACATTAATATCGCAAACTGCTATTAAACATGCTCTTACAAGATTATTTACGTCATGTTATGCGTCAGGGGGTAGGACTATGTTTAGTCTAACAGTAAACAGGACAAGTGGAATACCTTAAATCCTGCAGAAAGCTTATTACAAAGTAGCACTCACTTATATGTATCAATGAAAGTCGTTAGTACAATCACCTTAGACCCTAACCTAACCTAAGACAGGTTGTTGCACCCGTTTTCATTTAGCCAAAGGTCATTAACGAATTGAAAATATTTTTTCAAGGTATCGTTACAATTTCTCCTATTTCATTTTAGAGGCTCAATGGTGTCGCCTTTTGCCTTCCTACCGGGAGGGCTGAGGTTCAAAACCCGCCACGCAGCAATGTGTTTTTGAATTTTCGAAATTATATGTACGTTATCCGACGCTCTTACGGTGAAGGAAAACATCGTGAGGAAACTTTCATGCACGCCTACGAAGAGATTCGAAGGTTGTGTGTGAAGTCGTCCAATCCGCACTGGGCCCGCGTGGACGACTAATCACCCTATACAGGTAGGCTCGTGCCCTTCGATGGGGACGTTTAATGAGCTGAGGATGATGATAGATTAATAATTCTAAAAAAAAACCTCGCGTTGGGGACCGCTCCTAATTATTTCTTTCTATCTACGATATTTTTCATAAAATGGTTACCTCTTTAGGCTTTTACCCAAGACTTTTTGAAGGAATTTCATGAAAGTTTGAATTGTTCTCTTAATTTTGTTTTTATGTTCATCTCTGTTAATTAGACTATTTGTATTTGAATTGTTAGTTTAAGAGCGGTCCCCAACGCGAGGTTTTTTTAGAATTATTAATAAATTCTTAGGTACTTTAACATTAAGTTTCTTTTATTATTTTTTACTTTTTAAAGGGAAATTACTTAAGTTCTTGTGTCGGGGGTTTTTTAAATTTTTAATTTAATTTTTATTTCATACTTTTTATAGGTAGGTTAGGTTAAGTTAGATTTTAGTATATAGAGAAACACGTCAAACTTATAACACCCTGTTTTTACTTACTTACTATTGTAATGTACGAATCATTTCCTTTCATTTGATACCCCACTCGGGCATATTTGTAAACAATCGGTTTTCATTCCCACTTTCATCCCTATATCTTATAAACGGCTGAACCGATTTTAATTAAACTTAGCTATTGTAATGTACGAATCATTTCATTTCATTTGATACCCATTCGGGCATATTTGCAAACAATCGGTTTTTCATTCCCACTTTCATCCCCTATATCTTATAAACGGCTTAACCGATTTTAATAAACATAGCTAAGAACACGATCGATTAAATGACCTTTCAAACAAAAAAACTAAATCAAAATCGGTCCACTCGTTCGGGAGTTATGGTGCCACAGACAGATACACAGACTCACACACAGACACACAAACACGTCAAACTTATAACACCCTCTTTTTGCGTCGGGTTAAAAACAGGATATTTACTAAACATATTAGACGTACTTAAGTAGTATTTTTATTCCTACTAGATTTATTTAATGTAGGAATATTACAATTAAATATGACATAACACAGTCTGATAGCTGGACCCAAATCTCGTAAGTACCAGGGCTAAATACAACACCAAGAGGTCGTTCCAACCAAAGTCAATGTTTTATGAAATTACGCACTTACATTGTTTATATAACAAATTCGCGATGAGAAAACTATTGCGAAATAATTCACTGTATAAATAAACAGAGGCGCCGATGTCCTTTACTCGGGTTCATTCCAGAGTTCACTTTGAGGAGACGGTGTGACCTAGCCTAGGGCACGGGAATGACCTATAGGTGTTTCGAAGCCCTAAGGTCAGAGGACAGGGACCGTTCTTTTAATCTTTCCAACCCTACATTTGCTTTCTCTTTTACACATATGATGCGTGAGTGAAAAACTTATGCTTACGTATATCTGTTTGGTTAAGTTAATGACGTAGTTTGGATATTTTATTAAATATATAGAATTTTTTTTATTTTAAGATATATACATATTTGCTGTATATTGACGATCCATTTGGTGTAATAGTCGAGACGTCGGCTACTTCATCAAGGGTTCCGGATTCGATCCCCGGACAGTATAAAACATTTGTGTGCATGAACATGTCTGTTTGTATTGGTCTGGGTATTTCTATGTATAATATGCATGTATTTACAAAAAAAAATATATAAGTATGTTTATCAGTTATTTAGTACCCTAACTACAAGGTAATCGCTTAATATGGGGCTAGATGGCGCTGTGTGAATGTCAGGGGATATATTCACAATTATAATATATTTAAGGGAACATAAGTGTTTTTCGTTTTATAACTTTGTTATTAATTCTACTAGCAACTGTGTCTATAGAAATGCATCTATCTCTTCAACCTATCGCAGTCCACTGCTGGACATAGGTCTCCCCCATTTTGCGCCAGATATCCCGGTCCTCCGCTTTTCTCATCCAGCTCCCACCAGCGACCTTCCGCAAGTCGTCGGTCCATCGGGCCGGAGGGCGTCCTACGCTACGCTTGCCAAGACGCGGTCTCCACTCCAGAACTCGTCTGCTCCAACGGCCATTGGTAAAAATAGAAATGCATAATACTGCATTATTTCGGGTCAATATTTTGCTGGTACTTCGGTAAATATCTACCTAGACGACCCATAATTTAGTTTATTGTTTATCAAAGGGTTAACAAAGTTAAATAATAAAAGAATTTATCAAATAACTGCGACGAATAACAGGTCTCTTTTTAAAAAGAAATCTTCTGTTTGAAATCAGTCCTTGCTTAAAAATTACAAAAATGCGATAAAGATAAACCACATACCGACGGTGGACACTAAAATGATTCATTATTTACCGTCAAACTCTATATTTTGAATTACTTAAAGGTTTGTGCAAAATTTTCAATTACAATCTAATACTCACCAACTTATTCTTCCCGAGAATGCCGTAAAAGGTGTCATATAGCCACAACATGAAGTAGAGAACAGAAAACAGCTTTCATTCATCATCATCGTCATCAGCTCATTATACGTCCCCACCGAGGGACACTAGCCTATAGGGTATATAGGCCTTAGTCCACGCGGGCCCAGTGCGGATTGGCCGACTTCACACACAACCTTTAAATCTCTTCGTAGGCATGCGCAGGTTTCCTCACTTTTTTTTTCTTCCTCGTAAGAGCGTCGGATAAACGTACATATAATTTTGAAAATTCGAAAATACATTGGTACGTATCATCGGTCAGATGGCAACAGTACACACCAATGAGCCATGATGCCCAGGGATCCCGGAATCCTTGGTATAGAAGGCTACTAGTAGCCACAAATTATACCAGTACAAATGAGCCATCAAATATAGGTTGGTACAAGTTTATTTTTTATTATTTATTTATTTAATTCTTTATTGTACACTGAAATACACAAAAAAAAACAAAAAGAAAAGAAAAAGAGAGTACAATGGGCGGCCTTATTGCACATGGCAATTTCTTCCAGGCAACCTTAGGATGGAGAAATCAAATACATAGGAATTGGGGCAGATAAGTGTACGTAATTAATGCAAATTATATACTTACTAAACAATAACTTTATATATCAATTTATATATATATTATAATACGAATATAATAATAAGTTTAACTTCCACAATCGGGATCCACCTTAGCAGTGGACTGGACAGCAAATAATTAATCTGGCCGATAAGGTCTCTATTTAACTCTACATTATGCGATTACGCATCGCATGGACTCAGCGAATTCCTGATAACAACATCGTAAAAAGCCTGGTCTAACTAGAATAGTCAAAACGACAGTGACGGTTATCTGTTTCGAGCTCATAAACGTCAATGGTTTCCAGTTAATCGTCAATGATATTCTGTATATGTAAAGGTAGATACGCCATCCGTGCCTCAAAAACGAACCGCGAAGAGAGTACAGTTTGTACTCGTTTGTTTAGGTAAATGTACGCTCATTCGAAATATGTGTATGTGTGCATTGGAAACACTTTTTTCGATTATGTTGTGAGCATGTCACGAATCTATACTATTTTACATCATTGTAAATCGTGCATGGTTTTAACACTTTGCGAAATACGTGACACAGGTGACATTGCAACTTGCTTATCGTTTGATGGGCAGCCATGGAAACTAAATAATGGGGTCGGCTTATGCGTTTCGACTTTTACAAAGAGTCTACTATGGTATAAAGTTAAGAGGAAGGTTGACTTTACACTTTCAAAAGAATGTAAAATAATGAAGACAGTTTTTTCTGATTATTAGAATATAGGCTTATAATTAGCGTCTCTACATATTATATCAATTTAATAAATAGCATTGTTATTCCTTTTCAGGATTATATATAAACCTTTTCAAAGCGATTACCATAAGATGTTATAATAATCGTCCTGTATGATGTATCAGCTGAGGGTCCTTTGTGCTAGAAACGTGCCTGGCGTGAAACTGTTGAGGCCTTCTGCCGTTAGCGTAAAAACATATATCACTATTTGCTTGTTGAAAATGTCTATTTGTATCAGCGTTCATTAAAATGCCAATGACCTTATTATTTGACCATCATAGTATCTTATCAATATCAGACGCTGTAAAAGCGCTCGAATAAGGACCCCTAAAAATACCCCTTAACTTAGTTTTTATCTCTAATTAAATTAGTGTCAATAAAGCTGACTAGGTTTTCCAAAATGAATCATACGTTCCACCACATTACCCTATCAGTCAGCAGATCCTCCTCACTGTCAACAAACATACCCTATCCCATAACAATTTGAATCAATGTCATCCAAGCTGTCAAGTTTTGCCAAACCGTCATCATCCGCCCATCCCAATATCAGTCAGCAGGGCGCTCAAGATCATTGAGCGTCAAGTTGTATGTGGCCGGAGTGGGGGGTGGAGGCTTCCGCGGGCGGGGTCACCGACCTCGCCCCCCGCGGGCGCGCCAATGTCAGGGCCGGTGCACCCGCGGTCAGCTGACGTCTGGCGGCGCGCGGGGGACGCCGAGCCGAGGTGCAGTCGGGACGCGGCCGCCACACCGCGCGCACGTCTCCAGCGAGACGCCTCGCGCTACTCCGGCGCCACGGCTGTTCATACCGAGTCAGGTACCTGAAGTAGCGCGCGGCGATCTCGTTGACACACCGCACCGCCACCAACTGCCGACAGAACACAAACCGCCGCACGCCCATTGTACTTCATCAGGTGCTCTGGTGATGCACGTTCCAGGCGCTTGTTGGAGTACACTTACCGTGTCGGCGGCTATCGACGCACGTGGTGGCGAGCACGTGGCCCAGGAGTCGAAGGTAAGACGCTGAGTCACGCGCCGGCCACGGTTGACGACCGCACGCTGCACCGCACCCCCTCGCACCTAAATTCGCACACGCCATTTGCATTGGTCATCGAACTTGCCGAATGATCTGAACAAAAGCAGCTAAAACTGGTTTCGGTGGATTTTTCGTTGCCCGTTTTCCTGTGTGGGACAGTGTCTGGGCGTCGGAACGCGCCATTCCAGGCTCGTTGGCCATTTAAAAAGTATGACATGTGTCCGAGACTCGTACGAGTATTTTTGCGAACGCGAAATTGTGAACAAAGCGACCTACAGTGCGGAGTGACGGCCTACAGCGGCAGCAGGTCGTCGCACGCGGCCCGCGTCATTACCAAGGTGATAGCAAACGTTCCTCAATTTTTGATACGAAACCTAGCCGCTCGTTTTGCGCGTCACCGTCCGCAAAACCGACTCTATCACTCCGCGATAGAGGCAACTCTACAGTGCATGCAAAAATTTAGCTAGGCAATGAAATATAATGCAAACCAATAAAAATTCTCGGGTGGATGACTCGCAGGAATGTGTCTAATTGTCTAAGTGAACGCAAATAATTATTCGTGTTAGATTTCGAATTAAAGTGAAACGATGTTGGAGACTTTTCTTTGTCTATGTATTGCCCGTTGTCCGGTCAAAAATGGCTGGTGGAGGCATGTGTCATCCTCGAAACACCAATCGGATGCTCCGAACTCGACGCGACGACCCACTGATTGTCCTTAATGTCCACGCTTCCAAGAATCTTGTCTCGTTTTGTGATTTACGATCGTTCACATATAGCTTTCATAAGATAAACACTAAAAGTTAACTCAAATATGAATTATTTGAAATCCAATAAGAATTGATGGACAAAAACAATAAGTACATTGCGATAAAATGTATAGTTAGATAAATAGCCGAAATTTGTTTGTATACATAAAACCATTTCAAGTAATAAAAATAGTCATCCTGTTGAACAATTTTCATAATATTTGTACTTTAAGTCTCTAATGCTGCTTCGTCCTAAATATAGAAAACGTTTGCTTTAAAATTAATTTCGCAAATAATTTTACTAATTAATTTAAGTATTGCCTTTAAAACTAAATCACCGAGCGCTGACAATGATACAATGCCCTAACAAGGTCATATTATTGTAAACCTTTGAATAACTTTCAGAACTCCGGTTTAACAATGAACATAGGCACTTAATAATAATGATAGTATTCACATTACAGTCATTTGTGCTATCTTATTGCTATCATAAAAGCTATGTCTCACATTGAATCAATATGCGTCAATCCCTCTTCTGAATTTAGGCCCAAAAACTGTCCAAGAACAAACTAACGGATGCCCGGACTAGAATCATAATTTTCCGCGAAGAATTTAATCAGGACATCGATAGCAACCTTGGATCTTATCATACGAAGCTATGGCGAACGTGCAAAGAATGGTCTGATGATATTTTCTAGGTCATAACTGACTGCAGACCGGTTGACTCATGCGTTGACTCAAATGGAGACTATTGTCACAGGATTTTGACCTCACGATGGATTTATATTAGCTGATAATTATTTTGGCCTATTTCAGTTTTAACTTGGACTATCTAGGTGTAAATACATTTAAATTTATGGGCTTATTAAATCTTAACTGCAATGAGTCGTCTCTTGATATTAACAAAAGATTTTTAGTATGAGTTTCATGTACAGGTTGACTTTGAGAAAGATCAAAGACATTTTTATGAATTGTTTATTAGTTTTGCCATAATTATCAATTAACCATTACTTTTATGATTATGTATGAATCTGATACAAATAACCAAAATGCACTATAATTAATTTTTAACTGCTTATTGTGCAAACGACTTGATATTTTAATTTTTGTGCTTTACGTCTGGATTCGCAACACTAAAATATTTGATTCCTAAATGCGCATTTAAACATAATACTGCATTAATGTGGCTGTTGTAACTCTATTTATGTAAATGAATCAAAGGGGCGTCACCCAGGCCAATTAGTTGTGATTAAAAAGGGACAAAGGTTTATAACTAATTAAAATATACTTACGTTGCTTTTCTTTAGCAAGATCTTCAATTTTCCTCTTTATTTTTATCTTGTGTTCGTAGAGTCTTTGTTTATGTATTTTAACTGTAGCTAGTCAATTTTCTTTGTTTCAATTAAAATATACTATGTAAGGATAACATTGTTTTTGTTAGGTTTTTGTTAACGTGTCTAAAATATGTTTTTTGACTGCTACTACTTTTGCTGTTTATTAAAATATGCCAACTTAGTGATTTATAATAAGGAATGGATGCCTTATCAGAATAAGAATTACATGATTTATTATCCATTTCCGTAGGTCATAGTTTTCGTTAGTTAAAGTCTATAGCGGTGTAACTACTATTTTTATAATGAATTAATAAATAATATTTCGTTTTGTATAATAATCTGAATATTGCTGTTTTTTCACTAATCCAAAATTCAATTGAGAAGGTAGCATTATTTGTTAAATTGCCTGATACTTTTCACTTTGATGAGATTTAGACTATTTTTTTTTAGTTTAGTCCACCGCTGGACATCATCGTGACGTATTCGATTGTGTTTCGATTATATATTTATAAACTCTGTTTTTGTTCAGATCAGAGGTGTTTACACATTTAAGGAAACAATTATTATAATATTTGACATATTTTTGGGTCAAACGTCCTTAAATTACACAATAAAAAGTTTGTATTTTCTGTTCGATGACACAGAGACAATTTTCAAAGTTTATGTTTTTAAAAAATATATATTCAGT
The DNA here is from genome assembly GCA_019425675.1 of Leucinodes orbonalis. Lineage (NCBI taxonomy): Eukaryota > Metazoa > Arthropoda > Insecta > Lepidoptera > Crambidae > Leucinodes > Leucinodes orbonalis. The sequence continues at coordinate 216,149 of PQWD01006942.1, read as the reverse complement.
AATGTAGAGTCGTTGACTTCATACACAGAGCGAAGGGGTCAAGGTGAAACCGAATGTACATATGAGTATGCTAATATAAACGAGATTTGTTTCAACAATAAAAAGTGTTATTGACAACTATGAATAACTTGATTTATATGTATCTAGGTATGAACTAACTTAGTCATAGCAAAAATGACGTATTGTATAAAACGCATATTGTGTGATTGTAAAAAAAATTCATTTTATTTCTGTTTTGTGTATCGCTTTAAATTGTATCATTCATATGTTTTATACACATTGTTATAAATTGTATCTTGTTTGAATTATATATTTTGTGTGATATGTTTTAATATTTGAAATGCTGTTACGTTTCAAATTGTTATATGGTATTGACTTTGATGTATTTTCGTGCATGCAACCTTATATGTTTCAGGGCATTTAGTAGAACTTCTTGTCGATGGAAAATTTTTATTGGTAAGTAAAAAAGAAAAAAGAAAAGTTTAAAAAAGCGTTTTAAAAAGACAAAATAGAACGAAGACAATTAAATAAGTCAACTTTTTAGGTACCAAATGAAAAAAGTTTTTATAAATATTTTTTTTAAGTTCGAATCGTTTTTTTTAAATGTTAACTGCAGCATAAATAATTACTTTTTACTAGGTGTACGATATAGACTCTGTACTAAAACAAGGCTTTTATTTATATGTACCTACTTGCAGTAGCAGTTAAAACTACTGACAATCACCTGATTTAATCTAGGTACTACAAAATATTGGGAATAAAACCAAAGCTAATTTAGATAATTTTCATACATATCAAAATGGTTTAACCCATTGAACACCGGGAACCCAGACACAATAGAAAATCTTTTGTGTCTGGCGCCTTAAGGCATCATTGGCGGTCAAATGGTTCAAGAAAATATAGCTTCAATATTTCTCGTGTTTCGTCCTTAGTCGTCCAACCCGCACTGGGTCCGCGTGGGCGACTAAGGCCTACACACTCCATACGGGTAAGCTCGTGCCACTCAGTAGTGACGTGCAATGAGCTGATGATGATGATTTCTCATGTATTGGATTTTTCCCATGATCTTGTTCAATCAATCATTACAAGAGATTTGGGTCATTCATTATATAAAACAATGTTTGTTTATGTTATGGGAGGCAAACGATCAAATCTGCTCATAAAATTCGAACCCTTTTTCTTCGGACCTGACCTTCAACAAAGCGTAATCCGATACAGATTGCGTAGTTCTACTTCATCATTAGCACTAACATTCTTGAGAATGAAAGGGCTAAACAACTTTATCGGACAATGACCCCTAGCGCGTCAAACCTGCCAGATTGACGTTTTATTTATGACACTGGCCATTTGACATTCGCCGAGGGGTCGACGCATCATGATAGGCGGACCAATACAATTCTGTTCTGCGTTAGCGCAATGATGTCAAAAAGTATGGATTCGTGATATGCTCACAAAACAATCGAAAATAGTGTTCCGAAAGCAGTGACAGCACACATACACAAATAAACCATCACAATTTTGTTTCGTTCAAAATATAAACTTACATAGGTATCACCAATTCTTTTACTTCATCTGGGAGGTTACCGCCACCTCTTAATGCTGTATTATTTTAGTGATACGACAGCATTTTTGTACCAGAAAAGACGAAGTAATATTATTGTAACACTGTTTTAAGGGATGGCCCCACAGATTTCCCAATACAGGAGATGGGGCAAGCCGCGTTTAAAGTGCGACAACTATAAGCTCAACGAGCATACACTGGCTGCTAGTTTACGCTCTGTGAGACGAGTTAAGACGCACGAATATTAGAAGAAATACCGTTTTTCCAAAATGCCATCCTGTGCAATTGTTAACATGCCATCATCGCAATGAATCAGTAAATTTGCGAAGAAATATAATAACTTTTCACAGGTAAGAACCGAAAAGAAATTGCGACACTGGGGCTGCCTATAAACTTGCGGGCTTGTCCAGTCTAATTGTATATTCGGATGTCTGTGGATGGCCCCCTTGTTTTCGCAGTACCAGTGTCTGAAGCGCGTACTCTGCTGTTACGGTATTTTGCTGAGCGGTTACCATTTTGGTACCTAATTTTAATTTATGTTAATATTTTTTAGTCATTGTTTCGTATTATTTTTGGTACCAAATAACCGTTTTTCGATTACGTTTTCATTCCAGTTTTAAGAATTACACTGCTGAACAAAAGCCTTCTCCAATGGTCTCCAATTGTGCCGGTTCGAACTTATCCGAGTTTCCCAGCCGATTTCATTAGGTCATCAGTCCATTAAAATTTCAGGTCGTTTCATCATCAGCATATAACGTCCCACTACTGGTCTTCCCACATGATGCCTTTGGAAATTTGGACCGTAACCCACTACGCTGGCTCAATGTTTTTTCATGGGCATTCGGATGGTGGTAAAATAATTTAATTATAGGGCAAAACTACCGTTCACTAGCCAAAATGCAGTCACGAGCACTATTTTTCGATATACAATCTAAGTATACAACTGAAAAAACCTGTTTAACGGACCTTCGGAGAAGGCATCTCTTCTTCGGAGAAGGGATTTGCACATTTATATTTTTATCAGCCAAACTAAACATTGTGTTCACGGCGTTTTAGCCGTTTGTTCCCAACAAGTCTCACTGCAACCTGTCACACTTGTGGCTCATTGGGAAAACTTTGTAAAATGTTCCCAACGGTGAGATATTTCTTGAATCATTCCAACCACTCGCACTTTTTAGGCCAACCTTTTCGGATAAAATCTGTTATTACTTTAGGAATGGCATCTGTTATCCCTGTACTAAAACGATTGCGGAAAAGTACAAGGAGATCATCCATAATCAAGAGGTTAGAGTTAGGGGTTTCATAATGAAACATCTAAGTTAATTTAAACAATTGAAAAGGAAAATTTAAAAGGTGCTAGAATATCTCCTATTTTATTATGTTCTCCTAGTACTTGTTTTTCAAAGCTGTTATACAAAATATCAAAGATATATCCATTCACATTGTTAGGAAAGCTGCATATACCTACGAAGAGATTCAAAGGTTGTGGGTGAAGTCGGCCAATCCGCACTGGGCATTCGTGGACGACTAAGGCCTATACGGTTAGGCTCGTGCCCCTCCGTGGGGATTTATAATGAGCTGATGATGATGATTTACAAATAAATATTTAAGTATTGTTTATTACTCATACAAGTCAGTTGCTTAAATTATTAGGCGTGAATATCAGTGGATATTTATTTATTTTATTTTACATTTTAGTTACTATAATATTTAAAAGGCCATTGGTCCATCTCTTTAGTATACGCTGCATTTCGTAGTACAAGGTTTTTATTCCAGAAATTTCTGCTCTTTTCATTATTTGAGTTCTAAGACTTATAACAGTATTTAACACTTTTGAAAAATATTGGTTCACTTATAAATTTAGCAATAAATTTGCAATAAACAAATATTAATGTAGAGCGTCGGTGGCTCAGTGGTGTGGACTGTCGCCTTCCTACCGGGAGGGCTGAGGTTCAAATCCCGACACGTACCAATGTATTTTCGAATTTTCGAAAAAATTATGTACGTTATCCGACGTTCTTACGGTGAAGGAAAACATCGTGAGAAAACCTTCATGCACGCCTGCGAAGAGATTCGAAGGTTGTGTGTGAAGTCGTCCAATCCGCATTGGGCCCGCGTGGACGACTAAGGCCTAATCACCCTATACGGGTAGACTCGTGCCCCTCGGTGGGGACGTCTAATGAGCTGATGATGATGAAATATTAATGAAATAGTTTTCATTTAAAACATTTATAATTATGTTTAATACAATACCTACATTTATAGTAAGTCTATATTTAGCGCTTTTGCTCTATTATCTGTTGTTTATTTTTTATTGCAAGTGTAGGTAAGCATAAAAGGCATAAAGCAAAGCTATAGATTGGTTTATATCACGTTTTATGAAGTGGAAGCGAGGTTGTTGCCTCGCAAAAAGCAAAGAACGGCCCAAGGTTATCCCGACACACACTTTGCCATGAATTTCTAATTTAAGGACGCGTCTCGATCGGTATACATTTGCATTCACACACCAAATTACTGTTCTTTAAAAAATTAATAATAACTCTAGCTTTGTTTCAAGTTATGTTATTTTTTTTTGGGTTTGTTGTTAACTTAATTATTTTCACTTTATCATTGGATCATTATACGTCCTCACCGAGGCCATGAGCCTAACTGTATAGGGCGTATAGGCCTTAGTCGTTAATAGTATTTGGTCACGATTGGGCATGACTTCACGCGCATTGAATCTCTCGGCAGGCGCGCGCAGGTTTCCTCACGATGTTTTCCTTCACCGTAAGAGCGTCGGATAATCGTACTTATAATTCCGAAAATTCGAATAAACATTGGCACGTGGCGGGAGTTGGACCTGCTCCCTTCAGATCGGAAGGCAACAGTCCACACCATTGAGCCAACGACGCTTTTTTAATTATTGAGTAATATTTTACTATATTGTGTATATAATGTTTTTGTTTTATTTTATAACTAGGCTAACGAAGAGTGAATTCACCGGATGTTAAGTGACCTGCACTTTTAGATACGAGCAACTACATACTACTAAGTAACTAACTATAGGGAAAAAGAATAGGGGGTTTGGGTCTCTGGTTTAAACCGGTCTCAATAGTTATTATAAACCATTATGACAACTGTCAAACGAAGGTCAAATAGTAGAATACCAATTTGGAATTTCTTACAACAATTATGACACAATAATTACTGCTCGACATGCCATTGGAAAACAATGATATTATTTAAATAGTAGAATAACATGCAAAACTGTACTATTGAGACACGATAAAGATAGAATAGGCGTATTTTAAAATTACCGGTAATTAGTAGGAACCTGGTAGGTAAGTAATAACCGCCCATTGACAATGGCTACATCAGTCAAGGTTTTATATTGCTAATCTTTAACCCTTTGACCGCCAATGACGCCTTGAGGCGCCAGACACAAAATATTTTATGTGTCTGGATTCCCGGCGGTCAATGGGTTAAGAAATAAATATGTCCTTACCTTAAAGTTCCCAATTCAATGTTCATATTCACAGTTCAATGCCGGACAAAGGGCTCGGCCATTCAACACCAGATGTCCCGGTCCTCAGCATTTGTCATCCAGCTACTTTTCGCAAGTGCTGATTCTGTCGGGCCGGAGGGCGTCTTTCACTACGCTTGCCAAGACACGATCTTCACTTCAGAACACACTGCTCCAATGGCCATCGGTTTTGCAACATACGTGACCAGCCCACTGGCACTTCAAATATTATAAGTATAATTATGGTTAAATAAAACGTCGAGAGCATCGGTGGCTCATGGGTGTGGACTATTGCCTTCCGATCGAGAGGGTGCAGGTTCAAATCCTGCCACGCACCTGTCTTTTCGAATTTTAGAAAATTGTATGTTTATCTGATGCTATTATGGCGAAGAAAATATCGTGTACCAATCCGCACTAGGCCCGCTTATACGACTACGACTTTGCACCCTTTACAGGCAGGCTCACAGACACCCGAATATACAATTAGACTGGACAAGCCACCAAGTTTATACGCAGTCCCAGTGTCGCAATTTCTTTTCGGTTTTTACCTGTGAAAAATTATTATATTTCTTGGTAAATTTACTTATTCATTGCGATGATGGCATGTTACAATGCACAGGATGGCATTTTAGGAAAAAACGGTAATTTCTTCTAATATTCGTGCGTCTTTACTCGTCTCCCAGAGCGTAAACTGGCAGCCAGTGTATGCTCGTTGAGCTTACATTTGTCGCACTTAAAAACGCGGCTTGTCCCATCTCCTGTATTGGGAAATCTATGGGCAGGCTCGTGCTCAGTGAGGACGTGTTATGAGTTGATGATGATAGATAAAACTTATTAACTACAACAGCTTGTGAGTCCGTTGCTGGATATATGACCTCAAACTGATGAAAGTTGCCATAATTTAAATGATTGGCAGACGATTTGGAAATGTACCTAATAATGGCTGCGGGTATCTATCTCTCTTCAACCTATTGCAGTCCACTGCTGGACATAGGTCTCCCCCATTTTGCGCCAGACATCCCGGTCCTCCGCCTTTCTCATCCAGCTTCCACCAGCGACCTTTCGCAAGTCGTCGGTCCATCGGGCCGGAGGGCGTCCTACGCTACGCTTGCCGAGACGCGGTCTCCACTCCAGAACTCGTCTGCTCCAACGGCCATCGGTTCTGCGACATACGTGCGGCTGCGGGTATGTATAAAAGTAATTAATGATGTAATGGTATAACGCTGATTTTCTTTGCTGAATGTTTTGTTCCCAGACCACCTCAGTAAGGACAGAAATTCTGACTTGGCATCTCCACACAACATCCTTCATCAGTAGTTGGTGGTAATTGAAATGAGGGACATATAACGTAACGTTAATTTTGTGTCTTCATGTATGTGCTATTTAGGAATACTTTACCCGTCGATAGTCTAGACATAAATAACATTAAGTATAAAAGTCTCGTCAAAATCGACCCAGCCGTTTAAAAAAATACCCGGAACAAACAGACTGACAAACATATTTTAAAAACAAACTTCATTTTAGTCTATGCCTCAGATATAGACTCATATGCAAGTAGTCGTAAAAATCAGTTATTTCAGTAATACAACAGCGAGTTTAAGTTTATTTATGTATTTGTATACATTATCATTAATATTGTATAGTATCTACTTATTTATATGTTTTATTTTGTTTTTTTTTCCGGCTGATACCCAGATATAGTGATCTTTTTTTCCCAAGTATTATTTGTTTTTATTTTCTACTAGCTTTTGCCCGCGGCTTCGCTCGCATTAAATTCGGGATAACACGGTACTTACATTTATCACTATACATAGGATTTCCCCTCCCTCCAACTTTAAAGGTTTCGGGGTCAATTTCAGTTTTTTTAGCAAAAAATATTTATAGTGAGCTACCTTAAAAGATAGACATATGCTGTCGCGGACTTTTTTGTAGACTTTAAAAGGAGAACAATACTCTCATACATGACTTTTGTGAAACTTAACCGTTTACTCAGCGTACGCAGCGGAAGCTCCAAGTATGAAAAAATACCCCGATTTTGAAACATTCTTCATTGCTGCTCCGCTTCTATTACTGTAGCGTGATGATGTCTATAGCCTTCCTCGATAAATAAGCTATCCAACACTGAAATATTTTTTCAAATCGAACCAGTAGTTCCTGAGATTAGCGCGTTCAAACAAACAAACTCTTCAGATTTATATATTAGTATAGATTTGTTTTTATATCTTTTATAATTTTACATTGGTACAATTTTACATTGGTACTAACAATTTTGTGCGTCATTAGGAAGAATATTCATTCATTTTGACGACCCATTTGGTGTAACGGTTGAAGACATCGGCTGCTACACATAGGGTTCCGGGTTAGATCCCCGGGCAGTAAAACATTTGTGTGCATGAACATGTCTGTTTGTAATGGTCTGGGTGTTTTCTATGTATAATAATATGTTTTTACAAAAAAAACGTTAAGTCTATTTATCCGTTGTTTTGTACCCATAAAACAGGCTTCACGCTTAACTTGCGGCTAGATGGCGTTGTGTGAATTTCAGTGGATATTTATTACATTTATTTAGATAATTTGGTAGCTTTAACATATAAAAATTATCGCGCCAAAATAAGAGGCAATTATTTATGAAGAGAACGGGCGGTAACCCTCTATCATTCAACTTAAACTTTTGCAGGCAGGTAACTGCGATCACCAACTCGCCTGTCAAGTGTGAAGATGTCAAATCCCTGCACTATCGGTGAGGAGGCACTGATTCCAGCAATCCACTAGATAAGATAAGAGAATTATTAATTGTTATAATTGTGTAGGTACATTTTTTGTTGTAACGAACTCGATTTGGTATTAACAGTCTGCTCTTTTCGGGAGTATATCACTGCCAGGGGTAGGTAGTTAAAGTATTTTATTAACTCTGTCCAAATTCAAAGTCCAGTGTTAAATTAAATAAATTTATCTACATTAAATAGTTGGTGAAAAGACTTTATTGATAAGTTATATTGAGTGATTTCACAACCTCTCAGGCGCTATTGTTTGAAGCACCGAAATTTATGGTGTTTTACTTTTAAAATTATTATTTTTATTTATGTGTGTTTTTGACGTTCATAAGTGTAATTAAAATAATAAAATTATTAAGCCCGAATTGAATAAATATATTTCGAATTTCAATAAATTAGTTTAAAATCTTCGCAAACAAAACGCAAAGAAACTCCCGCCAAAACTTAAGCTTATTCAAAATGGCGTCGATATGCGATACAACTATGGATTCACGGACTGTTTAAGGGCGTCTCGAGGTTAGAAATAATAGAAAAATCCCCTCTGTCGTCAGTCTCCCTCCGCCCGAGGTGCGTAGGGTCCGGGTCGACCTTCGACGCGTCCTTGCGGGGCGCGCAGACAAATAACTGGCAGATTAAAATGTGTATCATAATACCAATGATGTAAAAAGTATAGATTCGTGATATGCTCACAAAAAAATCGAAAAAGTGTTTCGAATGCAGTGTTACACACACACACATATTCGAATTTCGAACACATTTACCTAAACAAAAGAGTACAAACTGTACACTCTTCGCCGGTACGTTTTTGAGGCACGGATGGCGTATCTACCTTTATATATAGAATATCATTGCATAATACGGCCATTATGGTTGGCAATTTGTTTGGCGTAATGGCTAAGCAAAATCTAGTTGCGTGATAATTGTCTTTCGATCTGTTTACATTTCATTTGCGAATAATGTTTTGTAATTTGTGTTTAAAATCAATATTTTGTACTAATAAATTACACAAATGTTAAGGTGAAACAAAAATGATGCAATTTAGTATAACAGATATTCTACTATTATAGATTTAAGTGTATTACGAGTAAGAAGTATTATTTCTATCTTGAAATCACCCATTTATAAGTAATTAGAATAACATTTATCTGTATGGCAAATAATTTTAAAGTATTTTATATATTTATTCAAATAAAGCATTTTACATATTTATTTGACTTTGAATTGTACGATATCCATAAAAATCTCACTGGCTAAATTCATGAACAATCAAAAGCTAGATTAGATTTCAATTACTCTTTTGCAAATTCGAGTAGCAGAGTCATTATCACTTCCAAAATTGTATTTTGTATGTCACCACAAAGGTATTTTGTCAGGTAAATAAATCGCTTTCGTGCGAATGTAGATTGGCTCACAAAATAATTATTTTATCAGTTGGAAGGTCATGAACGATAAGAGTTAAGCGAACGTAATTTTTTTTTAGTAAATTCCTACGTTGTGACATACATTTTGCTATGTTATCTATATATGAGTTGTACATAATAAATTGGTGGCCATTATTTGTTTACGTCATCAAGTGAACGGGACGGTCAGCTCGCTCACCGGACGGTCAGTGATTCGTCTGACAATAACAGATGTGAAAGGAAATTTATGTAGTCATTATTATCCGTCAACACTGCCCTGCGCCTGTCACCCGTGACGGCAGGTGTAAGGTCTCTTATACCCGGTAATTTAACTAGCTACAGTGCTCTTATCCTGAGACACAGAACTGGACTGGCACATTGGATGGTACCTACCTAGACGACACTACGTACCGAGTCTACCAACCCGTAAGTCGTAACACATATATCAAACGAGCCTTTAATTGTCAATTGATTGTCTCTCTTTCTCTGATATACCATAGATAATTTCAAATAAATTTCCTTTTAAAGTTGAGTGACATATCTGGGGGCACGGCAGTGCCCCCGCCAAGTCGAGCGCGAAGCAAACACTGCCGTACCATACCATCCTTTACAGGATCCATTTCTGCTTAGATAACAAAATCATCAAAATAGAACTAGTACTTCCCATTAACTCACAGAGCTGAAATTTGGTACAGAGTCAGGGTTTAATGGTTACATAAAGGGAAAACTATAATAACTTGGATAATCGAAGATCTGGAGTACCTGGTGACCCTGCTTAGATAACAAAAGAGCCCAGCAAAACTATAAAAGATTGACATACCGCTTTAAACAATATATATTTAACATGGGGGCCGCTTCATTGTCAAAAATCGGGGGCACGGCAGTGCCCCGCCAAGTCGAGCGCGCTAGACCAATACAAACAGACATGTTGGTGCACACAAAATTTGTAGGTACTGCCCGGGGATCGAATCCGGAACCCTTGGTGTAGTAGCCGACGTTTCAACCATTACACCAATGGGTCGTCTAATATTCCTTTCAAGTTTCTACAAAAAGAAGTAAAATCCACCTAAAACATTCTGTAAAAATCTAGCCAAGTCTCGATGGAGCTGCTTGATTATCTCTAAAAAGTAATGAAATCAAGACAAATACGTGCCAAGTCTAAGGTTCCTTACTGCAATTAATTAATTATTATGGTTAATGATTTGTGACTTGGCCGTTGAACATTCTTTATACGTTAGTGGCTTTATCAAGCCTACAATCGATGGCTATTGAATCACCGTTTTTCAAGTGGCAAATTTGTACCGTCAATGGGTAGCGGTTCTGGCGACAGATTGGTGCAATGGTGTCATGAAGCACCTAGTTTGTATCCTTGTGTACTCTTCAACAGAATGTTTTAGGTGGGATAAACGAAGGACCTAAATGGGCTCGAGACTTGAAAATTGCTGCAGAGTTTCTTTCATAAAGAAGGGGGGGGGGGAGCTCTAAAATAAACGATTAAAAAAATCAACTTTCACCTAGACTTTCACAGACATTTTGTCATTCATAACATTATATCATTATGTAATGAATGACATTTTGTCATTCATTAGATTATTATATAAGATTGATAAATTTCTTTTTATTAACAGCACACAAAAGAGATACGGTAATTATACAGAAGAAAAATACTTTTCTTATTGTTGAGAGCGATCTCATCACGATACGATACTTCCTAAGAAAAACAAAATTTTCAGAATTCTTGTTACAAATCAGCTAACTCTAAGCCCGCCTAGCAATAATTCTGTCGTTACAAGCCCTTGGGGAGACAACGCTCTGCGGTAACTCCGGACAAGTCGGTGCTTTTGTTAAGAATAATACAAATCTCTCTATCTTGTCAAATTGTTATTCGTCTTGTCAAATAAAGCATTTTTCTTCTTCTTTCTTTCTATCTTTTGTTAAGAATAATACTTTTCTCTCTTCAATCTGTCTTTTGTTTTCGAACTGACTGCTGCTGTTGGCCGCAGATGGCCTGTACAGCAGATGGCTCTCAGCCTTAAAATTTACACAACGAGCCTAAGGGCGTCCCAGAGTGGAACTCCAACCTCGGCTTAGGGCGTTATGAGGGATATCTTCAACCTGTCGCTTTCGACAGATGGACGTTGATCTGAACATTTTCATGTTTAATATTTTGGATTCTTTTTTCAAAGAATATATTAATTACCACATTTAACTGACACTGAAATTTAGATTTTTGCGTGATAATGATATCTTGAATTCGAATACTAAGTGAAGACCGCATGATTTAAGTCACTTTGTGCGATTTTTCCCAGTTTAGTTAAGTCATTGATGGCAACATCCAAAAAAAGCAACATCTCCTGATTGTCTGAAAAGAAAGCTGATTCCGTGCTTTTATGGGCCCGGTTATCTTAGTAATGACCAACTGCAAACCAGATTGGGCACTTGTGGTCATTTATGGCCTATATTCCCCATAGCATAGCTATACGCATAGCATAACTATGCGAAACGACTGCTGTCGGACGTTATAAACTGATTTGAAATATAAAGTATATAACTACCTAACGAGCGTCCTAAGTATGTATGTACGTTTGTTAGAGGAATCCAGACACAATTTAAAACTTATTGTATTGTTGTTTTAAGGCGTCTTTGGCGGTCAAAGGGTTAAAATAGGGCTGAATTTTCCAGGGCTGGATGGCCCTATCTTATAATATATCATAATACATATAATTTATTAATCAAAATCAAAAATCAAAATCAAAATTCTTTATTCAAATTAGGCTTACAAAAAGCACTTATGAACGTCAAAAAATATACAAAAATATAATAAAAAACAATTAAAAATACTAAACTAAAAATATGAATTTTGATGCTTTGAAAAAAAGCGCTTCAGTGGATTGGCCTGTTGAGATTAATATCTGGATATCTGGATATGGATGAGTAAATTTCGTAGTTAACATAAGTTTATAAGTATTTCAGTGCCTATGTTAAGGCTGTCCTATAGGTCATGGTTCCGTGATTTGTGGTTACCCCGCGCCCTAAATGCGACCTTCGCAATCCTCGGTTAGCAACAACCCGGACGCCTGGTGACAGGCGGATTCCCGACTTTATTTGTACCTTGTCTAGGTGTTTATTTCCAACAACTGATGTTATGTATGAATTAATTTAATGTCGACGATTGGTCTAGTTGGATATGAGTATAAAACATAAGTGATTATTTAATAAATAGATTTTGATGAAAAAAAATTTTGAGTTTCAGTTCAATGTATGGGGAACTCCAAAATATATTAATTACTTTTCAAGTTTCTTGTCAAAACCTAATAGCGGTTCACAGAATACATCTTACAAAGTTTAAATAGTGCAGTGTTTATAGTTTCGGAGAAAAAAGGGAGTGACATACGGACGGACAGACAAACAGACATGATGAATCTAAAAGGGTTCCGTTTTTTGCCATTTGGCTACGGAACCCTAAAAACGGGGCTCTATATATGGTCGGTTTCTAAAATTTTTTTTATAGGTCTCTTATACCCGGTAATTTCACTAGCTACAATGTCCTCATCCCGAAACACAAAAGTGCATAGCACTCTTATTTCACGGGACGATATCTGGCATTGTGGGTGGTACCCACCTAGACGACTCAGTACCGAGTCCACCACCTAGTCTAATTTAAGCAAGTACCTAACAAACCCTCTAGCCCTTGATAAATGTAGGACATATGTCTCCCCTATTTTGCGCCAGATAACCCGGTCCTCCGCTTTTCTCATCTTACCACCACCAGAGACCTTTCGCAAGTATTCTGTCCCTCGGGCCGAGGGGCGTCCTGCGCTACGCTTGTCAAGACGCGGTTATTACTCCAGAACTCGTCTGCTAATAGAGGTTTACTGGAGAGTATTTACAGAAAATAAACGTCAGACTCCGCAATATTGTTTCATATATACACTAATTCATCAAGTGTCAACTGTTTGTGTTTTAATCAACAAGCTTATTATAACATCCTACTGCAGGGTGCAGGCCTTCCGATACAGCATGACTCTGGCGAGATTTAAGCGTAATCTTAAATAAACAATAGGTAAAATAACCAGATGCACACTCGTGCCCCCACTTTATTTATATCTGAAGTTAGAGCGTCGGTGGCTCAGTGGTGTGGACTGTCGCCTTCCTACCGGGAGGGCTGAGGTTCAAATCCCAACACGTACCAATGTATTTTCGAAAATATATGTACGTTATCCGACGCTCTTACGGTGAAGGAAAACATCGTGAGGAAACCTTCATGCACGCCTGCGAAGAGATTCGAAGGTTGTGTCATTGTGTGTGAAGTCGTCCAATCCGCACTGGGCCCGCGTGGACGACTAAGGCCTAATCACCCTATACGGGTAGGCTCGTGCCCCTCGGTGGGGACGTTTAATGAGCTGATGATGATGAAGTCTAATTGTTGATGCAAATTAGGCCCGGTGTCCTTTTTTCACATTCCCACAGAAGACTAGCGTCATAGCTACCCTAAGCTATGACAATAAAGCTCAATGGCAACCAATTTGGTTCACAATAATGTTAATATGCCAACATACCATAAGATTATTATGTGTTTTCCATGTATTTCTTTTTGTATATGTTTGTATTATGTTTAAGATTTGTGTTCCAAATAAAAGTGTTTTCTTTCTCTTTCTTTCTTTCATTTTCTGTGCATTAAAGCTACTGATTATTATTTTTATACATTTCTAATAAGAATAGATATATTTATTATTTTTGTATCAATAGGTACAAAAATAATAAATATATTAAGAAGAAGAAGAAGCTACCTAACGTTTAAAAACTATTTATTAATATTACTTTTTTTTCAATCTACTCAGCGAGTATAGAACAATAGAATAATACATTTGATTAACTTTTCATATCGTAATGTCTATCTCTAAAAGTGACCTGACAGAAAGTACCTCCAACCCCTAAGTAGGTACGACTTGTTTTTATTTTAGTGGAAACAACATGGTCAGAGCTCTTTCGACGATAAAATAAATATCTCCTTGAGATTATTACAAGTTCAAAGGTGAATAAAACGAAATGAGCACCGGCGACCTATTGACTTTGAATTCGGGAGGAGCTCGCGGGCAATGCGTAATTCGGGGTCCCTGCGTTTCATATAAAACCCCTTGGGAAATCAAATATGACGGGCACAGTGCGCTTTATATTGGTTCGAACTTTAAAATTATTGTAGGTTTGTGTAATAAGTGTTGCCTTTGACGGCGTTCCTGTGGAGCTCCATTCAAATTATTATAAAGAATTTAAATAATTTTCAACTAAATGACATAAAAAGAAAGAACAAAATCTTCATAGGTCATATGAAGATATATTTTTATGGGCAGAGGTCGGAATTAAATAGGATTATTTAGGTACTATTGTTTAGAATGGGGTTGGGAAAGGTAGGCCGACCCCCAACCAGATGGTTGGGGTTTCAGTCTTGAGCGAGCTATGCTTGGAGTCTCTCTTAGGGATAAGATCAGAAATGACAATCCGTAAGATAACTAAAGTTACCGATATAGCCCGCCGGATCAGCATGTTGAAGTGGCAGTGGGCTGGTCACGTATGTCGCAGAACCGATGGCCGTTGGAGCAGACGAGTTCTGAAGTGGAGACCGCGTCTTGATAAGCGTAGCGTAGGACGCCCTTCGGCCCGATGGACCGACGACTTGCGAAAGGTCGCTGGTGGAGGCTGGATGAGGAAGGCCGGTCCTCTGGAATATCTGGCGCAAAATTGGGGAGACCTATGTCCAGCAGTGGACTGCGATAGGTTGAAGAGAGAGAAAGAGTCTTGAGCAGTCGTCAACCGAAGACGATTGCTGCTAACTTAATGAACCCAAAGAGGAGCATCAATAACTATGTTTAGTAGGTATTGTTCGGTACTATAGAGACATCATTAGTATACAAAATGCAGCAATTAAAATAGCTTTACAAAGAAATAAAGAAATATATTAGAAAACATATTGAGCTCAATAAAGAAACATAATGAAAAAATATACAGAACCCGCACAATAAAAATAATCCCTGTAGCACTGAAACGTAAGCATCTCCTTCAATTACCCTTACGCCAAAATACTGTGTTTTGAAAGGTTCTTTTGGGAATGGCGCATTTAGAAGAAATAAATCATTAGTCGACAACATTGTCACCCTAAGTGGTATAACATTATATTTTTGGCGAAACATGTGGTGTATTGCTTGACAGGTCGGTTTCAGGTTCGATTTCACACAGTTCAATTACAAATTAATATGAAAGAAAATAGGACATTATTATAATAAATTAATGAAGACTTCAACCTATTACAGTCCCCTGCTGGACATAGGTCTCCCCCATTTTGCGCCAGACATCCCGGTCCTCCGCTTTTCTCATCCAGCTTCCACCAGCGACCTTTCGCAAGTCGCTATCAGTTAAATATTCATTAATTTCGTTATAGCTCTTTTTTATAAAAAATATTTCAGGATTTTCATAAATTTTGGATAGGATCTTAATTTTTTACATAATTGGGTAGGTTATTTTAGATATTTACAGGCAAAGGGCAAGGGCGAGAGCTATGTGTACTAAGATTTGATTGAAATTAAATAGAACACTAATCATTACTATTATACGCGTCACGGTCAAGGGCATGCAGATCGCAGAAGTGCAGTACAAGCAATCTTACCTTTCGGCTATCACCCCTAGTTGTCGCTCGAAAACATATTACGGTAAGTCAATGAAAAATCTATCACTTGTGGGTTTCTCTTATTTTGAAATTCTGTAGAGTTTGTCAGCAAGTCTTTGATTGTATGGGACAGTAAGTCGTTTAGAACTGCATTCGGAATAAATGTACTTGCACACGTTTTCTCCAAAAAAATATTTTTAATAGATGGAGACGAGTTCTTGTTATGGCGTCTTGGCAAGCGTAGCGTAGGACACCCTCCGGCCCCATGGACTGACGACTTGCGACAGACTTGCTGGTGGAGGCTGGATGAGGAAAGCGGAGGACCGGGTTATCTGGCGCAAAATGGGAGATCTTTGTCCAGCTACGATATGTTGAAGAGAGATAATGGAGAAATTATTCATAGTATGATTGTTTTTTTTTGCATTGAATAAACAAAGATGAAAGATATCACAAACTACAGATTGTGATGCTGTTTATTATCCCAAATAAATTAAATACAATATTCTTTCACCGTTGGAAAGTTACCTATCTCTCCGGATCATCAACACCATCTCATTAAACGTCCCCCCGAGGGGCCGAGCCTACCCGTATAGGGTGCCTTAGGCCTTAGTCGTCCACGCGGCTCAGTGCGGTTTGGACGACTTCACACACAATCTTCGAATCTCTTCGCTGGCTTGCATGAAGGTTTCCTCACGATGTTTTCCTTCACCGTAAGAATCGGATAACGTACATGTATTTTCGAAAATACATTCGTACGTGTCGGGATTTGAACCTCAGCCCTCCCGGTAGGAAGGCGACAGTCCACACCATTGAGCCACCGACGCTCTATCTCCGGATAATATAGGCTTAATATATAGATATATTTAGAATTCGGCGAGTGCTGTTAAATGCATTTATAAAGTTTCCATTATGGGAAAAGCCTACACATTTCTTGAAACTTATTTTTCTAAATCGTAGTTCCAAAAGATATATATTTAAGATATATCAATTTACACCAGGTGGGATGGACCGTCCTTTGAATCGAGCATTGATCCCACGACCTTGCTCGTCCTGCCAGAGTCCTTCAGTCGACAGGTAAAACAACGCACTGCTGCCGGATTAATCCGACGATGCGAGATTCTAGGAATTATTTTGATAACGTTTCTGCGAACAATAATTAATAAAATGTAATATATTTTTTTTATGTCATTTGTTGGAGGCTCGTTAAAAATACCATCTTTTATTTCTTATTTTTCTTTATCTTACTGAGAGCGTGGATGGCTCAATGAGCAGCGGTGGCTCATTAGTGAGGACTGTTGCCTTCCTACCGGGAGGGCAGGTAGGTCTGGGTCATGGAGGTTCAAATCCTGCCACGTGCCAATGTGTTTGCGAATTTTCGAAAATATATGTACGTTATCCGACGGTCTTACGGTGAAGCAAACATCGTGAGGAAACCTGCGCACGCCTGCGGTGAGATTTAATGGTTGTGTTTCAAGTCGGCCGATCCGCACTGGGCCCGCGTGGACGACTAAGGCATATACACCCTTTACGGGTAAGCTCGTGCCTCTCGGTGATGAACTGATGTGATGGACAATGACTTTACATAACCGTAACAGCCCTGACTTTATAACTTTCTCACCCCTTTGGGATTATAACCATGATAATTTTCTTTAACCTATCACATACTAGATACAGGTCTCTCTCTATTTTACGCCAGATAACCCGGTTCTTCGTATACCTCATCCAGCCGCCACCGGCGTCCTTTCGCAAGTCGTCAGTCATTCGGTCCAGGCGTCCTACGCTACGCTTGCCGAGACGCGGTCTCCACTCCCGAACTCGTCTGCTCCGAGGCTATCGGTTCCGCAACATTTGTGTTTACACCACTTTAGATATATTTCAATAATTGAGATGTTGACAGAATTCCAAAATAAATCTGAAATGCTAGTTGTGACGGTGAAGGAAAATATCGTGAGGAAACCTGGGCACGCCTGCGAAGAGATTTAAAGGTTATGCGTGTCGTCGAACCCGCACTGGGCCCGCGTGGACGACTAAGGCCTAATCACCCTATACGGATAGGCTCGTGCCCCTCGGTGGGGACGTTTAATGAACTGATGATGATGATGCTAGTAGTGAAAAATTTTTCAGCGGTGAAGAGGGAATAGGTTTTTTCTAGGTAGGCATGATCCATCCTCGGCCGCATCATCTTACCATCAGGTGAGAAAGCGGTCAAGTGAAGCCTTTAGAAGAAAAAAAATGCATTTGATTTATAATATTAAATTCATGAAAAATATCTCGGTTATTTTTTATCAAAAAGGAATTTACTACTAATACCTTCTTTTCAAATTATGCCACCCTCCGACCGCCCCCTACCAGGCCTCCCTCATTCCCTCCCAGGTAGGGTTGCCAAATATACTAAATTATACTGTTTACTGTTGAACAAAAATCAATTATATGAAATACTGTTATTAGTATGAAGTGATTATGATATGATTTTTTTTTATCGAACAGGAGGCAAACGAGCATACGGTTCACCTGATGGGTAAGTGACATCGCCGCCCATGAACATTTGCAAGACATCAGGTCCCAGAAATGCGTTGCCGGCCCTTTAAAAGTGTGTACGCTCTCTCTCTTCTTTTTGTAAACTTAAATTATACTTAAATTACTGATCTGTTATGTCTTAAATGGTCACACATCAGTAATTAACACTGAGAGAATTAGAGCATAGTTTAATTTAACATAAATTATCTCTTCATTTATTTCAATTTCAGTCATAATTGAGGTAAAGCGTATGAGGCTAATTTAAAAAATTGTTGTAAATTGTACGAGACATTGTAAAAAAATTGATTTTTTTAACAATAAATAAATAAAGTACGTAAATTTTCTATACTTCTGTTAATTTTTCTAAAATACTGTATATTTTTCTACAATAATTTTTTTTTCTAAAATACAGTTCATTATTCTATAATACTCTTCATTTATCAAAAATACAATTTATTTTTCTAAAATACTGTTTAATATCCTTCACAGACATATACTTTATTCCTTGTAAATAAAGCTGGCAAGCCTACTCCCAGCTCCCAGTAAAGTCTGGGTTCGCCAGTACTGCACAGACATGCTGAGATCGTTCACCTGACCTTGTGCATCCTGTCGTGTCGCCAGTGGCGTGCACTCCATATATGCAAATAAGCAATGCATACCCTGTGCCTCCACACATCCCAATCGACAACACTAAATGATTCCCACATAATCGCTCGTCTTCCTCTACAGATTTGAAACCATAGGCGATTTGCTGTCTTCAACAGCACTCAATTATAACAAAAATATAGTGTATTAGAGTTTATTGTGAATTGGCCACAACATTTTTGTGACTATATTAGACATTCTTACAAAATAATAAGCAAAGCCTGAAAGATATAAATAATATATAATAAAATAAAATGTTAACTCAATAGAATTCTTAATAAAAGAAAATACTTTTTCTTGTTGACTCCAGTTTCGTGTATTTATAAGATATGATTCATCATCACTTCCTGCTGGTTGTTTGGGTTTTGGACACCGGCTTTTGCCATATATAATTTGATCAACTTTTAAAATTAGTAGCACCTACTGCTATTTTAAGCCTCACTGTTTCAAAATAAATGCATCGATAAATTATGTATTGTATAATGCAATTAGTTTCACTTTATCCCTATTTATTATCTGTGTGCACGCCACTGTGTGTCGCTTTATTATTTCTGACACGGACCCTTGATTATGGCGGCACTGGATCTAGGCCCCAATTTTAATCTGCTAATTTTGAAAAGCGCTAATTCTGTATTAATTTTGTCTCAATAGTTATATAAACTGTTTTGTCTAGAATATCAGTTGAGATATCTACATAGTATCAATAATAATATGAACACGAATAACAGAATACAAAAACATAGAAATGTAATTATTGGCACACAATAATGATAGAGCGTCGGTGGCTCAATGTGTGGACTGTTGCCCTATTACCGGGAGGGCTGAGGTTCAAATCCCGCCACGTACCAATCTGTTTCCGAATTTTTGAAATTATATGTATGTTATCCAACGCTCTTACGGTGAAGGAAAACATGGTAAGGAGACCTTCACACACGCTTGCGAAGAAATTCAAAGGTTGTGCGTGAAGTCGTCTAACCCGCACTGGGCCGCGTGGACGACTAAGGCTTAATTACCCTATACGGGAGGCTCGTGCCCCTGGGTGGGGCCGTTTGATGAGCTGATGATGATAAATGATAGAGCTGGTGCATTTTAAAATTAGTAGAATTAGCATCCTGGATTCCATATAATTTTTATAGTTTGATATATAGTAAAGTATCTATTTACTATTATGTGTATAAGAATTTGCCTTTATTAGGGTGTTTAACAGATCAACTGAATTACTTTTGCCTATTTGGCCGTTGCCTTCCAATCTGGAGGGCGCAGGTTCAAAACCCGCAAGCATCAATATCTAATTTTTGAATTTATATGTACGTTTATACAACGCTAATTTGGTGAAAGATTACATCGTGAAGAAACCTGCGCACGCCTGCGAAGAGATACAAAGGTTTTGCGTGAAGTCGGCCAACCCGCACTGGGCCAGCGTGGACGACTAAGCGACACCCTTTACGGGTAGGATCGATCGATCCTACCCGTAAAGATCGATCGATGGGGGATCCCCCAAGAGCGGATCCAGGTTAGGCGCCAGGACGGGGTCACATAGTAGTAGTCAAGTAAAGAACTTATAAGGTAATTTGTTAATATACATTAGTATAGTACTTTAAAATAGCTCAGGGGGGTCATGACCCCCATGACCCTCCCCCTGGATCCGCCGTTGATCGCGCCCCTCGGTGTGGACGTATGATGAGCTGATAAGAATGATATGTTTATTGGTATATGCTTTTTATAATTGTAATTGCTTTCATGTCAGCTATGCTTAAGGTTTGTTAATAAGATTTCACTACTTGTTTGTATCTCTGAACAATACTGTCAATGTATTAGGTGTATTTTGTAAACTGTCCTTAATCCATTGACAGCCAACAATCCAGACACAATGGAAAATCTATTGCTTGTGACGTCAAAGGGTACAATTTATAAATCTGTATTCTTGAATAGACTCAAGGTTGTTCAGCGTGCTATGGAGAGGGCTATGTTAGGTGTCTCCCTACGCGATAAAATCCGAAACGATGATATCCGTAGGAGAACTAGGGTGACCGACATAGCCCAGAGGATTAGCAAGTTGAAGTGGCAGTGGGCAGGGCACATAGTGCGTAGAACCGATGGCCGATGGGGCGGAAAGGTTCTTGAGTGGCGTCCACGTAACGGAAAGCGAAGCGTAGGCCGACCCCCAACCAGATGGACGGATGATCTGGTTAAGGTGGCGGGTAGCAGATGGATGTCAACTGCAAGGGATCGGTCCGCGTGGAAATCATTAGGGGAGGCTTTCGTTCAGCAGTGGACATAATTGGGCTGTAATGATGATGATGATGATGATTCCAAGGTATCAAGTCTACACCACCCGTATTGAATACATCCAATGAAAATGTATCCGTTATCTATGGTTTCGTAAGGGTGTTATGTATGATTCTACTAGGTACCTTGCATACTGTAGGAAACACCACCTTCTTCCACTGGACCTTCGGCGCAGTATAGGTGATATATAATTTTTACTCAGGTTGGCGTCGGGTTCCTTGGATTGGCCGGATCTGCTGTCCAAGTTAACGTTGAGGGTGCCTTCCAGGTCCCTTAGAAACAGCGTGTACTGTTTCTTTCAATCACACGAACTAACTACAGGCAGAATAAATACTTGTGGCGCTGCTGTGATCATTTTAATGAAGTATCTAAATGTCCATTTAGACCTGTTTAATACTACTGTGTAGTTACGGCGAGGAAAGTATTAAGCGGGCAATTTATCAATGTGTAGGTTTTTTGTGTGTGCTTATGTATGTATATATATTTTTATTGTGATGTTTTTACTGTGTTGAAGCTGTTGGTCTTCAAATAAATAATTAATACAAGATCACATTTAACCGCTTACCACTAAGTAAACTATCTGCTTGATGCTTTATCAATTCGAAGAAAATTCCAGATTTTTTCCAGCTCCACAATGTTCACAAAAGGTCAGCTATATCCTTGCGTTAACAGGCATTTTATCTTACTGCCCTACCTTGACTCATTATCTCTCGTTACTTTATTATTAGGTACTATCTAAGTTCAACGCCATGCGGTGAATAATAAACCAACGATCGCTTTTTACGGCTAGGTACTACTACATAGTGTTTAATAAATAACTGTTTTCAATACGAAAGTCATAGGTTCATCATCATCAGCTCATTAAACGTACCCACCGAAGGATCGAGCCTACCCGTATAAAGGATGTATAGGCCTTAGACGTTCACATTTGGTCGTTCACGCACAACCTTTGCAGGCGTGCGCAGGTTTCTCGCAAGTTTTCCTTCACGTAAGAGCGTCGGAAAAACGTACTTTGAAATTTGAAAAAGAAGTGGTACGAGGCGGGATTTAAACCTGCACGCCCATATCGGAAGGCAACAGACTACACCTATGAGCCACTGACGCGATTTCGTAGGCTCCATCATCATCATCATCATCATTTCAGCTACATAATGTCCACTGCTGAACATAGGCCTCCCCAATAATCCACGCCGACCTGTCAGAAGCTATCTGCATCCAGGGTACCCGCAACCTTTCTTAAGGTCTCTGACCATCTTGTGGCGGCCGTCCCATGCTGCGCTTGCCGGTACGCGGTCTCCATTCGAGAACCTTCCGGCCCCAACAGCCATCGGTTCTTCGGACTATGTGCCCTGCCCATTGCCACTTAAGCTTGGTAATGCGAGTGACTATGTCGGTGACCTTAGTTCTTCTAGGCTACCATAGATTTATTAAATCACCAACACCAATCAGACGTACATTCCACAGGACTCTCTTCTTTTATAGGTGGTAGACTCGATACTGAATCGTCTAGATAGTACCACTGCAGTGCCAGATATCGTAAACAGGAGATTTTTGCACTTGTGTGTTCGGGTTACTTACGTCGGATCAGAAACTAAATTCGCATCACCTCAACAACGGTAAAAGTGAAGTCGGGGTCGGTAGAGTTAGGCCGTGTAGATTCAGAAGCTTGGCTCTACCTGGGATCTACAGCATGAATGATTTCCCAAAAACGTATAAAGTATTATTGCTTTTATAAACTGCAGCTCAAGCTCACGCGTTGCAACTTGCACACCTCGTACGCAAAGCGGCGGATGTGGTGGGGTTTAATTTAAAAGATGTTTATATAATTTCACATGTGTACATTGGAAATCCTGAGATATCCGCATGGATTATGAAATCCGGCCGCAATTTTGAGAAATGTCGATAAATCCTGAAATCTCAGGACAAAGCCTTTATCAATCAATCAGCCAACACTCGTCCACTGCTGAACATAGGCCTCCACTAAAGAGCGCCAACCATTCCGATCCTGAGCAGCTCGCATCCATCCTCTTCCGGTAACCCTTCGCAAGTCATCAGACCACCGCGCTACAGGACGTTCCACACTACGCTTGCCCAAAAGAGGTCTCCACTGCAATACGTTCCGACTCCACCGTCCATCGGATCGTCTAGAGACATGGCCAGCCCAATTCCACTTCAAAGCCTTTGCTTTGTGCCTAATCTGATTTTAAGGATTCCGTAGCCAAATGGCAAAAAACGGAACCCTTATAGATTCATCATGTCTGTCTGTCTGTCCGTCCGTATGTCACACCCTTTTTTATTTTATTGTTGGAAAATTATTTTAAAATAAATGTATATAACCTTAAATGTGAACTCAGGTCAAATAGTTATCTTCTGTGGGAATAACTTTATGGGCAGTAAAAAAGTATTAATTAAACCTGTTAATGACAAAGCCGAAGCAACTCTAATTATAATCATAGAGAACGCCTTCGTCAGTACGTACGCTTTGGTAACGGCCAAGGCCCACAAACAAAGACTTGTTTTTTTTCCTATAATAACACAGATTATGTGAATAAACGTTAATTTGCTTGTTTTAAAATAAAATATTAGAATGAAAATATTTGTAGAGCTATCAGTGCCTGATTGAGTCATTTCTGGTCACATAAAAAAGTTTGGAATAGACCCGTTTTTGTAGTTTGTGTACTTGCGAAAAAAGCGGTGATTGTTTATGACTTTTATTATTGATATTGTGATGATAATTATGACGTATGGTCTGTTTGAAGAAATTGCCACTGTCTTCATTATGACGTTTCATTACAAAATCTCTCTCTTCAACCTATGGCAGTCCACTATTGGACATAGGTCTCCCCCATTTTGTTCCAGATATCCCGGTTCTCCGTCACTGATTTTAAAGAAGAAAGAAAGAAAAAAGCTTTATTTGACAAAAATAAAACATTGTACATACACATTTTATAGAAAGACAACTTTACTGCCCACAACATAGTAAATACTATGTCTTGAGATTTCAGGATTTTGCGTCTTTCCTTAGGACTGCGGCTGAATTTCGCAATCCTCGTCATAACTCAGGATTTTTAACGTACATATTATATTAATGTTTCTTAAAAACCACCACGTCCGCCGCTTTTCGTACGAGATGTGCAATTGCAACGCGTGGTGAACTTGAGCCGCCGTAAAAAAGCGATAATAATACGTTTTTGGGAGATTATTCTCATGCTGTATAAAATACTTTTACTATTCTATCAAAATCAGGCGTTTTCTCCGGTCTTTTGATTTTTTCATCTTGTAACTGGTCAAAATTCAACTCGTTGGATCTAAAATACAGGACGGTCAGGATGCTCACCTAATGATGAATGATACGCCTGACCATGACAGAGCGGCATTAAAGAAGACCAACAACTGATAGACAGTTATTATCCTCCATCAACGCCGCACTGCGCCCGTCACCCGAGACAACAGATAATTAGGTCTGTTTACTCGGTAACTTCACTAGCTACAGTGCCCTCATCGCCAAACAGAAAAGTGCTTAGCACTCGTATTTCACGGGACGGTATCTGATACTGCGCCGGCACCTACCTAGACGATTCAGAATCGAGTCTCTCACCTAGTAAAATAATGTTTGTGTAATTTTAATGTACCTATATATTTATTTATTTCCCAAACTATACATATACATTCGCTTGAATTTTGAACCTATAAATATAATTATTATAGCTTTTCTATCATTCGCAATCCCATAACGGTATTTCACAAAACCCTTTGCAATGACGATAGGATCGAATCGCTATATATCGCGCATTAGGGCACATAAATGTTTGTGTATCACATTTTTGCATGTCTGTGTGTATTTATAGAAGTGGGCGTCGGGCATTGCGACCTTGTGTTCGAGACGATCACCCCACTATTGTACTGGATTTACAATCCTAACTAATTACAATTCCAATTTGTTTCACATACATCGACGCTTTTGTAAGTCAAATCAAGTCTTTGGTTAGTATAAAGACAGCAATGTATACATCGCAAAAGCGAATGTATTTTCGCGTCGAAATATTGTGCGCAGGCGCCGGGCTGCCGGCGAAGCCCGTTGGCCAATTTCGCACACGGCAAGTTCATTGACTCGGCCCGCTGATTTGTGAACCAATGGAACTACCATGACCGGTGTTGGGTTTGGAAACCAACGTTTGTTACGGTTATTTATTTCATTTTACGTCATAATAATTAGGTAGGCAAACGCGTTATAGTTGAACGCTTCCTTAGTAATACGATTGCTTTATCTTATAAACTGTTGGTATCAATTAAATAGCTACCTGTTTTCTCTCTTCAACATATCACAGTCTGCTAAACATACTGAATCCCCCATTTTTAACCAGAATTTTGAATCTCTGCCCTTCACATCCAGTCTCCAATCTCCACAATCGATCTTTTGCAAGTCGTGAGCCCATCGGGCCGGAGGGCGTCCGAGCACAGATTTCCAATACAGGAGATGGGGCAAGCCGTGCGACAACTGTAAGCTCAACGAACATACACTGGCTACCAGTTTACGCTCTGTGAGACGAGTCAAGACGCACGAATATTAGAAAAAATTACCATTTTTTTCCAAAATGCCATCCTGTGCAATTGTAACATACCATCATCGCAATGAATCAGCAAATTTACCAAGAAATATAAAAACTTTTCACAGGTAAGAACCGTAAAGAAATTGCGACACTGCTTGTCCAGTCTAATGTATATTCTGATGTCTGTTCGTCCGAGGCTACGCTTGCCATGACAATAAATGACTAATTTAAAAGTGAATAGGGCTCACTTGTCCAGCAGTGGACGTCTTGTTAGTAGTTATTAAAGCTGCACGTGCACACTGACAAAACAATTGATCTAGTCTCTAAGTATTCGAGAACTCGTCTGCTCCAACGGCCATCGGTTCTGCGACTTAAGTGACCAGCCCACTGCCACTTCAACTTGATGATTCAGCGGTCTGTGTGGGTAACTTTAGTTCTCTTGCGGATTAAAACATCATTTCTGATTTTATCCCTACGAGGAGACCCTAAGCACAGATACCTCTAGATAAATAATTTGATGTTAATTCGCGGTAGACAACCCATATGCTGGTGGCGGTTGAGATCAAGGGTTCCATATTCGATCACCGGGCAGTACAAACATTTGTGATGTCATGAACATGGTACATTTGTATTGGTCTGGGTATTTATATGAATAGACAAAAAGTACATAAGTATTTTTATCCGTTGCTTAGAGCCTATATTATAGGGTTATAAGCTTAGCTTTAGGCTAGATGGCGCTGTGTGTGTATGTCTGTGGATATTTATTTATTATTATACCCTTCAACCCGAAACAGCTTTACCAAAAGCATGAAGACGCTATCTTTCTTTCTATGCTATAGCAGGCAAACGAGCAAACGGCTCATCTGATGGTAAATGACACCGCCGCCCATGTGTATATTTGCAATACCAGAGGGCACTGAAATGCGTGCCGGCCTTTCAACAGGGAATACGCTCTTTTTTTTAAGGTCGCCAGGTCGTATCGCTCAGGAAATATCTCCGGCTGCAACTGATTCCACAATTTCGTCGTTCGTGGCAGGAATTACGACAAAAACGCACTGTCGAGGACTTCCATTCATCTAGGTGGTGAGGATGGAACTTTGAGTTATGCCTCGAAGTGCATATCTCAGTACAAATTGTTAGTTTTTTTGAAGCATTAAGTGATTCGCCTGACAACTAATGCACCGTTAAGGGAAATTAATATAATCAATATTTTAACCCTGCTTCGCGCTCGTCTCCCGACACACCGGTAATTTCACTAGCTACAGTGCCCTCATCCCGAAACACAAAAATGCACACACTCCTGTTTCACGGGACGATATCGGCACTGCGGTGGTACCACAGACATCCGAATATACAATTAGACTGGACAAGCCGCCAAGTTTATAGGCAGTAGCAGTGTCGCAATTTCTTTTCGGTTTTTACCTGTGTAAAGTTTTATATTTCTTGGTTAATTTACTGATTCATTGCGATGATGGCATGTTACAATTGCACGGCATTTTGAAAAAAAAAAACGGTAATTTCTTCTAATATTCGTGCGTCTTGACTCGTCTAACAGAGCGTAAACTGGCAGCCAGTGTATGCTCGTTGAGCTTACATTTGTCGCACTTTAAACGCGGCTTGCCCCATCTCCTGTATTGGGAAATCTGTGGGTGGTACCTACCTAGACGACTCAGTACCGAGTCCACCACCTTTAAAGCTTTATTTTCGCACACAACAAAGCAATCAGCTGTAGCCATTAGTTGATTGTTGATAAAACAGTCCGTCCGTCCGTCACTGCGGTTCAAAAGTGAAGATTATTTTGGTGCGGGCTAGGTATTTTACATTTTTGGCAGCGGCTCAGTGATCGGCCATTAAAAATATTAGCATAACCATTCGCGTGACATAAATATTGAAGTGAACCCAAATGACATCATCATCAGCTCATCAAACGTCCCCACCGAGGGGCACGAGCCTACCCGTATAGGGTGATTAGGCCTTAGTCGTCCACGCGGGCCCAGTGCGGATTAGACGACTTCACACACAACCTTCGAATCTCTTCGCAGGCGTGCATGAAGGTTTCCTCACGATGTTTTCCTTCACCGTAAGAGCGTCGGATAACGTACATATATTTTCGAAAATTCGAAAACACATTGGTACGTGTCGGGATTTTAACCTTAGCCCTCCCGGTAGGAAGGCGGCAGTCCACACCATTGAGCCACCGACGCTCCACGCAGACCAAATGCGGATTGGACGACTTCACCCACAACCTTTTGATTTCTTCGTAGGTGTGCGCAGGTTTCCTCGATCCCCTCTACCGTAAGAGCGTCGTATAAACGTAGGCACATATATTTTGCCTACGTTTATCCGACGATCGAAAATTTATAACACTTTGGTACGTGGCGGGATTTGAACCTGCACCCTCTATATCGGTTGGCAACAGTTCACACCTATAAGCCACCGACGGTCCTTATGTACCACCTACTTATAAATATCTCCTCTTACGACGATCCTGAAACCAGAGTTTTGTGTACTTTATCGATAACTAGCTGACTCGCGAACTTCGTACCGCCTTACAGTCACTTAATATCGTGTTACGTTTAGCTGAACTAATTTTTAAACATTTATTTTATGAACGCACGCGTAAACGTTAATCGTTAATTTGTCATTATTTCTGTACTTATAGTATTTGACAGGATGGACATCAAATGTTTGACAGGTACGAAACAAAGTAACATTTAGGAAAATTGGATTCATCTTTTATAATTATGTTTTTGTCGAGTTTTCATTATTTTTAGATGTATTGTGCTATTCGGGGCGGGGACAAATTCAACGAACCAAAAACCATGAAAATTGGTCTAGCCGATCTCGAGTTATAAGTGTTGTGACAAACCCGACTTTGTTTTATATATATAGATTTAATAATCGATTCCAAACCACTGCTAAGAACCCACCCTGCGGCATTTAAGCATAACACATGACCCATTACATACAATGTTGTAAAATTAAAACCCGTGTTTAATACGAAGGCAGATCCTTGATTATATCGCGTAGGTTGTCATGTGAGATTTATATTATCCGCACTTGGTGTTTAACGAGCCTTCGACATTATACCAAGTGCAATAACGGACAATGTATACTCTATACACACAAAAAAAAGTAGTGTCTGTTTGTAATGTTTTTTTAAGTTAAAGTGTATAGGGCAGTCATGACGCTCACCTTATGGTCAGTGATACGCCTGATCATGACAGAGCGGCATTGAAGAAGACCAACAACTGATAGACAATAATGATTCTCCGTCAATGCCGCACTGCACTCGCCAACAAAGATAACGGATGAAAGGACTCATAAACCCGATAATTTTAAAATAAAAAGTGCGTAACACCTCTGTTTCACGGGACGATATTTCTCACGAGACGACTCAATAATAAAGAGTATACCATCTAGTTAAATTTAAATTGCCCTTTTTACTACATGCTTAAAAATAACGGAGCATACACCAAAATGTCATTTTATAATTTTTTTGTCTTACTCTCTTTTTGTTCCGGGTTATCTTTAAAGCGGCTCGACCAATTTTT
This sequence comes from Leucinodes orbonalis, assembly GCA_019425675.1. Taxonomy (NCBI): domain Eukaryota; kingdom Metazoa; phylum Arthropoda; class Insecta; order Lepidoptera; family Crambidae; genus Leucinodes; species Leucinodes orbonalis. Next base: position 186,693 of record PQWD01006942.1, on the reverse strand, counting down.
GTGGAACTTTCAGTGGCAGGTAGCTGATATAATAAGAAAAGCTGAGGCTTCTTTTATTTTAGAAAATACCTTTTTTGTTAGAAAATTTATGTAATGTTCTACAGCGCGGCAGCTCACGTTATTTGTGTTATGCACTTCTGTGTAGCTAGAGAAATTACCGGATATAAGTTCCGGCCTATCGGGTGACGGGCGCAGGGTAGTGACGGAAAATTACAGTTAAGGTATAAATCATGTAGCAGAGAATTGTTGGCAGCACTCTCTCATTCAACCTAACCATTTATAGGTACGGCTATCATCACCCTCCTGCTAGCTGTGGAGATTACGGCAAAATCCCTCACTTTCTGTCAGGAGGCCTTGAGTCCAGCTATGGACTCTGTCTTAATGGGATTTGCCGGACACTAGCTAATCGCTTAAGCTGAGGGTCGACCTTCGTCTCGTTGAATAAACTTTCTCCGCCTCTTCAAGCTATGAAGGCCATAGCGGCCATTGAGAAAAGTTCAAACAAAGAAATTGGCCAAGTACGAGTCGAACTCCTCCATGAAGGGTTCTATAGCAGCAAGTAACAACCGTAACATTCCGTTTTTGTCCTTTGACTCCTACCCTAAAAAGAGTACTGCTTTTACTAAAAACAAATATCTTTCTCTTACCAGTTATATTCTATGAGATACGTAAATGGCCTTTTTACAAGCAATTTCATTTAGCTCCAACGTCTGACTCAGTTCCTTAGTCATAACAGAAGTTAAATTATGTGTTCATTGGCCACGTTCTTCCAACAGTATCAAAATTAGTATCATTCATACATAGGTACGTCACGCGCATGCCTATCTATCCCGAAGGGATACATAGAAAGCAAGCAGTGACTGTTTTACCCGCGTTTTAAAAAATAAGTTCTCATATTATAGGTAAGTTTTTTTTGAATCCAACTTAATCCTAGGTCTATGAATTTTAAATGTTTCGTAGTCACTGTGATTTATTGATTTTTGGATTTATGTAAATCACGTTTTCCATTTTATCCAAGCTTTGGATGCAACTTCACCGGTCGCAAAACAGTGTTGACGGAAACTAATGACTACCTGCTATCAATAATTTTCTTCAGCACTGCATCTGTCATGGTCAGGCGTATCACCGACCACCAGGTGACCGCACTGACCGTACGTTCTTATCATGTCGCGAGCGCAGATAGCTTCAAACCTTAAAAATGTACAGCCATACACTCAGTTCCCAGCGTGGCAACAGGCCCGGGTGGCTGCGAGTCAGACAGCAAGTCTATATTTAGATGCGCACGCGCTGCTCCCGTTTGCGAATTGGCATTTTTTTCCGCGGTAAAAGTTGGTGTCGGGATCGTTCTGCGTTCTCGAAAAGCAATGAGCGACTTCTTCTTCTATAGTAGAAAAGTATGCTTTAGACCTGGCGATCCGGATTTAGGGACTGTTTTATACAAATACCTATGCTTATATAGTGCTGTTTAAATAAATTATTCATGGATAAACTTCTTGGATTGGTTCACAAGTTCAAAGTCACTCAACGCGCAATGGAGCGAGCTATGCTTGGAGTCTCTTAGGGATAAGATTAGAAATGATTTAATTCGTAAGAGAACTAAAGTTACGACGTAGCCCGCCGGATCAGCAAGTTGAAGTGGCAGTGGGCTGGTCACGTATGTCGCAGAACCGATGGCCGTTGGAGCAGACGAGTTCTAGAGTGGAGACCGCGTCTTGGCAAGCGTAGCGTAGGACGCCCTCCGGCCCGATGGACCGACGACTTGCGAAAGGTCGCTGGTGGAAGCTGGATGAGAAGGCGGAGGACCGGGATGTCTGGCGCAAAATGGGGGAGACCTATGTCCAGCAGTGGACTGCAATAGGTTGAAGAGAGAGAGAGAGAGAAACTTCTATAAAAATAAGATATAAACGTAATTGGACTGAAAGTGACTCAGCGTAGTCAGAACAACCACAGGAAGTCAGGCGTATCACTTACCATCAGGTGAGCGTGCTGACCGTCCTGTTCATTATAACATTACTGTTCATTACACAAAAAAGGTCTCTCTCTGATTTCCTCATTCAGCCTCCACCAGCGACCAACCGCAGGTCCTCGGTCCATCGGGCTGGAAGGTAGTTTGTATGTGATTAAGTGGATTAAATAAGAAACACCATTTACGTATCTTATGTTTATAACGAGACTGCTATATGTAAATCGTGATGTTACAATAGTGGCGGTCTTACACAAAAACTTAGTATCGACAAACCTGATAGTTCATATACAGGGTCTTTGGCGCATAGACCGAGGATTTTGATGAGTTGGGTGTCTTACGCTACTTTTGTTAGCGAGACTTCGTCCGCATTTTATATGTCCATGGGTGTTATCGATTAAAATTACCATAAAAAGAACGAATAAGTACAAAATTTTACTATGGAGTCACCATTCTATTAGCGCATTTATGAATTAGCGCAAGTGGGGCCCTAGTGAGGATCCACAAGGGTTGTACAATATTGTGCAATTTGGGATGACATTCGTCACGACGTCGTTGGAGGTCGAGCAAAGTTAAAACATATAAGATGACCTCTGTGATGTTGGCATACACAATAAGGTACGTATTAGGTAACACAGATAACAATGATACAAAAATTGGCCAAGCGCGATTCGGACTCCCCCGTGAAGGGTTCGCAGCAGCAAGTAACATAAAATAAAATATTTTTTATTTACTTAGGCGCCTACTACAGCTTTATTTTGAGAAAAAAGTGGTTCACTGTTTATGACGTATAAAAAACTACAGACCAGATATCGTTCAAACTAAATTTCATAGTTAGATTTCTTGATAATGTACATCATATATTTTTTATTTATTTTATCAACCCGATAATTTAGAAATTAAAGGGGGGTACACACTTTTTCAAGTTTGGAAGTGAAGTGAATTGAATAGTTTGCGCGAGAGAGCGCAAACTATTCAATTAAAAAAAAAATTAAAAACCTTAATATCATTTTTAAAATCTACATATTGATACCCCACACGTGGGGGTGCGATGAAAAAAAAATGTTTGAGTTTCAGTTCAATGTATGTAATGTATTCTTGTCAAAACCTTATAGCAGTTCACAGAATACATTTACTTACAAAGTTTGAATAGTACAGTGCTTAAAGTTTCGGAGAAAAAGGGTGTGACATACGGACGGACGGACAGACAGACAGACTTGACGTATCTATAGGGTCCCGGTGTTTTTCCATTTGGCTGCGGACCCTAAAAAAGTAGAACTAGCTTTTGCTCGCGGCTTCGCTCGCATTATGAAGTATTGTTTTGCATACCCTATTTTATTTCCTCCCCATGAAGTATTGTTTGCATACCCTATTTTATTTCCTTGGGGGTGGAATGAATCAATATCCTTTCCTATTGAATCATCATCATCAGCTCATTATAATGTCCCCACCGAGGGGCACGAGCCTGTCCGTAAAGGGTGTATAGGCCTTCGTCGTCCACGCGGGCCCAGTGCGGATTCGCCCACTTCACGCACAACCTTTGAATCTCTTCGCAGATCTCCTCACGATGTTTTCCTTCACTGTAAGAGCGTCGGATAAACGTTCATATAGTTCCGGAAAGACATTGGTGTTGTGGTTAAGACGTCGAATGCAACACAAGGGTTCGATCCCCGGGCAGTACAAACATTTGTGTGCATGAACATGTCTGTTTATAATTTTTATTTTCAAATTTCTTGCCAAAACCTTATAGCGGTTCACAGAATAATATAATACTTACAACGTTCGAATAGTGTAGTGCTTTTAGTTTCGGAGAAAAAAGGACATATGGACGGACAGACAGACTTGACGAATCTATAAGGGTTCCGTTTTTTGCCATTTGGCTAGGGAACCCTAAAAATTGACAATAAACAAAAGCGCAAATAGGGTAATCGCACATTTTCAATTAACGCTTTCTTTGCCTTTTTTATCAACAACAAACGGGTTTGGAGTGACGCGTCTTCGTTTAAATTTAGCCGAGGTCGTTGACACTTCGCTAACACTTCGCGGTTTTGCGCTGGATAGGCCTAATTATTTGGATGTTGGTATAATTGATAGTTTCTTATGGGGTCAGTAGATCGACTTCCACATTTAAGCTGAGAAATAAAGACTTATTTTTGACTAGCGACCCATCTGACTGCGCACGGGTTCGATTCTTATTACAATATACTAACGACTGAGTATATACAAACATATTAAAATCTCGTAGTTAGTACATTGCCTGCGTTTGCAATGTAAGCGGAAAACATGTAATTATTACGACATCACATTGAAAACCTTTATTGAGGATTTTCTTACTATTTAATGGATGTTATTAAGCATATGAACCTTCCTATTCAATCACTCTTTCCACTTAAACAACTGCATCAAATCCGTTGCATAGTTTTAAAAGATTCAAGCATACACAGTTATACAGATAAAATAATGCGACTTTGTTTTATAATATGTAGTGAAGTGAACGGCTTGGTCATTTTCGCTCACCGGCGCGGTCAGTGATACGTTTAACCATACAACATGATGAATGTTAGAAGGCTGTAAACGGTCTATAGTGCCACGCCACTCTGTATGGGAACGGAATGCTTTTGATAAATCAAGACTATGTAGGTATGCATGGTAAACGATATGACATCGATATTCTATAGCTTTTTTAGTTCAGTATATTTATTTTATCTGTGGTCAACACACGTTTACTACTAACAAGTGCGGAACGCGGAATTTATTGAATTGAGTTCACTATAGGCTGGAGTGTAGCCAACTTCAGCCAAAAAAAGTAGGACACCAAATTATTCGAAAGAGTGTATATTTTATACATTTTGACTGTCATTAAAACTAGACACAAATAAAATTTAATTGGTTGAGGCATATATTAATCCAAATGTCAGTATAATCAATGAAATAATGAGATCATATTTATTCATGTGTTTTCTAGACACTAAACGCCAACTTGGTTATCTTGTATTGGATTTAATTTGCTTTCTCAGAGAAATGCAATAAACAATGTTTTACTTTTAATATTTTTATTTATGTAATATGAAAATGATGAAAGGAAACATTGAAGCAGTAAAAATTAACTAAACTAGTTACATAAAAATACATCATTATCTTCAACAACAACACTATTAAGTCAAATAATAAGCTGTAAACACACTGCTTAGATGTACAAATTACGCTTTTTAAAAGTGAGATTAAAATGACATAAAGTTATCATGATAATGATCAATACACCGCCACAACTTTAATCCGGTACCTTTTTGAGTTACGATCCACTGAATAGTAGAAGAGAGGCTTGATTTTACACCGTTTTCAAAGAAAATATCATTATAAAGCGCGATATGGATCTTGAAGATGTAATTTTACAATTTCATTTTAACAAAGCTTGTGTTGCTTAGAGCAAGCGTTTGTTAATTTCTTAAATAATGGCATAAACGGGTTTCAAAAAAATTTTGAAGTCATATTGCAAACATTGGATTTAATTAAATCGTTATTAAGTAGTTACCATTGGAGTTATAAATTACAAACTCACCTATTCGACAAGGTTGGCATGGCAAAGGCTACAATTCGACTACAAGGGATCGGTAGAAACGGACCGCGTAGAAATTATTTAAACTTTCAGCAGTGTACAAATTAGGTTGCTGCAATCATGCTGTAATGTACTTTCGTTAAGAATACTCGTATTTTATGTATGGAGATTAAAATAAACCTAATTTGCATAATTAAGTTTTGAGGTATATTGATTCGCAATAAAAATTAATTCTTAATCAAGGTTTAAGTAATAATAAGGCGGTTATAAAAAGGATTTCATACTCGTGTTTTTGCTTAATAATTCGAAGTTCCTGTTTTGATAGTCTATACCATAATTCAAGTGAGAGTTATGATGCATAATATTACCGATTCCATTGTGTGTTACAGCTCACAATGTTGTAGATGCATNCCGCATATATGTCCATGGTTCGATTAAATTACCATTAAAAAAAAACGAATAAGTACAAATTTTACTATGGAGTCACCATTCTATTAGCGCATTTATGAATTAGCGCAAGTGGCCCTAGTGAGGCCACCAAGGGTTGTACAATTGTGCAATTTGGGATGACATTCGTCACGACGTCGTTGGAGGTCGAGCAAAGTTAAAACATAAGATGACCTCTGTGATGTTGGCATACACATAAGGTACGTATTAGGTAACACAGATAACAATGATACAAAAATTGGCCAAGCGCGATTCGGACTCCCCCGTGGAGGGTTCGCAGCAGCAAGTAACATAAAATAAAATATTTTTATTTACTTAGGCGCCTACTACAGCTTTATTTTGAAAAAAGTGGTTCACGTTTATGACGTATAAAAAACTACAGACCAGATATCGTTCAAACTAAATTTCATAGTTAGATTTCTTTAATGTACATCATATATTTTTTATTTATTTATCAACCCGATAATTTAGAAATTAAAGGGGGTACACACTTTTTCAAGTTGGAAGTGAAGTGAATTGAATAGTTTGCGCGAGAGAGCGCAAACTATTCAATTAAAAAAAAAATTAAAAACCTTAATATCATTTTTAAAATCTACATATTGATACCCCACACGTGGGGGTGCGATGAAAAAAAAATGTTTGAGTTTCAGTTCAATGTATGTAATGTATTCTTGTCAAAACCTTATAGCAGTTCACAGAATACATTTACTTACAAAGTTTGAATAGTACAGTGCTTAAAGTTTCGGAGAAAAAGGGTGTGACATACGGACGGACGGACAGACAGACAGACTTGACGTATCTATAAGGGTCCCGGTGTTTTTCCATTTGGCTGCGGACCCCTAAAAAAGTAGAACTAGCTTTTGCTCGCGGCTTCGCTCGCATTATGAAGTATTGTTTGCATACCCTATTTTATTTCCTCCCCATGAAGTATTGTTTGCATACCCTATTTATTTCCTTGGGGGTGGAATGAATCAATATCCTTTCCTATGAATCATCATCATCAGCTCATTATAATGTCCCACAGAGGGGCACGAGCCTGTCCGTAAAGGGTGTATAAGCCTTCGTCGTCCACGCGGGCCCAGTGCGGATTCGCCCATTTCACGCACAACCTTTGATCTTTTCGCAGATCTCCTCACGATGTTTTCCTTCACTGTAAGAGCGTCGGATAAACGTTCATATAGTTCCGGAAAGACATTGGTTGTGTGGTTAAGACGTCGAATGCAACCAAGGGTTCGATCCCCGGGCAGTACAAACATTTGTGCATGAACTGAAATGTCTGTTTATAATTTTTATTTTCAAATTTCTTGCCAAAACCTTATAGCGGTTCACAGAATACAATAAGTACTTACAACGTTCGAATAGTGTAGTGCTTTTAGTTTCGGAGAAAAAAGGACATATGGACGGACAGACAGACTTGACGAATCTATAAGGGTTCCGTTTTTTGCCATTTGGCTAGGGAACCCTAAAAATTGACAATAAACAAAAGCGCAAATAGGGTAATCGCACATTTTCAATTAACGCTTTCTTTGCCTTTTTTATCAACAACAAACGGGTTTGGAGTGACGCGTCTTCGTTTAAATTTAGCCGGGGTCGTTGACACTTCGCTAACACTTCGCGGTTTTGCGCTGGATAGGCCTAATTATTTGGATGTTGGTATAATTGATAGTTTCTTATGGGGTCAGTAGATCGACTTCCACATTTAAGCTGAGAAATAAAGATTTTTTGACTAGCGACCCATCCTGACTGCACACGGTGCAATTCTGATTCTAAATACACTACAGAAAAACAATGAATGTTGTATATAAAAACATTATTTGATAAATCTCGTAGGGTTAAGCCTGCGTTTGCAATGTAAGCGGAAAACATGTAATTATTTACGACATCACATTGAAAACCTTTATGTGGATTTTCTTACTATTTAATGGATGTTATTAAGCATATGAACCTTCCTATTCAATCACTCTTTCCACTTAAAACAACTGCATCAAAATCCGTTGCATAGTTTTAAAGATTCAAGCATACACAGGTATACAGATAAAAATAATGCGACTTTGTTTTATAATATGTAGTGAAGTGAACGGCTTGGTCATTTCGCTCACCGGCGGTCAGTGATACGTTTAACCATGACAGATGAAGTGTTAGAAGGCTGTAACGGTCTTAGTGCCACGCCACTCTGTATGGGAACGGAATGCTTTTGATAAATCAAGACTATGTATGTCATGGTAAACGATATGACATCGATTCTATAGTTTTTTTAGTTCAGTATATTTATTTTATCTGTGGTCAACACACGTTTACTACGTAACAAGTGCGGAACGCGAATTTATTGAATTGAGTTCACTATAGGCTGGAGTGTAGCCAAACTTCAGCCAAAAAAAGTAGGACACCAAATTATTCGAAAGAGTGTATATTTTATACATTTTGACTGTCATAAAATTAGACACAAAAAAAATTTTAATTGGTTGAGGCATATATTAATCCAAATGACAGTATAAATCCAATGAAATAATGAGATCAATATTTTCATTTGTTTTTCTAGACACTAAACGCCAACTTGCTTATCTTGTATTTGGATTTATATTTGCTTTCTCAGAAAATGCAATAAACAAGTTTTACTATTAATATTTTTTATTTTTGTAATATGAAAATGATGAAAGGAAACATTGAAGCAGTAAAAAATTAACTAAACTAGTTACATAAAAATACATCATTATCTTCAAACAACAACACTATTAAGTCAAATAATAAGCTGTAAACACACTGCTTAGATGTACAAATTACGCTTTCTAAAAGTGAGATTAAAATGACATAAAGTTATCATGATAATGATCAATACACCGCCACAACTTTAATGTCCGGTACCTTTTTGAGTTACGATCCACTGAATAGTAGAAGAGAGCTTGATTTTACACCGTTTTCAAAGAAAACTAACATTATAAAGCGCGATATGAATCTTGAAGATGTAATTTTACAATTTCATTTTAACAAAGCTTGTGTTGCTTAGAGCAAGCGTGTGAAGTTTTATCTTAAATAATGGCATAAACGGGTTTCATAAAAATTTTGAAGTCATATTGCAAAACATTGGATTTAATTAAATCGTTATTAAGTAGTTACCATTGGAGTATAAATTACAAACTCACCATATTCGACAAGGTTGGCATGGCAAAGGCTACAATTCGACTACAAGGGATCGGTCCGCGTAGAAATTATTTAAACTTTCAGCAGTGTACAAATTAGGCTGCTGCAATCATGCTGTAATGTACTTTCGTTAAGAATACTCGTATTTTATGTATGGAGATTAAAATAAACTTAATTTGCATAATTAAGTTTTGAGGTATTGATTCGCAAAATTATTCTTAATCAAGGTTTAAGTAATAATAAGGCGGTTATAAAAAGGATTTCATACTCGTGTTTTTGCTTAATAATTCGAAGTTCCTGTTTTGATAGTCTATACCATAATTCAAGTGAGAGTTATGATGCATAATATTACCGATTCCATTGTGTGTTACAGCTCACAATGTTGTAGATGCATGCGTTGCATTTTAAAAGGATTGTGTGCATAGTTTATAGATTTATGATGCCTTATTCCTGTCCTACAAATTTCAAAATGTGTGAGCCCGTTAAACTTGTTACTCTTTAACAAGTTTAAAATTAAAGTACTTAATTCGTTAAAAATTTTGTACATTACCCAAATCTTAATATAAAAATAGTTGGAAAAGTTGGACAAAATAAATCCCATAAAGCAAGTGAGATTCGGCCATAACCCGACGTTAACTTCCATGCAGGAACAGTAGCTGAAACTTAACTTGCCAGCCAAAAACATCACCAGCTCATTGAACGTCCTCACCAAGGGGCACGAACATACCCGTGAAGGTGTATAGGCCTTAGTTGTCCACGCGAGCCCAGTGCGGATTGGCCGACTTCACGCACAACCTTTGAATCTCTTCGGAGATGTGTGCAGTTTTTTTCACGATGTTTTCCTTCATCGTAATAGCGTCGGATAAGTAAATACATTGGTACGTGACGAGATTTGAACCTACGCCCTCCCGGTAGCAATCCACGCGATCGCGCCACCGACGCTCATACAAAACACGAATAATAAGAATTAAGGATAAATATCCTATTTTTCCTGCACCCCATGGTTATCTTAGTTCTGGAGATGCTGACGTGAATTCATCGGCTTATGTCCTAATTATTTCGTGCGAGATAAAGATGGCGATGGTTAAAAGTAGGGCCTCAATTTAACCTTTCATGGATATGGAGAGATTGGACCGAAACCCATCAGGATGACCCATTTTTTTTTAATTTAATGCAGATTGGTGACATGCTAGCACTACGCTATCGAGACCTTGGAACACAAAAACGACTTTAAGATTAATTAGATCCTATTAGGCGTCTAATGATATTAAATTCAAATAAAATTCAATTTATATTGGATTTTAACACTAACTAAAATATATTACACCCTAAACACTAAATAAATAAATAATTAAAACTAAATAATATAATTAAAACAAGTCCCTTTCGGCAAGGTTCCGAAAATACTGGCAGCGTTACCCCTTTGGATTGCCAGACTGATTCTTTGTCCAAGGTAGCTGCCAGATCTTCGGTCACCTGTGATGTTGACTAACCTTTTGGAAATTTCCTTGAAAAGCCTCAGCACTAGGACCCCACGGACCAAGGGTCTCATCAGCGAATGGAACAAAATCATATTCGGAGCCCAGACCCAAATTGGATTCAAAGGTTGTGCTTGAATTCCGCCGATCCGCACTATACCCGCGTGGACTACTAAGGCCTATACACCCCTTTCGAGTATGATAATGAGCTGATGATAATGAATATTAAAATATACAGTCCCAGTGCTCAGGCTGGTCAAACATAGAAATATTGTAGGTACCGTCAACTATGCTTGCTCTCTTCACCAATTTAACTAAAAACATCATAAAGCGCTTACGTTTATACATACTCGCTCCGTGTCAGCCGTGTTATCCATAGCTCGCCAGATCAGCAAGTTGAACTGGTCACATATGTCACAGAACCGATGGCCGTTGGAGCATACGAGTTATGGAGTAGAGACCGCGTCTTGGCAAGCGTAGCGTAGGACGCCTGGAGGGTGGGACCGACGACTTGCGAAAAGTCGATGGTGGAAGCTGGATGAGGAAAGTGGAGGACCGGAATATTAAACGCAGAATGGGGGAGGCCTATATCCAGCAATACTTTATTTTGAATAGAGATTATTCACTCTATGATCAAGCTTATAAGTGCTGTTTAATCATTTTTGTACCAGATATGACGTATGATGCAGCAAAGCATAGTTATTGCTTCAGAACCCGACACAGGGAATGAAGTTCAAGAATTTATATATTTGCAACATCCGATCTGCACACGAGGATGGCTCCAACGGATGCAAGTCTACCTCGGGGATTGTTAATCAGGTAGGGTTGTTATCTACATGCATACTAATATTATAAATGCGAAAGTAACTCTGCCTGTCTGTTTGTTACAATTTCACGCCTAAACGGCTGAATGTTTTTTTATGAAATTTGTTTTTTTTTTATCATAAGTGAACGTGACGGTCAGTGCGTTCACCTGGTGCTAAGTGATACACATGACCATGACATAAGCAATGTTGAAGGAAATTAATAACAGTAGGTAAGTAGTCATTATTTTTCCGTCAACACTGCTCTGCGCCCGTTACCCGAGACAGATGTTAGGCCTCTTATACCCAGTAATTTTACGAGCTACGAGTACAGTGCCACTCACCGACAACACTCCTATTTCTTGGGACGATATCTGATACTGCGGTGGTACTTACACTCAGTATTGAGTCTACCACTGAGAGTGGTATGGTAATAGACGGTAACCTAGACTCTATGTTACTTTTGTCTAATTCTAACCCCCCCTTTCCTAAAATGGGGGTTGAAGTTTGTATAAAGCATTCTATAGGGGAAGTTTTAAAAGGTATATCGTCGCGTATACTATGAGTAGTATATATACTTTAGGACCAATATATTCACGTTTATTTCTTTTAAACGCAGTCTCTTGATGAAATGAAAAGGAGCTAGAAAAAAGTAGCTAAAAAGTTAAGCTAGAAGTTTTTTCAATTGTAGATGTCCATCATCAATATTTAGCTAGATCTAGATATGAAGTAGCTAAGTTGGCAACAGTGGTAAACTGACCGGTCCGTTCACTTATTACATAAAAAAAGAAAATATGAAGGTAATGGGGAATTTACCTTGCTCCCTCAGCGATACAACATACTTTTTTTTGTAAATACTTACACTTTATTCATAGAAACGTCGTTGAGAGCGTCGGTGGCTCAATGGCGTGGACTGTCGCCCTCTTGCCGGAAGGGCCGAGGTTCAAATCCCGCCACGTACCAATGTGTTTTCGAATTTTCGAAAAACATATGTACGTTATCCGACGCTCTAACGGTGAAGGAAAACATCGTGAGGAAACCTGCGCACGCCTGCGAAAGATTCAAAGGTTGTGCGTGAAGGCCTATACACCCTATACCCCCCAGTGGGGACGTTTAATGAGCTGATGATGATGATTCATAAAAACACCCAGACCAATACAGACATATTCATCAACACAAATATTTGTACTGGCATTGAACCCGGAACATTTGCGTAGTAGCCGACGTCTCCATTACACCAAATGGGTCGTCATGCTGTATATATTTCTATAAGGCCGTGGTATAACTCCGTGCAAGCTGGCCTTAGCATGTCAAGGCATGCCTATCTAGAGCAGCCCTAGGAAATATCGTCAGTGCTCCGACAACACCCACTCGCGCTCGTTACACGCCATTGCCGCGAGTCAATGATCCCGCGCGTGTGCATCATCATGACATGACGTTTCTTCATCATTCTCGCACTGATAATTGCACTGTGACACCGTAAAATCACATTCACCAGTTTGCAATAAAACTAGTGAGATTGTAAACCTACGGGAGCATTGGGTCATATCGAAATTTAACAATACTCTAGATTTTATTAGATAACATCTAAATAAATAAATAAATAACATCTATACATATTCGCTACTAACGAGTGTCTGTAACTTAATTCACTAAAGGTTGATTTAATAATTGCGCATGCGCACCCATTACATCACAGGCTGGTTATATTCTAAAAACACACAAGAGTTTATATATTATCTGACCATACTTACATTTTTACAGATATAACAGAAGTTCGTGTGAGTTGAAACTTAAGTCGTTATAGGTTGGTTGTATAAATTGCGCACGCGCACCCGTGACGTCACAGGCTGCGGTGAATAGCTCGCCGCTGACTCACTAGGAATGACCAGGCTTCGACGAACTGGTTGTTCTTTATAAAGGGGATTGTGGATTTTTAGTGTCATTCCATGACGACAGAGTGAGTGAGTGTATATTTACAAACTAGCTGTGCCCCGTGGTATCACTCGCGATATAAGATATTCTCCCACAGTAAAGCATAACCTAAAATCGCGTACCTAGGTAAAGCGCACAGCTCACAAGACATACGGCCACAGCGCGAAAGACATTATTTAAAAAAAGGATTTTCTAAAATACAATTAGCCTATGTTTTTTCTTATAACATCAGCCACCTGCCCAAATATCCCGTCCAAATCGGTCCAGCGGTTTCACAGATTACCCGCAAAAATCAGATAGACAGATAAATTTCTTTATTTTGTAAGAAAACCAACTTGAAAAAAATTACTTTACAATACGTAGTTACATCTAGTAATCATTAATAAAAATCTGTTTTGATGTATGTACCGTATATAATTTCATATGCATGAAGAAAAAGTCGATATTTATGTAATTATCTCAAAGCAGGTACATAGGCCCAGCTAACCTGCCCACCGGACATTCCTAATGAGTCAGAGCGAGTCGCTGCAGCTGTGACGTCATCGGCCATGCACTTATGGACTGCCATTTTAACTGGTAATTGATTTTTGTGGGATGTGTTAACCTCCTGGAGTATGTGACTCATTGAGGAACGTCAAACGTTGCAGTTTACATGGATATTTATTGTTTAGCCATCTAATTTAATGCCGGCGTTTGACAGACGGCCTAGACATTCAATTTAATTTGACACTGACTGTACTATACAAAAATAACAATAGTAACTTAGTTTACTAAATGGGATTAATTGTATGAAGGAATGAAATGTTTACCAAACGCAACTTTTTGATAGGAATAATTTGAGGTTTACGAAATGGGAAGTTTACTACATGGGAAGTAGCCGTTCAATTGATTGAGAGATTAAGATGGCGGCGACATATACAAGTTACAGTCTGCAGTCAGTATTAAGCTAGATTGGAACACAGATCATGCACAATTTTTCATCATCATTACAGTCTATAATATCCACTGCTGAACAAATCAAAGCAACTTCAACTTTCAGTCTCCTCCTCAGTCCTCTTCTGCCATCTCCGGATTATTTTATCGCCTTAGTACATTGTGGCTTGCTGCAACGGGCAGCTACTATTATTTTCTGTTCATGATTTCATACTTTCCTTATTTTTCAATGCTCACTTTATTTGTGAGTTTTCGTGTTAGTATATACTCGTATGTGCGGTTAATAAAAGACAGAAAGTTAGCCTTTAATTGCATTACTATCATCATGATATTTATTTTAATTATAATTAATATACTTTCAGTATAAAACGTCAATGGAGAGAATCAATCCGTTATGCCACTGAAATCGACTCATTAATAAATATAGCTTAAGATTTGTTTTGTCTTGGAGCGTCGGTGGATCAATGGTGTGGACTGTCGCCTTCCTACCGGGAGGGCTGAGGTTCAAATCCCGACACGTACCAATGTGTTTTCGAATTTTCGAAAATATATGTACGTTATCCGATGCTCTTACGGTGAAGGAAAACATCGTGAGGAAACCTTCATGCACGCCTGCGAAGAGATTCAAAGGTTGTTTGTGAAGTCGTCCAATCCGCACTGGGCCCGCGTGGACGACTATGGCCTAATCACCCTATACGGGTAGGCTCGTGCCCCTCGGTGGGGACGTTTAATGAGCTGATGATGATGATCTAAGTGTATGTTGTTTTATTCACGCTCTAGCAATGCGCACGAGCCGTAAAAATAGGGTTGTCGTAAAAGGTTTTTTATGTAATTATAAGTGAACGCGACGGTCACTTCGCTCACCTGGTGGTAAGTGATACGCCTGACCATGACAGGTGACGTTTTGGTGGAAATTTATAACGGGACCTGTCATTATTTTCCGCCAAGACTGTACTACGCCCGTCATCTGAGACGACAGATATAAGTCATTATTTTCCGCTAACACTGTTCTGCGCCCGTCACCCCAAACGACAGATGTGAGATTTCTTATACCCGGTTTTATTTCCATAAGACTTTTAGTTAGTATTTGATGAATATTTGGTGCAAAGTTTTGATGTGCCATAATATGCTGAGCAAAAGCTTTCTTGGCATTTTAGATACTGTGGGCTAGTTTTTTTTTTATAAAATAGGGAGGCAAACGATCATGCGGTTCACCTGATGGAAAGTGTCACCGCCGCCCATGGACATTTTTAACAACTGAGGTCACAGGGATGCGTTGCCGGCCCTTTATATACGCTCTCTTTTTGAAAGACGCCATGTCATATCGTTCCGGAAACGTTTCTGATGGTAACTGATTCTATGAGTTTATAGTACGTGGCAGAAAATGTCGACCAAAACGGACCGTCGAAGACCACCAAGTATCTAGATGGTGCGGGTGAAATGAATTTATTAGTTGCATATTTGTTAGGTTAAACCAAAAAATTCATGGTCTGGCTGTCTGTCTGTCCTGGCTTATCTCTGAAATGGCTGGAATAGATTACCTCAAAATCCAGAGGAGACTTTTACTGACAGGTAGCAGGGTCTGCACTAGTGGTAGCCCTACTAGCGCCCTTTTGTGCAAATGAGATCGCTCCGCCAACAATGATTTTTTATTACTTTTTCTATTGCACGTGGTTAACCGAAGGCGGTATCGACCTCAGTTTTTATCGATAGATTTTAGTGATGCGTGACTATCGATAGGTGACCTTGAAGAACAAAATATCGATAGTTGACTCAAGTATATGTGTGACAGACGACATTTAAACATTAATTATAAGTAAAACACGCAAGGCCTCACAGTCCTGCGTGAAACAACGCGCTCGTTTTGTTTTACCACAGATAAAATAATATATACTATGTTTTACGAATGAGTGAGATTACCGCAGATCCAACATATATCCTTTCATAAATATGCCCATTGTTGAACGTAGGCATTCTCTAGTGATTTTCACGCGAACCGATCAGCAGTCGACATCCATCTGCTACCTGCCACCTCAACCAGGTTTTCGGATATCGATACCACAATATCTTGCTGAATTGCCCTTTCAACAATTTAAATTATCCTCATGAAGAAATATTGCTATACAGTAGACGAATATTTATCGGATAAAGATGTGTGGTCCTTCACATAGTGTTCCAGTAACTAAATCTTTTTAATAAATTATTGTAAGGTTACGTTAAGGTAAATAACAAAACTCTATAACTAATGCTATAAAAAGTTTAAAAGACTATCGTTTCTTGCCGGCACTTTCGAAGATCCTCTTCATTCCATACCGGTGGTAAAATTATAAATAATATAATAATAACGATTGACGATTCAAAAGTATCCGTAAAAGATTTATTTGAATAAAGATATTTTAAGTTTGAGTATAGTATCTGGTGACAGAGGATAGACAATTATACTGCTCTTTCCAACCCGCCTGCCAAGCGTAGAGTAAGTAGGTCTTGGTGGATCAGTAAGTTAAAGTCCCAGACCAGTCATATATGTCGCAGAACCGATGGCCGTTGTAGCATAGGAATTCTGGAGTGAGACCGAGGCTTGACGAGCGTAGCGCATGACCGGACCGACGACTTGCTAAAGGTCGCTGGTTGAGGCTGGATGAGGAAAGCGGAGGGCCGGGATATCTGGTGCAGAATGGAGGAGACATATGTCCAGCAATGTTCTACTATAGGGTGAAGAGAGTAGTAGGTCCTAAGTCCATACGTGGACTGTTATAGTTAAAAAAGTTCAAAACATTATCACTAAATTAACTGCTTCCCACAATGCATAGACTGTATTTTTTTTATTACTTCAACCAGTTATTTGTTGAGTATTGGTATATCAATGGTTCAATTATAATGGTAACGGTGGACACGCGACGGTGACTAACTTAATTGTCTTTATTTATGTTTATAGTAAATCAAACAATAAGCGACCAGTGGTTTATTGTATTTTAGAAATAACAGTTAGGTGATTTGCAAAGTATGGTACGTAATATTTTTTGTTAAGAATTTTCTTGGCACTTTTTGCGTAGGAATTAATGCGTTAATCACCGGCCCTATGATCTGACAATGGTTTCTAATGGAGGAGGGATGAGAAAAGCGGACGAGTAACAGATGTAGCATCATCCGACGCTCTTACGGTGAAGGAAAACATCGCGAGGAAACCTCCGCACACCTGCGAAGAGATTTAAAGGTTGTACGTGAAGTCGTCCGCGTGGACGACTAAGGCCTAATCACCCTATACGGGTAGGCTCGTGCCCCACGGTGGGGACGTTTAATGAGCTGATTATGATGATCAGACGTAGCACAGATTTCCCAATACAGGAGATAGGGCAAGCCGCGTTTTTAAGTGCGACAAATGTAAGCTCAACGAGCATACACTGGCTGCCAGTTTACGCTCTGTGAGACGAGTTAAGACGCATGAATATTAGAAGAAATTACCGTTTTATCCCAAAATGCCATCCTGTGCAATTGTAACATGCCTCATCGCAAGGAGTCAGTAAATTTACCAAGAAATATAATACTTTTCACTGGTAAGAACCGAAAAGAAATTGCGACACTGGGACTGCCTATAAACTTGGCGGCTTGTCCAGTCTAATTGTATATTCGGATGTCTGTGAGACGTAGCATAACTTTTTTTCAATAATAATTTCGAAGGGCCAGAGCCTCGTTCCCTATTAGCTACGAATGCATCATGTATTTGCATTATCATTATCTTTAACCGCCTATAACTTACCACTGCTGAGACCTGTGCCTGACATGGGGACATTGGGTCCAAACCAACCACGCAGGTGCAATACACACTGGTGCTTGACGTGCCTTCCGAAGCACTGACCAATCTGACGCTAACATTTAATTAGCATAATTTAATTCGCTTTTGACATGACATATCTTTTTAGCATAGTGCATTTTAATTGCTCTCTTCGTTAAAAACATTTTGGATTTAATCTGTTACTTTGTAAGACAATGTATTCAATATATATATAAATCTCACACCTACGTCTGGTGGCTTTTTGCAATGTAGTATTGGTTTGACTAGGTGGTAGAGTCGATACTGAGTCGTCTAGGTAGGTTCCACCACAGTGCTAGATATCATCCCGTGAAATGAAAGTGCTTACACTTTTGTGTTACGGGATGAGCACTAGTGAAATTACTGGGTATAAGAGACCTAACATCTGTTGTCTTGGGTGACGGGAGCAGTGCGGCATTGATGGAGGATAATAACTGTCTATCAGTTGTTAGTCTTCTTCAATGCCGCTCTGTCATGGTCAGGCGTACCACTTACCATCAGGTCAGCGTCCTGACCGTCCTGCACACTTTGTTTCATAAATACCGGTATTAGGGCCCAGTTTACGCTACACCGAATAGATTTATCATACGTTAAACGTGTGTAATGCGCTCGCGTGCGCCGCCAATTAGAAAAACGCTTCACGGCACGCGCGCTGCGTTTTTGCGCGCACGCTCCGTCGGAAGTGCATGCGCGCTTTTTTGCGCGCTCGCATTCACTAATAATGCCGGAGCATTGGCCTAGTGATAATTAATCCTGCGGGATGGTGAATAATGCACTTTTTACTTAGAATTAATATTTACTAGGTGGTAGACTCGGTTGGTAAGTACTGAGGCGTCTAGGTAAGTAAGTATCAACGCAGATTCGATCGTCCGATGAAATAGGAATATTTTGCCCTTCTGTGTTAGCTTAAATTACCAGGTATAACTAATATCTGTCGTCTCCGGTGACGGGCCCCGTGCAGGGCACAGGCGTTCCCGCACAGCATAGCTATGGGGAGATTGGGCTGTAACCCAACACGGTAGCAATGCGTTTTGGTAGATATTTTGGATTACCATCCTAAAAATAAAGCCGTGGCTTTCTTTTCGGACAATCAGGTGATTGTGCTTGCAATGTCCTAAAAAAATTGAGAAGAAGTACACAAAATTTTCCCCCCGCAGGATTTGAACCCACGATCTCCACGCAGTAATTTAAGCCTAACGCTGTACCCACTAGACCAGTGGGTATAGCGTTAGGCTGGTTAGTGGAACTTTTACATATTATATAAAGTATACAAAATTAATTATTTATTAGCTCGAGAACTGCTTGTCAGCCCAGAAGGCATATAATAGCTCAGATAAGAAGAAAGAAAAAACATTTATTTTCCCCAAAAAAATCACAATGCACGGACAATACAAAAAGTGAAAAAAAAAATTGTAAGAACATAAAAATTATATTTTGTGGTGAAAGGGCCCCATCTCAGCCCTGAAAGGCCATATCTCATATAATATTAAATAGTAGTGAACGGAACCAGTTCTGCCAGAGCCCAATAACACGGTTTTTACTTTGAATTTACCCCTTCCTCTCTAAATAGAAAATGAATGCATTTTTTTTATAATCGAAGAAACTATTACACTCCCTTTACTTACATAAAATATGTCAGAGTCACCCCTCCTACGCCCTAACGAATGGCCCCTTATTATTATCCTAACCTAAGTGTATACCTACATCTCTTGGTTATAATAAAAAAACACTCCTTAGAGTAGGAAATATTATTAAAGCTATGCCAATTGAAAATGTGAAAATTGACATGAAACTAGAAAAAACAAGCATGTCCGAAAAATGGGTAAAAATTTATTTATTTAAGGACAACCAACATAACAAACGATGATATCATTCACAATTAAAACTTATTAATAACATAACAAATCGCTGTTATACTTAAAGGCTGCCACGACATGCACTAATGTATGCCTTTTAATAAATTACTTAAATTACATAAGTTTTAACAATTACAAAATTTAATTTAATTATGTCTGAAAAAAAACTATTTTCCGGATCGAAATGCATCTAATAACAAAGATCTAAATTTGCGCAGTGAAAATGTTGTATTAATACGTAATTTGCTTAAGAAACGGCTCTCTCTCTTTCTTCAGCCTATCGCAGTCCACTGTTGGACAAAACACATTTTGCGCCAGATATCCCGGTCCTCCGCTTTCCGCATCCAGCCTCCACCAGCGACCTTTCGCAAGTCGTCGGTCCATCGGGCCGGAGGGCGTCCTACGCTACGCTTGCCAAGATATGGTATCTACTTAATGTATTGTATGTTAGTAGATATTATTTTTTTGAGAGCGTCGGTGGCTCAGTGGTGTGGACTGTCGCCTTCCTACCGGGAGGGCTGAGGTTCAAATCCCGACACGTACCAATGTATTTTCGAATTTTCGAAAAATATATGTACGTTATCCGACGCTCTTACGGTGAAGGAAAACATCGTGAGGAAACCTTCATGCACGCCTGCGAAGAGATTCGAAGGTTGTGTGTGAAGTCGTCCAATCCGCACTGGGCCCGCGTGGACGACTAAGGCCTAATCACCCTATACGGGTAGGCTCGTGCCCCTCAGTGGGGACGTTTAATGAGCTGATGATGATGATGAGATATTATTTTTACTTTTCAAAGAGTCCTCAATCAAATAATAACTTTCAACATACTGCGTATATTATTATTTATTTATTTTTACAACTAGAGACAGATAAAAATCGATTCACCCTTGATTTAAAACTCCCCAGGTTGCACTTTTCGAGAAACACAGATCCCGGCGGCGAGTTCCACAGCTTTACCAATCTGCGTTGGGCTCACGTGGTGAATTACAGCTCAATCTCCCCATAGCTGTGTGCTTGAATGGCCTGTACTCTTTTGTGGCATGTTATAGGCTGACGATGATGAAATACAAATTACATAATCGAGTAACAAGTTATACATTTTGCTTAAGAACAATTTAAATACGTGCCAGACTAACTAGATAGTAGGTACTCGTGTACCTATAGTGATCCGAGTCGTCAGACATCACTGACCTTACCCAAGGCGGCCCGCCCGCCCTTGTGACGCTCACGAAATCGCCTAGGGCTTTCACTTATAATGCTCATATAACATATTTCACGTGTTGACTGGGTTCAGCTTTTATGAAAAGTGTTTCTTGTAGGATTCTTCTCGATAGATAACCCTCCAAGCCGATTAGTAGATTTATTTCATTTATACATATTTTAAAAATACCTTTTTAAAATAGACTAATATTTGTAGGTTTATTTGAATAAAGCATTTTTGAGTTGAGTTGTTCATTAAAAATAAACGTGAAACGCTCTTCTCTTCAATTACAAGTCCACTGCTGGAAATAGGGTCTCTCCATTCAACGCCAGATATCCCAGTCCTCCGCTTTTTATAACCAACCTCTACCAGCCTTCAGTCTCAGTCAAGTCTTCAGTCCATCGTCCAGAGACGTCTTGCGCTACGCTTGCCGCGACGCGGTCTTCACTCCAGAACTCGTCTGCTCCAACGGCCATCGGTTCATCATACGTGACCAGCTCACTGCCACTTAAACTTGCTGATCTGACGAGCGGCGGGATATGTCAGTAACGTTAGTACTGTTATGGATGAAATGATGTTTTCTATTTCTCTTTGTATTATTTATATGATTGCCAACCCTAAATCGCCAAAGGGCACAAAGGGGGACGCCCGCCGAAGGGTTCGGTACGTTGAAGGGCACACGGTTAAAACACTTCCGAAGTTCACAACTTGGAATTGATTATCACAATATTGAAGCGACCTCTAACGGCATTAATATTGGTAACTGCTTAATGTATTCAAATTTTATACAAAATTCATTGAAATATATTCAATACTATTTCTTTTCAAGAAATGGGTTTGCTATTAAGATTGAATTATGAGGGCAACTTAAACATTATTAAAATTATGTCAACACCTCTGAAGTATTAAATCCTCTTAATAAGAGTATTCCTTTGGTTGTAGTTATTTTTTGTGATGTTTTCCATGTTCGTATATGCTCAAGTTAAAAAAACCTAGTCTGCATCACTGATTTAAGTCCATAAATAATGTTAAATGAAGCTATCACTGGTTCGGGCTGTAGTTATCTAGAAAGTAGAATGTAGACAATGTACTTTATCTGTAAACAAAGCTAGCTACGCGTAGCAGTAATGATTAAAATGTGCATTATTAATTTGAAAACAATAACTAGCAATTATTTACAAATTTTTATTAATATCCGTTCTTTAATATAATTATACTCTAATAAGCTTCTCGTTTCAATTGTAAATAGATAAGGCTGTACTATTGTTTGCTTGCTGATAAATATTGGCAGTACGCATTTTAAACAGGAAAACGTTCATGTTACTACTATTAGACATCTTAGTCTACCATTAGAGGTGCAAATATCATCGCGCCATGTGCCACAGTACGTGAGTCACGCGAGCGCTTCACGCTTCCGATTGACGTGAAAAACTTATTGAGGTTACATCGTAACGGTATGTGAAAAAAAAGGGTCGGCGTCCGCTTCATAAAAGAGTTCTAGTTTCCGATGTAAAAAATGTGACACCACATTTTTATTGCAGAAACCACCAAAGTTCAAGCTTTAGCACGATAGGGCCGATTCTGACTAGAGTGATACCGCGCGGCAACACAAAAAATCTCAGCGTAACATGGACGTATAAAAATACGGACGGAGTCTCGCTAACATCAAAAGTGTGTCACAATTCGGCCAGTTTTTGTATGGAAAGCCACAAAATATTTAGACATTTGGCGCGCATCTGTCAACAGAGCCAATAGATTATGTAAGGAAAAAACCTTTAAT
Organism: Leucinodes orbonalis; assembly: GCA_019425675.1. Taxonomy (NCBI): domain Eukaryota; kingdom Metazoa; phylum Arthropoda; class Insecta; order Lepidoptera; family Crambidae; genus Leucinodes; species Leucinodes orbonalis. The sequence goes on along the minus strand of PQWD01006942.1, from coordinate 163,792 downwards.
TAAAAGGAGCATGGCCGGTGTTGAAAAATTGTGCAAAAACAGCAGTGAACAAAAGGAAAATTAAAGAAATCACGTACCTGACTGAACAATTCGATAACATGTTTTAGTTCAAAACACTAAATTCAGTATACATTTTTTTTTCTCAAAATTACACATAGACAACAGCAGTTATTTTGGGGACACCTTGTAAAAATTAATGACAGTACGTGCGTATTTTTTATACGTCCATGGGCGTGAAACGTCATCCGACGCTCTTACGGTGAAGAAAAACATCGTGAGGAAACCTGCGCACGATTGCAAAGATATTCAAAGGTTGTGCGTGAAATCGGACAATCCATACTGGGCCCGCGTGGATTGACTAAGTACGGGTATACGGGTAGGCTCGTGCCCCACGGTGGGGACATTTAATGAGCTGATGGTGGTGATGAAATTAAAAATCTATGTCACCGTTAAGTACGCAGTGTAATGAACAAAAGGTAATAATGACGAACAATCAGTGTTTTGTAATTATTTTAATCCGCTTGAAGATAAGTATGAGTCAATTTACGCAGCAAGTAATTATTTAAGTATAACACGTAACAGAACGAGATGTTTAGGGAAAAATATTTATATTTAATCTTCTATTACTCACTACGGAAATAGTTACCTATCATTTTTATGTACCCAATGAGTAATGTACCAAATCAGTCTACCTGACGGCAAGTGTTTAAGAGGCGATCTTTATTATTCTTTATTTCATTTCTTTCGACGACCCATTTGGTGTAATTGTTGAGACGTCGGCTATTACACCAAGGGCTCCAGGTTCAACTCCCCAGGTGGTATGTACAAACATTTTAAACAGTTTTATTTCCATCAATGCCAAACTGCGCTCATCACCCGAAACAACAGATGCTAGGTCTCTTATACTCAGTATATTTACTAGCTCCTGTGCCCCCATCAAGAAACATAGAAGTGCAAAACACTTCTATTGGACGGGACGATATCTGGCATTGTGGTGGTACCTACTTAGACGACTCAGTACCGAGTCTACCACCTAGTATGCCTCGGACTAGAGTGTTAGATTAGATTAGATAGATTGGGCTTTCAGGTCCATGAAAATGTTTAGTATTGCGCAATATGAATCCTAATACTTATTCCCAATAATAATTAAATGTTTTTTGTTATAATAATTTGACTGTTAATAATTTTTGATATGATTAATTTGTCGACACTATTTTATGTTCTATTTGAGTTCTAGTTGAGTCGACTTAGATTTCGGTTGTTTACTTGGTAACTAAAGCAGATTGTGTTTATTTTGCTTGCAAACGTCAAAGCAAAGCATTTATCTATTTACATTCGATTCGACTGGCACCACTAAGATTGTTTGACGGTGTCAAGTTAATTTTGAAGAAGCATTGCATTGAAGCAAGCCGGATGCGGAGTTTAGAAGGCTGACATCCGCGGATGCGAATGCGGATGCGGAGTTTAGAAGGCTAACATCCACGGATGCGAATGTTTAAGATATTATTTAAATAAAATCTATTAATTAAGAATTAAAACAATGATAATTTAAATATTTACATTTTTATTGTAATCAAATCAACATAAGTACTTATTTTATATTAAACACCTACTGTCGCTCCTAATAACTACTACTACTAATCGCTCCCATTGGTCATTGCCACGTGCGACCGGCTCGCGGCAATCGCCGGGCTCGCCCAATTTCTTTCTTGTAGCTACTTGCATGATATTCACATCTGCATGAACATCCGCACTGATTAATGCGGATGCGGATGCAGATGTCCAAATCTATGCGGAAGTTCCGCATTAGCGGATGCGGATGCGAATGTTCGCAACAACCCTACTTTTAATCATCAGCATAATGAAAGAGCAAGCAATGATAAGCAAGGTTGTCCTTGATAATTGATTCATATGTATACAGGAGCGGACCACTGTGTGATCCTTGGGGCACTCCAGATGTGACTAGAATAGGTTCAGAGAGTTCGCTCTTAAATGTGACTTACTGACTCCTATGAGCTAGGTATGACTCTATCCATAAAAGCAGAGAACCATGTATGCCCATTGATTGCAACTTGTGACAAAGCAACGAATGATTGACCCTAGGATTGACCTTAACGAAGGCGAATCTAGAGTCGACTTGTTATGAATATTATATGTCTACTAGTAAATATCGTTTTTATCTGTAATCTCAAAGCTTCTAGCATGACTTTACCCGCCGAGCTGATAGCACTTTGCAGTGATATCGATTCAAGAAGCTTTCAGTCTTAATAACAATCGGTTACGCTGCTCATTGCGACTGGCCAAACATGTGATTAGAGCGTTGACGTTGAGCGTTCAAAGCCCGCCACGTACCAAAGTCTCAAATAAAAAAACATATATTTTAAAAAAGTTGTCTGTGAACTCGGCCAATCCCCACTGGGCCCACATGGATGACTAAGACAATCCTTTACGGGTAATAATGGTGGATTATCAACCATTAAGTGTTCGTGAGCAAGTGCAAGTGTTGGCAAATGAAACAAAGCAGTACAACGGTCACTTTGAGTTGTCTCAAGAAGTCCGCGTAAGGTTTCATTAAAGTCCCACATCTTTACTGAAACTAGTAGGGCATAAATATAGTATCTATCATACGTCATAATCTTCACTCATCATCATCATGTTCATCACTCATTTTTTCATCAATCAAACTAGAAAATTTACTAATGACAAGGTACCATGGCCTATGATCTTAGCCTTTTCCGAATAGCACAAATTTTTTTTTTAAAAGTTCTAATGTCAGATTACGTATATCGTACTGTCAATGTCACAATTTATTTGTTATTCTGGGATCAGGTTTACATATTTTTATCTATACAGAGATACGACGAACAGTTACAAAACAATTGTATAATACGTTTAACATGAATCATTTAATTCACATCATTGCACTTCTTTATCTGGGGTAGGTAAAACACAAATTTCTTTGTATGAATTTCTTTCTATAGATGATGTATTATTTTTACCTGATCGTTCGATTTTAGCGTTGACGCTGCACTACTGACTCAAGAGCATGAGTTGAACAATGACCATAACTGGGACGTACTGATATTTACCCAACAATGGCCTGAAACAGTATGTAAAGAATGGGTGCACCATAATCCTTCTCATACATGCGTTATGCCGAAAAAAACCGATGCATGGAGCATACATGGTATATGGCCTACGAAATTCGGCACTAGAGGTCCGGAGTTTTGTAACAGAACGTGGCATTTTGACCCTGAACAAGTCAGACCAATAGAGACTGACCTTAGTGATAAATGGACAAACATAGAGGGAGGTAAGTACATTTACTATTTACCAACACTTATTGGATTAGTGCAGGGCATTATTCCAGGTTGTGACATAAGAACTTTAATAAAAAACTAAGTTTTGAATATAGTGGATGGTAAAACATTTTACCTTATAAATCAAATGTTTTCTGTTTAAAGCCTAATTTAAATCAAACCTTAGGCTTTCAGAAAACACATTTGAATGGCTATGGTGCATAAAAATGAGGAGCTTGAGGGATAATAAAAGTTTTATTTTCTTAAGTTATAATATTTAAAAAAATTAAATAACACATTTTACACTAATAAGCTTACATAAGCAGTAGTCTAAGCTGGTCTTCAAATTGTTTATATTTTGTAAAAGATTTACCTTATCATGAAATTAATGTATGCTGCATGAGAGTAAACTGCGGACAATAGATTTTTTCATAATTTTAAATTATGCATGTGATTACATTATACAATACAAACCCTGATAAATTTATCATCCAGGTACTGAAAAATATTCATTCTGGGCACACGAATGGACCAAACATGGTACCTGTGCTGCGGTGTTGGACCCTCTCAATTCGGAATATAAGTACTTCTCAAAAGGACTGAATTGGGGTGAAAAGTATGATATGTCTGCCATCTTAGCTAAAGCTGGCATTGTTCCAGATGACACCAAAGAATATTCCCTAATAGACATCAACAATGCTGTAAAAAAATCATTGAATATAAACCCGTCAATTCAATGCAGGATAGACGAAGGGCAAACATATTTAGTTGAGATACGGATTTGCTTTGATAAAAATCTAGAGCTTCATAATTGTGATGGTATCACAAGTGGCAGAGTGCCATACGGAAATAGCTCTATTATAACAAATTGTGAGGCGGCTCAAGGTATCCTATATCCGCACAATAAATGGCCAATGAACAAGCTGCTGGTGAGATTATATAAATTGATAACTTGGCTACAATGGTTCTCTTGGTAAACTACATTACATTGATATATTTCTTTATTTATGTAACAATAATTTAATTTTTGTTTACACTAAACAATAATTATATAGGACAAATAATTGACAAATACATCTTACAGTTCGAATGCATTTAGAAAAAATCAAATGCATTATTTATACTTATATATACAAACCAGTTAGCTGGTTCTTTTCCTATTTCTCTTTATTTAAGCAATATTTTATGTATTTTTCATTATTATTTCTACAATGTAATGTATAATCATTTTCTTCAAGTTACTTAATGAATTACCTTTGCTACCTATGTATATCATTTATGTAACATTGACGCTGTTGGAAACTGATTAGGCAATAATTATGTGTCCGTTTCAGTGTTTTCACATAATTTCTTTGTCAAAAATCGATTTATACATATTGAATAATTTTATTAATATGTAGTAGTAGACTTTTTAAATAGGTATGTAGTTAGTGTGATGCTGTATACCATCACATTGTTTTTACATCACACACCTCACTTTGGGCTGAGAACCATATGTGTGTTATTATACCATATAGGTACTTTTAGTCTGGGTATCTTAAATAGGTATCTTGTGAATTGAACCTTTATATGCAAGTTGTTAAATGTTTGATAATATTTACCTGGTTAATTTTAATAAGACTTCAAAATACTACAGGAATAACAGAAACCTTGTAAGGTTAAGAGCAATTTATTAAAAATGCTGGAACCTATTTAATTTCTATTAGACTAGTCAAAAATGTTAGCTTTACATAGTTCAATTTGATATTGGTGATAATTTTAAAGAAACTATGTAACATTTAAATAGTTCAATGAAGTTACTTACGAATATTGTAAAGGAAATTTCTATGAAGTTATTTATATTAATATAGTAAGAGGAATTTTCTAACTTTTATGCAAATTTTATGTTATTTACCTACTTACAACTTTTAAAATAAGACACACGAAATTGGTTAATAATAAAATGTACTTATTAGTTGCAAACTAATAAATTGTGATTAACATTTAAAATTTAATAATTAAGTCAGTATTTTATTGCTGTTTTTGTTTGTTGTCTATAAAACAATATGGAGAATGAAATATTATGAATCAGACAATATATTTAAATTAACTAAGCAACAAACTAAAAAACATACAATACTAACATTGATGTATTAAATAATATTATTGACAATAAATGTTTAATTTTGTTTTGGAGCTATTCAGCTAATTAATCACTTAATATTATGTATTCGTTGAGGATTATTTGTTCTAGTTAAATAATATCTTTTTATATTTATTCTTGGCATAATAATTTCAGATAATAGCTTATATTGTTTTCAAATAATTTCTATTTATTTGTGATATCAGCATAATAGTTAAACATTTTACTACTATTTGTGTTTTATAATCATTGCTATTATTTGTTTGTGCTATCAGCATAATAGGAAATATTTTTTTAATTTTTCATTGATTATAAATGAACTGCATTTTTGTCTTAGGATAATTATCTGTCGATGTTAAATATTACAGTGTCTAAAAGGATAGACAAATAAAATTCTACCATCAACCACTAATGTTGTCCATGAAATGTGATAAAATAACAGTATATTCGTCCAGTGTTTATCTTAGATGCTTAAATGTAATTGTAAGATAAACCTTATTTTGTCATAAACCTTATTTATTTGGTAAATAAACTTAGAAAAAAATTAGATAAAGTATTTTTTTATTCGCTAGATACCCATGTAGTTAATTTTATAATAAAATATTTAGCCACCAACATTCATGCAGCACCTTTTAGCCCCAAGTTAAGCATGTTCATCAGTTGTTTAGTACCCTAACTACAAGCTTCTCGCTTATCATGGTGCTAGATGGCGCTGTGTGAGTGGATACTTATTTTATATTATACATATAACACATTTTATAGTACAATGTAAAGGATGATGTTTTTACCCTTTAATGGCAATATAATAAGACTAAATTCACTTCTTAATCACCGGTAGCTCATCGTTGTGGACAACTCCTTCCGATCTGGAGGACGCTTCAAATCCTGCCACGTACAATTACCAGCGCCTTTTCAAATTTATTATGTAAGTTTATCCGACGCTCTTACGGTGAAGCAAAACGTCGTGAAAAACCTGCGCACGCCTGCGAAGAGATTCAAGGGTTGTGTGCGTGAAGTCGGCCAATCCGCACTGGCCCGCGTGGACGACTAAGGCCTATACACCCTGATGATGATGATGAATCGTCCCATAGGCATACTTAGAGGGACTTTTTAGGACCTCGGACCTGGATCTGGTCCGAAACCCCTGAACAACTAAATTCATAAAGTACTAAAGAAAACAAAAACACTGCACATGGCTGATGGGTTATTTTGATGAAAAAAGACAAATTACATACACAAACTTTATTCCGTTTATCCATCGAGTCGGTATTACATTAATTAATATCTTTGTGCCACATTTAATTACGCAAATGAGAAACTGTCCACCATTTATAAATATTTCACATTAGTTAAGTCAACTTATTGACCCTTCGAAACTATAATGACAGCAGATGGAACCAGACCTGAAAAATAAAGATAAAAAAATTACTGCACTAAAGAAAAAACATACAACATAACACATTGCAACAAAAGAAGAGAACAATATAGGCGGCCTCATTGCTAAGGGAGCAATTCTTCCAGGCAACTTTTGCTTGTACATAAAACCTTGATTTAAGTTAAAGTCAAAATCCATTCAAATTAGGCTTACAAAAATAACTTTTGAACGAAAGAATCCACAAAAACACATTTAAAATACCAAAGTAAAGCACAAAAAAAATTTTGATACTTGAAAAAAAAAAGAAAAAAGCCCTTCATTGTTTTGGCCTGTTGAATTAAGTTAATGTTTACTTTGTTTAAGTGAACATTTTTTGACAGTAGAAGTGGGACTACAGATATAAGCTGATAATGATGATCACAGATAAAGATTAGACCAGAACAAAAAGTTACGATCAGTAAGGAAGTGTAAAAGTTGAAGAACTGTCTTACCCAGTAATTCCAGGGGTTTCTCGTAGTCTTCCGATGTGAATATTTTCTTTGGGAATGTGGTCATAAGCTTAAAGTTCTCCTGTTGAGCATATTCTTGAGCATTCATCTGGAGGTATAATCTGGAATGTTAATAAAGACAAATGTAATTAAGCACTTGACTATGATTAGATAAAATAATCAATGTAGAGCCTTTGTGATGGTGAATGAGGTGTGTTACCTAAGTAGTTCTTTTAACTTCCCCTGAGTAATCAAGAATACTAGGTACCCAAATTTCTATAAAAGTATTGTTTTTTGAAGCCATAGGTGAATGGGACGGTCAGGCTGCTTGCCTGGTAAGTAAGATATGCCTGACCATGACAGAAGCAACATCAAAGAAAATTAAAATTAGTGGGTGCCCATAACTAAGCATCGTTCGTATTTTATAGGTAATGTACTGGATTTGAGAAACGGGTTTAAAAAACTATTATCCGCTCGAAACTCGATAGATTCATATATTGTGAGATTAGAGTTTCCACCCGTGCTACGTACGACCGCTTGTGTTTGATAATAAGAGCTCACCAACAGACATTTATTTATTAATTTCCTTCAAAACTTCATTTCTGTCATGGTCATCCATATCACTAAACACTAGGTGAGTGAACTGACCATCCTGTTCATTTGTGTGCTTCAAGCTGTAATCCTCATCTCAATGAAAGTGAATTTTGACAATGCTAAAAAATTGTACTGAAATAGCTGTCTGGTTGTATATTACTGCTTGCCGTTCAAGCCATAATCCTCACCAACCTATAGCTATAACTCCGAAACGAAAGTGGTATTATTTTATTTACTTGTGCGACTATTCCAAAACTATTTTTTAGCGTTATCAAAATTTGTTTTCAATGAGATTTCAAATATGAGGATTATAGCGTAGCATCATCATCCACAGCTCATTAAACGTCCCCACCGAGGGCCCGAGCCTACCCGTATATGGTGTATAGGGCTTAGTCGTCCACGCGGGCCCAGTGCGGATTGGCCGACTTCACGAACAACCTTTTAATCTCTTCGCAGGCGTGCGCAGGTTTCCTCAGGATGTTTTCTTTCACCGTAAGAGCATACACTCATTAAATGTCATTAAAAATATGTTTGTAAGGTTAAAGCGTCACCTGACAGCAGCCAATTGTTCCTTAGCTCCAAAGGTATGAGCGAGCGCCTTCCCATCAGGCAATCGGATCTGTATGCGCGCCTGCTCGTACGACACCTTAGCGCCGGGGGCTGGGACCGGGGCCGGGGCCGGGGCCACTGGGGCCGGGGCTGCAGGGCTCTGCCTTCCCGATGCTGCCAACCTGAAGATGTTACACATAGCAAAACGCTGAAACAAGAGCTCAGGCCAGATTTTGAAGAAAAAATAATGCACAATTTGTATTATTTTTCTCTTTGAATTCTTATTCATATATGAATCAGTAGGTATTAACAATGACGCCGTAAGGCGTAAGACACAATCGATTTTCTGTTGTGCTGGATCACCAGCGTGCAATGGGTTAAATTTAGTATTTTACATATGTTAAATCGTTTACAGTATCACAATATGTTAATTCATCGCCATGTTGAGATAAAAAAAAATTTAAACAGCATTTAATATGTTTTTAAATTCCAAGAAAGGAAAGATAAAAATTGCGGCAAATACTATCCCACACAGCATATTCATTATTGTTGATACAAACATAAATTATAAATGATCCATTGCCAATTTGGAACTTATGTTTCAAATAAAGAGTTACAGCATTACATGCTGAGGCTCAATCCAATCTAAGAAATGGTTATTTTTGGCTTATTACCTAAAATAAAATATCCTTACATGGAAAATGTTACTGTGTGAATGTTTGTAGTATTTTTTTTGCTATACATACATTTACAACCCATCTAGTGTAATGGTTAAGACGTCAGCTATTACACCATGGGTTCTGGGTTCTCTCCTGGGGCAGTACAAACATTTGTGTGCATGAACATATCTGTTTGTTCTGGGTGTTTCCTATGTATAATATGTATATACATTTTAAAAAAGTATATAAGTATGTATATCCATTGTGTAGTATCTATATTACAGACTAATACTTGGGGCATAGGTGGCACTGTGCGAATGTCAGTGGATAATTATTTATTGTAAGAATGTTTTATTCAGAATATACATTATTAAATACTCACTTCCTCGCCTGCTTATCAGCTTCAATCTGTGCCTTAACTCTTTCCCTAGCCTTTTGATCCTCAATCTTCTCCCTTCTACGTTGCTCCACCAGCTTCATCATCTCTTGTTCCTGTAACCTTTGGCGTGCATCCTGCATGTCTTTGCCTGATTTAATACGAAGTCTCTCTCTCTCCAACGCTTCAGCCTAAATAATAATAAATTTATTTGCTTTTTCCTGAATGTCTTATTTATCTGTTGGCTGCAGATGGCCTTTAAAGCTTCCACTTGCTTACCGCTAAATACTATAGTTTTTAACAAAAACCATATAAAATAACTAGAGAGGTTGAAAAATATACCACTATTTTTATTAACAAAATTGCACACATACCTTTTCCCTTTCTTCACGTTCTTTCCTTTTCTGTTTCATTCGCTCCTCCAACAGTGCGAGCTGTGCTTTCTTCTCTTCTTCCGTAAGTGGTTTCTTTTCTTCTGTCGATTCAGAGAAACTACTGTGATTCGTCTTTGCTGCGTGGAACTCCATCTCATCTTGGTTCTTGAACAGTTTCCCGCACTCGTCGCATTTGAAGGACTTCGCTTCAGCACCCGAAGCCTCTTCTGTAGGCTCCTGAGGCACGGGCGGCGTCTCGGCAACATTCGCTACGTTAGCAGTCGTACTGGACCCAAGAGTTTGACCTGCTTCCACCAAAGGATCGTCAGCATGTGCCAGCAACCACTCCATAGCAGGCTCCACGCCTTTATAATTGGTTATCGCCAGAGCTTTTTCACTAAAATTATAAAATGTTTGGATACATAACCTTTTTGATGAACACTAAGAAAATAATAAGTTAAGACAATATGATAACTTACGCTCTTTCTTTTGAAAATCCCATTTCGATCAAAGTTTGAATTTCGGCCATTGTGTAGAGTTAGATATGAGTTAGATAGTAAACAACAGCGTTTTTATTATTTTATTATTAATATTAAGGACTCATCAGCTGTTTTGATTTTTGGGCAAGCAGACAGATTAAAAATAATATCCATTCCTTTACGTCGAAAAAAATAAGGCATTTTTAAAATAAGTAAATATGTTTTTGCTATTTCCATTTGGGGAACGGTAGTTCCTTATATAAAATATAGGAATATAAAGTATCCCTATAATTACACTATATAACTAATAATCTAAACATAATATTTATTGGAATAAGAATATGAGATGCATAAAATGAAACATTTTGACAGATTTATCTTGCCCAGTGACCAATCAGAATGAAACCTATTATTCCATGACAATGCAAATAGAAAATAAATAAATGGCGGCAAAACCAAAAAGCGTGAGCGTCGTCTGTATGGTTTGATGATTTTCCGATTAAAGTTGGTAAAGATTCTGTAATGTCTTCCAAGAAATCAAGGCGTAAAAGTATCCAAAATAGCGATCCTGGAAAAATTTTAGATCTTGTTATGAATTTAAACGAAGAAACCTGTGCACAGCTGCAAATCAAAATAAATACTTACGTATGCAATTTCGCTTATATTTCTTTAAAATTATATATGTTTATTGATGATATCGTAATCGAGGTTATTTTTGCAGTTGGCGGAAGAATGCGAGGCGGAATTTGTATTACAAGTAGTAGTACACGGAGAGAGGATGGAGGCATCGATAGAAGCTGTTGGAAGTTCTGCATTGCCTCGTAAACTAAAAATAAATGTATTTACATTTATTATATATATATTTAAACTCATTCAAGTAACCATACATTCTATTTGCTATAAAAGCTCGTGATAGTTTACTTTTGGAGAATTGTTAAGGGTTCATAGTCATAAATATGATATATACAGCGTGATTTTTGAATCATTGGCATCCAATAATATTCTGTATATATAAAGGTAGATACGCCACCTGTGCCTCGAAAACGAATCGCCAAAGAGAATACAGTTGTGGGCTCTTTGTTTAGGTAAATGTACGCTCATTCGAAATATGTGTATGTATGCTGTCACTGCATTCGGATCACTTTTTTTCGATTGCTTTGTGAGATGACCTTTATGAAGATGTTAAAACGTTATGTTTAGCTGTAAGCACACCTTTATAAATAAATTAAAAAATAGTAGCAATAAATTCTGGCTGTGCCTGCTATTAATAATAATCTTTATTTTAATCTCAATTATTTATTACCATACTATACATAGCCCGCCTGATCAGCAAGTTCAAGTGGCAGTGGGCTGGTCACGTATATCGCAGAACCAATGGCCGCTGGAGCAGACGAGTGCTGGAGTGGAGACCGCGTCTCGGCAAGCGTAGCGTAGGACGCCCTCCGGCCCGATAGACCGACGACTTGCGAAAGGTCGCTGGTGGAGGCTGGATGAGGAAAGCAGAGGACCGGGATATCTGGCGCAAAATGGGGGAGACCTATGTCCAGCAGTGGACTGCGATCGGTTGAATAGAAACCATAATGTACCTACATGTGAGATCATTGCATTGCTATGGACCCACATTGGGCACGCCATTTAGGGAGTAATGGTGCAATCAGAAAGAATAATAATAATACGTATTTCTTTAAGATGTCTCCCAAATTGAGTGATGTATTAAAGTCACTAGCCGAACAGTCGGATCATTTAAGCAATTTTGCTCAGGATTTTCAAGCTATCGTCGCACCTGTAAGTTGAATAGATGAAATGATTTTTTATTACATAGTAGTATTCCGTCCTGGTATCGCACGTGTGGACATAACTGTTTATGCATCAATAGCAATATAAGACTTAGGTACACCCTTGGGTTACGATCATCATCATCATCAGCTCATTAAACGTCCCCACCGAGGGGCACGAGCCTACACGTAAAGAGTGTTTTAGGCCTTAGTCGTCCACGCGGGCCCTGTGCAGGTTGGACGGCTCCACGCACAACATTTGAATCTCTTCGCAGGTGTTCGCAGGTTTCCTCACGATGTTTTCCTTCACCGTAAGTGTGTTCGACACACTTACGGTGAAAGAAACGTACATTTAATTTTGAAGGTTGCCCTCCCGGTAAGAGCACAACAGTCCACACTATTGAGCCACCGACGCTCTAACGGTTACGTTACTTATCTTTTAAGTAGGTGGTTGTTTTAAGAGATAAACGCTGCGTTACCTACACGCAATGCGATTAACGCACATCATTTCATATATTAATATTAAAAAGCTGAAGAGTATGTTTGTTTAAACGCAGGAATTACTGGTACGATTTGAAATATTCTTTCAGTGTTAGCTTATTTATCGAGGAAGGCTATAGGCTATGTATCACCACGCTATGAGCAATAGAAGCGGAGCAGCAATGATGAATGTTTCAAAATCGGCAGTATTTTTCATACGTGGACTTCCGCTGTGTTAAAGTTTCGCAAAAAAAGTATTGTTCCCATTTTAAAGGTCTACAAAAAAGTCCACGACAGCATATGTCTATCTTTTATTCCGACATGCGGACGAAGTCGCATGCAAAAGCTAGTCCTGTAATATAATTACAATCGATTGTTTTACGCGGTTGACGCAGCAGCAAGCGCGTGTAGTGCAAGTGGGATATAATACGTCAAACGCACATATTCTATGTGCGTACAACAATGGTTTGTAATTATATTATACTTGAAATGAAATGATATACACCTACGTTTAAGTAACGCACAAAACAACCGCGCGCTTTAGAAGGATCCCTAATCTTTTCTAGCAATCTGTTGCCTATTTTACTCAGGGTGAGTGAAGCTATCCCATTTTGAAATCGGCACGGTAGTTTTTGAGTTTATTCATAACAAACATTATCACTTAGTGTAGATTAAATGAATTAATGTACTTATACTTATAATTTGAATTTAAAAAAACATTTGTATATTGGTCAGTTCCTTTAAGTAGCATTAAAAAACCTATTGGCAATAATTGGTCCTTCGAGACAGGATTTAAACTTCATCAAATCTTATAAATATGAATTTATGTGACAACTGCGATGGGACCACCTTTTTATAGAATCATCTGGAATTAGGTACAGGCGTAACTGTTGCCTATTTACTACCAAGGAGCAGTCTGCTTGAATGCTCATACATCTTAAAAAGTTTCATTATACCGAAGATAAAAGATATTTATTTTCCAAAACCTGTATCATCATAACATATAACATCAACGTTTAACATCAATTCATATGAATGAGCGTCTTATATATATAGGTAGGTGAGTATCAACATGTTTTGCTAACAATGTCGTGTAAAATATTATATAAGAACAATGTCCATTTTGAAGAATTCAAAGAATATGTCATTAAATTTAATATAATAAACTAGTCCATAATTAAAATTCAATAATTCTGAAAAAATTATAACATTATACAATATTTAAAAAAATATATATTATAGTTTGTCATTAAAAAAATCATTAATGCTGTAATCACATTTGTTAAGTAAAAAGATTTTAAATTGTATTTTAAACAAATTGGTATTTAGATTTTTAAAGCTCTAAGGAATCTTGTTATATGCTTATCTTGGGCGCTATGCCAATCACACTTTTATTTAATAATGTGGTTTTGGCTGAGTGCAAACATAATCTTGCATTATTGTCAATCTCCAGTTCGTACCCAAAGACAACCAGAAGAGACGAGTGATTATGTGCCCGGTGGCGGACAAGCCATTCTCAGTTGTCGTGTGTGTGGTCGCCCCAAAAGCATTGGAGGAGCACGTCGCTATGCTCACACACGAGTGTTTCTTGTTAGTACACTATCCATTTGTGTAGAAAATTCGAGAATCAATTTGTGATATTTCTTCACATTCTTAGTTACCAGTTGATCAGGGGTGCCTTTATTTGGCAGAATCTTGTTGCTCCGAAACTCATTTGGCATAATCTTCTTTCATCGAATATTTATAAGGCTTTTTTTCAGTTTATGAATTGGTAAACAGAATATTTATATGGCCCAATTTACAATGGCATACTCTTAAAATTAACATTACAGAGTTACCATTACAAAACTATGCGTTTTGAGTGTCTCCTTAATGAGTAAATGCCAAGAGTTTCTGCGTAATAAACATTATGCCTTCAATAATATTATGACATTTAAAATTCAGCGTTAAAAAGTAGATCCCAGTCATAGTATATGCTTCTGGATAAACTCTGAGATGGCCCTTCACGGATCATTATTCCAGCCATACATTGTCAAATTTTACAAACATTTTTAGATTCGCTTGGCCTACATTGAAGAAATCCATACGATATGAATATGAGAGTACTCTGAAGCAGAAATGTCAGCAGCTTCTTCGTGTCGCTAAACGGTTGTTCACTCAGGTACATAGCCTAGAGTAGTAAAGTAGTAGTAGGTACAGTGGTATAAAGTATGACGTTTTATTCGTATTTTATCTAGAGATTTTGACATTTTTATGGGTACATCCTAGGAACCATAAAGACATGGAAGGACGACTAAAATAACAACTGCACTGCATATCTTCATTCCTTTTTTCCTTAAGGTATTTAATAGTGTGTAAGAAAGAGACATGTGTTACGAGTCGTTTCATTACCTGGTACGTTGTCACAACTTGATTTGATTGATGAATTTGCAAGTGTTGGGAATGAATTATTATTTTTATCGATAGTTATTGTATCTGAAAATACCGATAATGTGCTCTATCGTAGGTACGAAATATTTGGTTATCGATATGGAGGTCGTGGGTTCAATTCTCACGGGGATTACTATTATGTAAGCTTCGATGGCGTCCTTCTCGAGGTTGTGCAAGAATATGTTTCCTTAGACCAAACTATTCAACTTGGCCATAACAACTTTGTGAGGGAAACTAAGAGGAATCAGTTGGGCTGGGCGGCATTTGACAAGTTACGTCAGGTCTTCACGTCGACGATTCCGTAATGCTTAAAAACAAAAGTCTGAGCAATGCGTCCTACACGTACCAACATACACAGGTGAGACATTGACACGACTACGAAACTGGTTCCCTAGTTATATGTCACTCAACGGTCAATAAAGGGGCTATGCTCGGGGTTTCTCTTAAGGATAAAATCAGATTTACTAGGTGGAGACTCGATACTGAGTCATCTAGGTAGGTATTAACGCAGTGCTAGATATCGTCCTGTTAAATAAGATGAGGGCACTGTAGCTAGTAAAGTGACCTAGCATCATCACATTACACACCTCAAAGATAACTGTATATCTCCACTATTTGATGGATCTTATTATACACGGTAATACGCACTGGTCAAAAACTTTTGTCTTTAGACACTGAGGAATATTAGACGTGAAAACAGTCATTAATATGAGAAAGAAAAAAGTTCACAGTTTATGACGTAAAAGGAACGTTTCCATATATTTCGTATGAGATTATTGATATGTGACGTCATTGCTCACTTTTGTAAATTGACCTAATATTTATTGGTTTCGGTGTATTTTAAAATACAATATTGCAAATAAACAACAGTGATCAATAAAACGACATATCACATAAGGTGCGCTTTTATAAAAATAAGGTTTGGTATTTTATTGCGGATGGTGGAGAATACCGAATTGAATCAGCTTCGGACAAATTGAATGAAGGTACAGCATCAAATTTTAATCTCCTTTTAGAAGAAAATTCATTGTGCAAGTAATTATCGGGGCAGAAGTGCTTAGAACAGATCCTGCTGTGGGTCTTCCAGTTCCATTCAGGCTCTCGAATCGTCTTATCCACTCTTGTTTCATCTTTTCATACTTTGGAAAACTGTAATATTATAATAAACCTTAATATATCTGCTGATGTTGCTTCGCCGAAAAGCCTAACTAAAATATCGATACGAGTATGTAGAAGCCACATCACTAGTTGACATGTTTACCTAGAAAATTTAATTAGGATTTTTGAGAAAAAGTAGACAAATACTGTTTGCTTTTATTTAAAAGTACAACTATAAGTTAGAAACATTTATATTATAGTTTACACACATTTCCTGATTTATTTGATATAAATTAATCAAAAACTCACGAATGCAAGTGAATCTTTTCACCACTGCTTTTTTTCCTTCCCGAATGTGAATAACAGCCGTCAATTACACAAGACATGTTTTTATGACCTAAAACACTTCATAAGGAACGAGCACACATAAAGATAAATCACTATTTGAGCGCAAATTAAACAGAAAATAATTTTCTTAATAATCAGGAGCCGCCAAACCACTGACAGTACTATAATCCGGCCATGTGAGCAAGGTGTCAAACTGTTTTTAACAATCTTTAAGAATGCACGTCAATATGTGATTTTGAATTTAGTCGTATGCTAAATAAGTCCAATGACATAACATTGTATTGAGTCTACTGACAGATGTGACGACCTGCTAATTATGAGAACTATCAGTTTGCGGTCTCATTTTCGCCTACGCAAAATCGTGTAAGGAGTGAGAGCATCAGGTATACGATTTTAATCGCTATTTTAGCCCGGATTCTATGCTTTAGTCATAATTCTATGGGTACATCGAATAGTCGTCAAATAAACGCGCAATGTGTTGTAAAATCCAAGAAGAAATTATCGTAATCGTAGTCTAAATAAAATAAATGTAAGTAGCGTTAGATACCTGAGTCTACATGCGTTAATGTTTATAAATTAGAAATAATCGAAAAATGTAACCAGAAAATGATAGTTTTCATTAAACAACAATGGACTAGAACAGGTTGAAGAGATGAATTAAACCTATTATTTTACAAATTTATTTGTATTTTTAAACTCGTATCACTTCAGTCGCCATTAGAGGTATGACGCCATACAACCGTAAACAAAGGGTCCAAATCCCAATAAACGGAGGTCATCACGACACTATTTAATCGTTTAAAATTTAAGATGTAAAAATTATAGGTAATTTGAATTGATTTTTTAAGTGGACTTCATAGACTTTTCTCATGAAAACTTATCGTAGAGAACTATTAAAATCTATGTGCCCTCAGGTAGCTTCTCTTGACACATTGCTCCATATAGCCATGGAACAAGCCAAACAACTGACTAAGGCCGAGTATTGCTCGGTCATGTTGGTGGATATTGACAAGATGGAGTTAGTTGACTCGAACGCCAATCGGAAGGTAAGTCGGACAGTCTACTGAAAGTAGCTTAAGTAAATCTAATGAAAACAATATCTAGACACGCTGTAGCGTGTCAAGCAAAGTTCAAGTAACACCTAGTTTCTGCACGCAATGTAATTTTAATAAATATTTGTTTGTACAAACCAAAAACTTGAAACTTTTGAAATGTTTATACCTCTCTAATCTCGCACCCCTAAAATATAATCAGAACATTCTTGTACGCAGTATAAGTAAAACGCATGAGAAATTTTTATTTATTTATTTTTGTTAAATTAATCATTATCATCATCATCATCAGCTCATTAAACGTCCCCACCGAGGGGCACGAGCCTACCCGTATAGGGTGATTAGGCCTTAGTCGTCCACGCGGGCCCAGTGCGGATTGGACGACTTCACACACAACCTTCGAATCTCTTCGCAGGCGTGCATGAAGGTTTCCTCACGATGTTTTCCTTCACCGTAAGAGCGTCGAATAACGTACATATATTTTTCGAAAATTCGAAAATACATCGGTACGTGTCGGGATTTGAACCTCAGCCCTCCCGATAGGAAGGCGACAGTCCACACCACTGAGCTACCGACGCTCTTTATTAGGTTAAATGAATACTTTAGCAAATATAAAATTTAGGGGAACTAAGCAGCTAACTAAATAACTAACTTGGAGTCTCTCTTAGGGATAAGATCAGAAGTGATTTAATCCGTAAGAGAACTAAAGTTACCGACATAGCCCGCCGGATCAGCAAGCTGAAGTGGCAGTGAGCTGGTCACGTATGTCGCAGAACCGATGGCCGTTGGAGCAGACGAGTTCTGGAGTGAAGACCGACGACTTGCGAAAGGTCGCTGGTGGAAGCTGGATGAGAAAAGCGGAGGACCGGGATGTCTGGCGCAAAATGGGGAGACCTATGTCCAGCAGTAGTCCACTGCTGGACATAGGCGATAGGTTGAAGAGAAGCAATAAAAAAAATACAAGGCGATTCGTATACAGTAGTACGTAGGTACTTCTACTTTAGCCTGAATAGTAACTTTCATCTTTTCATAAAGGATGAAAAGGAAATTATACAAAAAGAAGAACGCAGATTTCCGCTGAATCAGGGAATAGCGGGCTTCGTTATCAAGACTGGACAGTTGGTGAACGCTAAGTCAGCTAAGGACCATCCCGCGTTTGACCCGGCTATCGATAGTTTCCCAGGAATCGATTGCAAGTATGTGAAGTCATACAACCCTCTTTTTCATGTAGACAAATGGCCGATGCCTGTCCCAATAAGGGCGGAAATGCCCCAAAGTAAGGACGGAAATGTTCTAGAGTGGCGATCACGTAACGGGGAAAAGAAGTGTAGGCCGACCTCAAACAGTTGTACGGATGTCCTGGTTATGGTGGTGGGTAGCAGATGGATGTCAACTGATAGCGCTCGGCCACCGTGGATTATCATAAGAGGAGTCTTTGTTCTGCGATGGACATATTATACTCTATAGATAATTACGATAAAGTTATATTGCAAATCCGAACTAAGAAAGAAAGAAAATACCATACCTTATCATCATCATCAGCCTGCCCGTAAAGGGTGTATAGGCCTTAGTTATCCACGCGGACCCAGTGCAGATTGGCCGACTTCACGCACAACCTTTGAATCATTTCGCAGGCGAGCGCAGGTGTCGTCACGATGTTTTTCTTCACCGTAAGTGCGTCGGATAACGTACAGAGTACGTACCGTAACGTACGCAGTGCTGCATTCATGGAGAATTTTTATTATTTTTTTATTCTATAGCAGGCAAACGAGCAAACGGCTCATCTGATGGTAAATGAATAATACCTGTTTATCAGTTTATGGTCCCAATCAATGCCGCTGTTATGATTAGGCGTATCACTTACCATCAGGTGAGCGTCCTGACCGTACTGTACGTACTGTATACTTTGTAACATAAAAAAAAGTTAACATCCACCAATCCGCGTCTTGGCAAGCGTAGCGTAGGACGTCCTCCGGCCCGAAAGACCGACGACTTGCCGCTGACGAAGGTTTCTGGTGGAGGCTGGATGAGGAAAGACAGACGCAAAATGAAGAAGACATGTCCAGCAGTGGACTGCGGTAGGTTGAAGAGAGAATCCTCATAAGGACCGCGTGCAGCCATGCTATCCCCCCGCAACGCCCTAAGCCGAGGTTCGAGTCCCATTCGGGACTCGTTGTGTAAATTCTAAGGCTGAGAGCCATCAGCGCTCGCCAATTGCCCGGTGAAGTTGTAAAGGCCATCTGCAATCAACAGAACTACTTTGTGGGTAAGCCTGTTCACTAGTCTACAGGCTGATCACACAAATTATCCCCAGAACGCTCCTATGTTTCCCGATCCGCGAACAAACCGGCATCATTGGTGTGGGCCAGCTGATCAACAAGGTGGGCGATCCGTACTTCGACGCGATGGACGAGGAGATGGCGCTCGCGTTCAGCATCTATTGCGGCGTGTGCATCATGCACTCGGTGGTGTACCAGAAGATACAAGAGGCGCATATCAGGAACACCCTCGCCAATGAGCTGGTTATGTATCATATGAAGGTATGTTATATTTATTGTATCTCGTTTGTAGTTCGGTTGATGATTGAAGAAGTCAAGCTACTATGGTCGATCGTCGGATAGATAAACGTTGACACGATTACGTTGCCTAAACCAAACGATCTTCCTCATTCAGCATTAGGGTTTTTAATTACCTATATTGATAATCACCATCATCCTATATCCATTGCAGGGCATATGCCTTACGGCACAGTGAAAATAACTTTGGTTTTTCCTACTTTGGATAGAACTTAGCAGGCTGAAAAAACTGATTGTCTGGAATGAAAGATGATTCCGTACTTCCAATCCGATTCCTATCTGTTAATATAGAGGTCGTTATATATAAAAAACTCGTCGCAAACCTTCATTCTGGTGGTTCAACAACCGTACTAACTACTCCATGAGTAGAAGAACAGACTGTGTATTCTATCTAGGTGGGTGACTCGGAAGTCAGCCGTGTGGTAGAGTGCACAGGTTTCCACAACCACCCGCACTTATCGAGTCTTCACTTCAATCCGCGAGCGTTGCCCGTTAGGGAGCTGCCGTGCTACGCTTTGAAGATGTTCACTGACCTAGGATTTGATAAGAAGTAAGTGGTTGTTTACCCTTACTTGAAGTATTTTGTAACGTCCCTAAAACGTTTTAGTGGCACCATTACTTCATATTGAACTAGCTTTGAATCAGCGGTTTTTCTGAAGAATAACGATTCAATTTGTATTTTAAGACGACTTTATTTTTCTTTTACCTCTTTCTTTTGAAAGGAATGCAATGTAGGTATTTGTTCTACCAACAGAGAAGGAGGCGATGTCATTAAATATCCGTTGAACCGACTGCTAGTAAGCAAACATTGAATAAAATTAAAAAAGAATTTAAAAAGACTAAAGTTGAAAAAATGTGTTATATAATAAATTTATATTGCTGTGGCATCCAAAATGGTGCAAGGTTTTTCTTTGTTTTATACGCCAGAGAGTTACACTAAATATATTTATGTATCAATTTAGTCTATATATATAATTAATATATATAATTCAATCTATCAGTACAATTTATTCTGTAAAATTTGTTACGATGCAATGTAAGCTCTTTGCGAATATTTAAGACATTGCCATATTGACCAGGTTTAACATAAAAGTGCCCAAACTGGTACGCTTCATTCTATACGTGAAGAAAGGATACAGAGACGTGCCATACCATAACTGGATGCACGCGTTCAACGTTGCGCAGTGGGCTTACGCCGCGCTCATCAACTATAAGTTGGTCTCGCAAGGATACTTCAAGTAAGATATTGAATTAATTCTTGCCGGCGTCTCCGCTGTACAATAAACTCTCTGAATTGTTGTATAAAATGTTGATTTTAAACTATTAACATAAATAAGACATTTACCTATTAATATTCTATCTACGAATCTATCCACGAATCTGTAGGTACTTTAACTAATGTGTCCATTCGCGAACCTGTCTTTTTTATGTTAAGATGTGAACAGGATGGTCAGGTCGCTCACCTGATAGAGATAGATAATTCATTTATTTGCATCACAAAAACACACACATCACATTTAAACCGACAAGAATATTGTGTTTGGACAATTAACAAGAATATCATCATCAGCTCATTAAACGTCCCCACCGAGGGGCACGAGCCTACCCGTATAGGGTGATTAGGCCTTAGCCGTCCACGCGGGCCCAGTGCGGATTGGACGACTTCACACACAACCTTCGAATCTCTTCGCAGGCGTGCATGAAGGTTTCCTCAAGACGTTTTCCTTCAACGTAAGAGCAAACCACTGATTTTCAGCTTTGGCCTGATAGTAAGTGTTACGCCTTACCATAACAGAGCGGCATTGAAGAAGATCAACCACTGATAGAAAGTTATTATGCTTCATCAATACCGCACTGCCCCGTCCGAGACAACAGATGCTAGGTCTTCTATGCCCGGTAATTTTCGTATACAGTGCCTACATACCGAGACACAAAAGTGCATAGCACTCTTTCACGGGACAATATCGGGCACTGCGGTGGCACCTACCTAGACGACTCAGTATCGAGTCTACCACCTAGTACACCTGTCTTTTTGTGAATCCGTCCATTCGCAAATTTGTCATGTTCCTGTACTTACGTATCTGTCCATTCGTCAAGCTTTCCTTTCGCGAAACTGTCTATTCGTGAATCTAACGCATTTCTTACGTTTTACGCCGAAACCGTTAGAAATAATTTCAATTATTTTCAGCGATTTGCAGGCATTGATGTACCTAATAGCAGGACTGGTGCACGATCTGGATCACCGCGGGACTACGAACAGCTTCCATATACATGGACGTTAGTTTCCTATATTCATTTTTTAAATAATAATAATAATATATATTTTTTAATAAATATGAAAAATAAATTTGAAACTGACGCAGTTTCGTTAGTTACCAAAGTAATACCTCTCTCTTTCTCTTCAACCTATCGCAGTCCACTGCTGGACATTGATCTCGCCCATTTTGCGTCAGATTTCTCGGTCCTCCGTTTTTCTCATCCAGCTACACCAGCGAAAATATATTGACTACTGGATATTATTCGTTTATTAACATCAGAGACGACGTTGGCTGCATTATATTCGAGCGAGGGTAGCGTGATGGAGCGCCATCATTTGGCACAAGCCATGTGCATCCTGAACACGGAGGGCTGCGACGTACTGGAGGCGTTGCCGCGCCGGGACTACGACCGCGCCATCATGCTGCTCAGGGACTACCTGCTGGCATCAGACCTCGCCAACTACTTCAAGTAACGATGGGCTTTTTGTCTAGATAGGGCAATAATGTAAAAAAAATCGTGATATGCT
The DNA here is from genome assembly GCA_019425675.1 of Leucinodes orbonalis. Taxonomy (NCBI): domain Eukaryota; kingdom Metazoa; phylum Arthropoda; class Insecta; order Lepidoptera; family Crambidae; genus Leucinodes; species Leucinodes orbonalis. Next base: position 140,933 of record PQWD01006942.1, on the reverse strand, counting down.
CACAAAGCAATCGAAAAAAAGTGATCCGAATGCAGTGACAGCATACAATATTTCGAATGAGCGTACATTTACCTAACAAAAGAATACAAACTGTACTCTCTTCGGTGGTTCGTTTTTGAGGTGCGGGTGGCATATCTACCTTTATATATACAGAATATGATAGACATAGGGATAGCGTTGAGAATTCTGGAGATATCTTTAGTGAGTTATGGGTAGGGTTCGAAAATTCTAGACACAAGTTGCCAAATTGACAGTCAAAATGCGTATACGATCGAATTGAGTTACCTTTTTAGAAGTTGATTAAAATCAAGAAAAAAATAAGTTTTTTTTAGAAAAATCATGAAATTTACATAATTATTCGTATCTATTACAAAATTTGACGATTAATCAGAAAAATGTATGAGCATGGAGTTTCTTATCATATTATTGTTTATATTGCATGAAAATGATGAAAAATATAATAGGTATAAAACAGTCAAAAAACGGAATAATAAAAAAGTGTTTTTAAAACTTTCGAATAAAAATAATAAAATTTTATTTCTGAATTTTTGAAGCTAGTTATAGATTTTAATAATAATTATAAATATTCACAACGCCATCTTGTCCTCCATTAAAGCAAGAAGCTATAGTGCGTTTTTCATCGAATAGTACCTATGCCGTTATGTTGGCACCTCGTCATTGGTATGGTACGACGCCGGTCCCGTGGGTTTTGTTTATTCAGTTTTATTATCACCGCTTTTCAAAGTTTGGCGTATGATCTCAGTCGAAAATAAAACTAAATAAACAAAACGCACGTCCCGTAGAGCGTCTTATCGTACCAATGACCTTTACAGACAAGACGCCAACATAACGGCATAGGTACTATTCGATGAAACCACAGACATCCGAATATACAATTAGACTGGACAAGCCGCCAAGTTTATACGCAGTCCCAGTGTCGCAATTTCTTTTCGGTTCTTACCTGTGAATAGTTATTATATTTCTTGGTAAATTTACTGATTCCTTGCGATGATGGCATGTTACAATTGCACAGGATGGCATTTTGGGAAAAAACGGTAATTTCTTCTAATATTCGTGCGTCTTGACTCGTCTCACAGAGCGTAAACTGGCAGCCAGTGTATGCTCGTTGAGCTTACATTTGTCGCACTTAAAAACGCGGCTTGCCCTATCTCCTGTATTGGGAAATCTGTGGATGAAACGCACTATAGTGTTATAGGTCTCACAATAGATTTTTTGTCTCTAATGCTGGGGCCAGACCAACGGGAAATGTCATTAATTGAAGCGTTCACTTCAGGTGTGGCCACCACATAAACGCGATAATTTTCAACGTCTGTACAACGCCGTTTGCCGTATGGCAATAAGTCGACTGTCGGTACATCAAAGAGATTTTCGCGTGGATGAATGCGTTGAAGCGGTCACACATAATATGTCAATTAGTGTCGTGATCGCATAGGGTTGCCTCTTTTTATATTTGCATTTAAAGTACATTGGTTACTTGATTTGTTGCATTTTGTATTAGAAATTGTAATCCTTTGCGATATTAAAAACTGGTATTTATTTATTCCGTTATAAATATTTTATTCCTACCGAATACCACTCGTCAATAAAAACAAAAATAAGTTAATATGATATGAGATACGGTGAGTAATAACAATATTTATAAATGTTTGAACTATTGTTAGTGTGTAGTACCTACGATTAATATCAAAATCGGCATCATCAAATCAAATTATACAAAATAAAGCGTTTTCGCGTACTCTAATACTCTTGTGACTTAACAATTTACTCAACTTTAAATTTTGATGTAATTGTACTCTATACATATAGAGAGTACAATTACTGTAATTGTACATTAAATAACGTAAAATATTTTATTATAAAGTACGGGCGGCAACCCTGATCTTGCCGTTTTTCTCTTCATCAATAATAATTTCAAGTGTGGCCCACTTTTGCACGTTAAATTTATCGCGGTTATTTGACATTGATGGGTGTTTGAATGGCGTTAGACGTTAAGCCCTACTGTAGCCCCAGCATAACAGTCGAAGGGAATTATACAACATGACTTCACAGAAACCTAAACGACTTCAAGGCGATATCACTGGACTATCAAAAGGGCAACCGTGTACATGCAGTCGCCCTTCAATCATTGCTGATGAACGCAGCGGACCTCAGCGATCAGCTCAAAGACTGGGGGAGCGTCAAGAAGACTGCTGTGAGTGTTCCAGTAACTAAGTCTTTGTAATAAAGTACATTTAAGTTAAGAGCGTCGGTGGTGCAATGGTGTGGACTGTTGCCCTCCTACCGGGAGGGCTGAGGTTCAAATCCCTGCCACGTACCAATGTGTTTTCGAAATTATTTATACGTTATCCGACGTTATCGTGAAGGAGGAAACCTGCGCACGCAAGAAGGTTGTGCATTAAGTCGACCAATCCGCACTGGGCCCGCGTGGACGACTAAGGCCTAAATCTCCTTACGGGTAGGCTCGTGCCCCTCGTGGGGACGTTCAATTGGGTGATGATGATGACATTTAAGTTACTCGTGGGTAAATGAAAAAAACTGTTAACTTACTCTGAAAAGAATGACTATCGAGTTTCTTAACAGATCTCTAAGATCATCTTTTTCTCAACTGGTAGTAGAGTCCTAAAAGCAATATAAATATCATCATCATCATAATTTACAGCTTAATATGTCCACTGCTTAACGAAGACCTCCCCTAATGATTTCCACGCGGCCCGATCCCTAGCAGTTGACATCCATCAGCTACCCGCTACCTTAACCAGGTCATCCGTCCATCTGGTTGGGGGTCGGCCTACGCTTCGTTTCCCATTGCGCGGACGCCACTCGAGAACCTTTCCGCCCCATCGGCCATCGGTTCTATGCACTATGTGTCCTGCCCACTGCCATTTCGACTTGCTATATAAATTTTGACGATTCAAATGTACCTATTTGTAAAAATATATGTATTTGAGTTTTTGTCATCATCACAGCTCATTATACGTCCCCACCGAGGGGCACGAGCCTACCCATGGTGTAGGTATTACACCGCCATGGGTAGGTGGCCTTAGGCCTTAGTCGTCCACGCGGGCCCAGTGCCGCTTGACCGATTTCACGCACAACCTTTAAATCTCTTCGCAGACGTGCGCAGGTTTCCTCACGATATTTTCCTTCACCGTAAGAACGTTTATATCATTTGGAAAATTCGATAAGACATTGACAGCTACGTGGCGGGATTAGAAACTGCACCCTCCTGATCGGAAGGCCACACGTCATAAAACTGATCGTTTCAGGCAGCGGTGCTGACGGAGTTTTTCAAGCAGGGCGACGTTGAGAAGAGTCGCGGAGATCTGCCTCCCGTCATCATGGACCGCGACAAGTGTTTCATACCAGAACTAGAGATACAGTTCTTGCAGACCACGTGCATTCCGCTGTTTGAGTGAGTCTGTATTAACGGTGTATTTTATTTGCGAACTGTACAGAACTATCACGGAAAAGGCAAATTAGATTAAATTTAGGCTAACAATAAACACTTATAAACGTAAAAAAAAAAAAAATCGCGGTGCCAGATATTGTAGGTACCGTGAAATAGGGGTGTTATGCACTTCTGTGTTTCGGGATGTGGGCACTGTAAGTACTTAGTTAGTGAAATTACAGGATTTGTGAGACCTAACATCTGTTGTCTCGGGGCGCATGGCAGTGTTGACGGAAACTAATGGCTACCCCTACACCTATTATTTTTAATTTCCTTCAACACTGAATCTGTCATTATCAAGCGTATCACCATCAGGTGAGCGATTTGATCGCCCCGTACCTACACGTGTCATTAAAAATATTATAATATAATAACTAAGTTGAAAATAAAAGCATTTCAGTGATTTGGCCTGTTGAGAAAAAAAATATATTTTTCTTTTATTTATTTAGATGATAATTATTTATTGCGATTTAATTTTGGTGTATCTATATAATTATATATTTTGAGGATGTGTATCCAAACTCCTCAAGTTAAACATTGTTTAAATGTGACAGATTATCCTTGTCAAATTTAATGGGCGAGGATGGCATTGAGACCATGGGTCCGTGGGAAAACGAGGCTAAAATATTTTTAAAAGATCTGTCGGTGCGTTTGACTGAGGCTACAGGGGACTCCAAAGCTGGCAGCTTTCTTGGTCAAAGAATAAGCATTGCTATTCAGCGCGGGAATGCTGCCTGTGTTTTGGGAACCCTACATCGGTCAGACGCACTTTTCGAATTCGTTACATAATATATTTTATATTTCATTTAGTATTTTCCTTTTCAATTATAATTTTATTGTACCTTTAATTAATATTTTTAAATGATTGTGTTTTATTAATTTTCACTTAGTTTATTTTAAAATAATTTCCTTACAGAACTTTAGGGCGAATATTGCCCAAAGCAGCTGTCTGTGTGAAGATTATTGAAAATCACATCGAAAGGTGGGACGCCGCGAAACCTATATTTGCAGAGGTAAGTTATTAATGCATAGTTATGGGGAGGTTGACCCGCAATCATAAATTAACAATAGACACCAAATGGGTCATAAACTAAAAAATGTCCGAGCTGCTTGACACAAACGCTGACTTATTGTTATATTTATGACATGAAATTATTCTTAAATAATTTTGACCTCTTAAAGCGTCATTAGAAGGGTACAAACAAAACCACGAGCATACGTACTACAATGTCACCATAAAATGTAGCGAGCGACGTGATTATGAATTAAAGTTTTGCTCAAATGACGAACGGGCATAATTTTGCCGCAGACACTTTTTCAAAGTCAAAGTCAAAAACATTTATTTAAAATTAGGCTTACAAAAAGCACTTATGAACGTCAAAAAATATACAAAAATATAATAAAAACGATTAAAATACTAAACTAAAAATATGAGTTTTGATGCTTTGACAAAAAAAAGCGCTTCAGTGGTTTGGCCTGTTGAGAAAGAAGCACTCAAGAAAACTCAACAGTGTAGCCTTTTTTAAAAACATTTTCATTTTCCTTAATGCAACAATATATCATAAACACTGAAATAGCTGAGCAGTTTCAGACCACGGATTTTTATCACATAAATATTCGTCAATAGTGTAGTACCCTTTTTTAGAAAGGTGTTGTTTGATTCTTACTTTAAACATATGAAAGGGCAACTCTACAATATTTTGCGGTACCTTATTGAAAAACTTTATACATCTTCCTATAAAAGATTTACCTATTTTATGTAGTCTCAAGTCCGGAACAGCAAGTTTGTTTTTATTCCTAGTATTAAATAAATATAAATATCCACTGACATTCACACAGCGCCATCTAGCCCCAAGTTAAGCGTTAAGCCTGTATTATGGGTACTAAACAACGGATAAACATACATATATACATTTTTTTTGTAAATACATACAAATTATACATATAAAACACCCAGACCATTACAAACAGACATGTTCATGCACACAAATGTTTGTACTGCCCGGGAATCGAACCCGGAACCCTTGGTGTTGCGGCCGACCTCTCAACCGCAACACCAAATGGGTCGTCAAAAATAAAATTGTGGGAATCACAATTTTTCTTAAAGGTGTTTTGAATGAGATTGTGAATGTGTGAATTGAATCCATCACGCGGACTCAGTGCGGACTTGTGGGTGTTAACTACCATACAAAGAGTGTAGCCGGGACCGGTGGCCTTCCGAACACGGCATGATGAGTCCCTCCGGGCAATGGCGGATCCAAGTTAGTTGCCAGGAGGGGGTCACATTGTAGTAGCCAAGTTAAGAACTTATAAGGTATTTTGTTAAAGAGCGTCGGTGGCTCAGTGGTGTGGACTGTCGCCTTCCTACCGGACACGTACCAATGTATTTTCGAATTTTCAAAGTCACTCAACGCGCAATGGAGCGAGCTATGCTCGGGGTCTCTCTTAGGGATAAGATCAGAAATGATTTAATCCGTAAGAGAACTAAAGTTACCGACATAGCCCGCCGGATCAGCAAGTTGAAGTGGCAGTGGTGGTCACGTATGTCGCAGAACCGATGGCCGTTGGAGCAGACGAGTTCTGGAGTAGAGACCGCGTCTCGGCAAGCGTAGCGTAGGACGCCTCCGGCCCGATGGACCGATGACTTGCGAAAGGTCGCTGGTGGAGGCTGGATGAGGAAAGCGGAGGAACGGGATATCTGGCGCGAAATGGGGGAGACCTATGTCCAGCAGTGGACTGCGATAGGTTGAATAGGATAGGATAGGATATGTACGTTCAGACGTTCTTACGGTGAAGGAAAACATCGTGAGAAAACCTTCATGCACGCTGCGAAGAGATTCGAAGGTTGTGTGTGAAGTCGTCCAATCCGCACTGGGCCCGCGTGGACGACTAAGGCCTAATCACCCTATACGGGTAGGCTCGTGCCCCTCGGTGGGGACGTTTAATGAGCTGATGATGATGAAGGTATTTTGTTAATGTAGTTAAGATACAATCGTAAAATCCCAGGTGCCCACAACGGCAGGACTTTCAGTGCTTTTGAGTCCCGAATTGGACAATCTGATCGAATTGAACATGAAGGAGAAGGAGAGACTTAGATTGGAGGCGGAAGCTGGGGACCAAGCGGTCATTTAAAAATTCTAGTTTAAATTTTATAATATTTTTCATTATGGCTTTGGGTTGGTATTATTTTGATTTGTTTAAATATACGAAATGATGTTATGTATACATTAATTATTTTTAACGTTGGTAATATGTACAGTTAATATTTGAATGTTTTCTGCTTAAATTGTTTGTATTTTCATAATAAACAACTTAAATGAAACAATATTTTTATTTCAACTGGTATAATATATAAGTAACATTTTAGGAAGGAAGCCGACAAGGCGTTTATAAAATGTTATTACGGCGATTTAGATCACACATAAATACAGAGAATTAACTAAAAGTCAACAATTGTATACAATTGAGATTTTTTCTTGTTTATTTTACCCCCTTTGTTATTCTTAATAATAAAATTACTAAATTTGTTTCTGTACTATAAAAAAGTCATATTAGGTATTCTTAAATATTTTTTATTAGATTTGAATTTTACACAGCTATAATTATATTCACACATTTTATTAAATGTTGAATTTACAAGATTATCGACCTATCATTGGTAAACATTATGCACAACAACACAATATTAAGTTTATCCTCATTGACTGATAATATTTCTATAAAATGACATTGGAAATTTAACCATTTACCATAAATTTATATTCAATAATTTGAAATGAAATTGAAACATAAGTTTCAACTTTTAACAAAAAGAAAACGTTTCCACTCAAGCTAACCTTTATTGATATAATAAATCTTCACGCTTTAATAAGTAATGAAATTAACAACCATAACCCAAAACAAATAAGTGTAGGTACTAGCTTATAAACATGTGCTCCTAAAGAGATTCAAAACTGCAATGTGCTGAACTAAAATTTAGTTACATTAACTACCGTAGTCGACATCTATAAATGGTATTATGGGACTTTCAAATAAAGAAGCAAAAAATTTACAAAATTAGTAGGGTTTTATTAGTTTTCGAATGTTACCATGTTTTGATAGAAAGCAAACAAGATTGAGTGTTCCCCCCTTTTATTTAGTTCTAATACAAGCACCCTTTTCAATGCAAAATTCTTATGTCTATCACAGACAATTTTTCACATCATCTTTGGCGTAGTCATAGATAAAGCCACGTTAATAATAACATTAATGATTTATAAATTCAATTTAATATTTGTTAAAATCCTGGAATATTATATAATGTTATACAATTTATATAAGGTTGGAATGTGGTGATTTTACTCATTAAAACTTCTGATGTTTTCGAATTATATTCAGAAAATTTGGAATACATTCAGTAGCTTGAAACTTGTAACTCGATATATTATTTAGTAAGTTCGACTCTTTTTTGGAATAATTTTATTATAAGTTTAAGTTTCCAGGCTATTAAGGATAAATCACACTAAATGATATAAAGTTAAATAAAACGAAACAACAAATATATGGTCTGCCATTAAGTTAGTATACAATTACCGATTAAATGCACTTACTAAATTATAAATCCTTATGTATACACTGTCACATACTATGTATATGTTTTATCACTGATATTTGTATATAGCTACAGATATAACATTACTAATATAAAAGTTTTGGTCATGAAAACGTGTATCAGGAACGTTCATAAACTTCTTAACCAATAAGTCCATTTTCGCGAGGCTGCAGCAGCTCTTGAAGGAACTCTCCCACCATTTCCTGTAACTCCTTTCTCACCCTTTCTTGTTCACTGTAAGATAATTATAATAATTTCAAAAATTACTTTGAGTAAAGTAATTTGTTATTTTTATTTTTACAGATCCTGTTTGGGCACAGCAAAATTATTAATATTAAATGTTATTGTCGTTAAGTCGCAAGTTTTTTTATGTAGTACAAAGTATTTAATTTTTGTTTCGTAACTCCTGTCTATAGTTCGCGACAAGTTGAGAATGAAAATTTCTAGTGTTGTGACGTCACTTATTAGGTAGGTGGTTTATATCGACATATTTTTCCATGCAACAAAAATAAGACTAACATTGAGATAACCGCAATCTCTTAAAACAGTATTGTTATAATGATACGTCAGCATTTTTGTACCAGAAAAGACGAAGTAATACTATTGTAACACTGTATGGGGTTGCGTGTGTATATGTGTGTACGGGAGTGTCCAAGCGATAGGTAGCAAATAGGCTGTTAAATGATATTCAGTCTTTACCACACAATAAACAGTTTATTCACGATACACAGAAGAAGTACAGTTCACACAATCACAATATAGATAGGAGAAAATATTAAAGTTTTAAGAAAATTAATTTAATATTTCCTCCTTCTATCTATATTGTGGTTGTGTGAACTGTACTTCTTCTGTGTATCGTGAATAAACTGTTTATTGTGTGGTAAAGACTGAATATCATTTAACAGCCTTAAGCGCAATTAAGAAACAAAAATAGCAAGTAATAAAACTCACATACTCGATTTCGCGGCACCAATATTAACACACATAAATATGTACATGCACGCTTTCAATAAACTCAACACACAGGAAATCCTATGGAGTCTAGGGCTACTCATTTAATGGTACCATGATACACACATGAGAATCTAATAATTGTGTAAGTTTGTATTATTTATTTGTATCTTTGTATGAAGAACATTCTAACTCTATTTAAGTAAAGATTAATGCTTGAGACTCGTTCTAGAATACGGACCGTAATTTCTAGATTGTTTTCCTTTTATACACTGTGGTTTTTGCAACACAGGCCATGCTCTATTTGAGTTTTTTTTCCTAACTTAATCTATGGCTCTGTTTACATATGCCGTCAAATATCTCAATATTTTATGGCTTTTCGTACAAAAGCTGGCCGCATTTCGACACACTTTTGATGTTAGCGAGACTCCATCCGTATTTTTTATACGTATGGAGAGAGTATACTCTTTATAAACGTCCATAGTGAAGTACTGAAATAAATACTTTTCACTTTCATCAAAGTAAGTGTGAACTTACCTAGGCGTGTCGGCATTACAGATTCGTTCTGAATAGAACTTGAGTTTGGGCTCAGTGCCGCTGGAGCGTACTGTGAGAGCGAGCGCCCCAGACGTGCGGAACATTATCATCTCACCGCTCGTGTATTCCTGGTCTAGACCTGTGCCTAGGACTTCTGCAAACACAAAAAAATATATTATTATCCTTTCTTATGTCTTGACAAGCTTACCGAGGACTTGCGAACAGTTGGCGTGCACCAGTATTGCCGCTCGATAGTCTAATATTGATAGGCTATCGATAGTCCACCGATACTTGGACAAAAGCAATAGTTCCGATCAGTCTATCGGTACTATCGATAGGCCGATCACTAGTATAGATGATTTTCGAGGTCAACTATCGATAGTACAACTATTAATAATTCGGCAACACTAGCATGCACAAAGATTATTAGTAGGGTATGCGAAGTGAGTGACACTAATCGCAAAAACAATAAATAAATTTACATTCTTGTCAAACAAGTGCTGTTTTTGATAGCAGATCGCCTATGGTTTGAAATATGTAGAGAGGAATGGGCGAACAAGCTGAAATCATTTAATATGTTGGCGATGTTCCGGGTTATCTGAACCCACAGGGTATGCACTGCTTATTTGCATATATGGAGTGCAAGCCACTGATTGCGAATGTCGCTGGTGGAGGCTGGATGAGGAAAGCGGAGGAGCGGGATATCTGGCGCAGAATGGGAGAGACCTATGTCCAGCAGTGAACTGCGATAGGTTGAAGAGAGATGTATATCATTATGGTAAATATTAACGTACATTGAGGAAAAAAAGAAATATTAATTAAACATATATTTTTGAGACACAAACACACCGTTCATATTATTACTAAATTAAATTTTAATTGAAATTGTATGTAGCTACAATTTTATTTAATTGTATGTAATCTTCAGATTTTAACAACAATCAGATATATATATAAAATATCCACTGACATTCACAGCGCCATCTAACTCCAAACTAAGCATTTACCCAGTAATATAAATACTAAACAACATACATTTAAAATAAAAGTATACTCACTCAAATGTCCATCGCCATGTTCTTCCTCTGGTATTTTGACGCCGGCTGTCAGATCATTTATGTACTCGATCTCCAAACAACCCACTTTCTTTGGATACTGGAGCACCAAGAAATATATAGATTAAGACAACGAAACCAGTATATAACCATAATTGATAAGCGGATAAATCCAAATAAATAATAACTAAATCTCCACTGACATACAAAAACGTCATCTAGCCCCAATTCAAGCGTGATGCTTGTATGACGGGTACTTAACAACTGATACACATACTTATATTTCTTTTTGTAAATACATACATTTTAAACATAGAAAACACCCAGACCAATATAAACATACATGTTCATGCACACAAATGTTAGTACTGCTCAGAGATCGAACCCGGAACCCTAGGTGTAGTAGTCGATGTTTCAATCATTACACCAAAGGGGCCGTCAAATATATTTATAAAATAGATACCAGGTGTTAGACTCGATATTGAGTCGTCTACTCGTTGGTAGGTACCACCGCAGTGCCAGATATCGCCCCGTGAAATAGGTTTTGCACCTGTGTTTCGGGATGAGGGCACTGTAGCTAGTGAAATTACCGGATATAAGAGACCTGACATCTGTTGTCTCGGGTGAAGGGAGCAGTGTAACATTGACGAAGAATAATCACTTTATACAGTGACTGTTTTTCTTCAATATGCTCTGCCATGGTCAGGCGTGTCACTTACCATCAGGTGAGCGGACTGACCGTCCCTTTCACTTTGTTACATAAAATCTACTGACATTCACTCAGCGCCATCTAGCGCAAAACTAAGCATTTGCCTGTAATTTGGATACTTAACAACGGATAAACATGCTTACATACCATTTTTTTGTTAGTACATACATATACATAGAAAACACCCAGACCAATACAAACAGACATGTTCATGCACACAAATGTTTGTACTGCCCGGAGATCGTAACCGGAACCCTTGTAAAAGCCGACGTCTCAACCATTACACCAAATGGGTCGTCATAAATAGGTGTTCAATTTATTTATTTTGGTTATAACGTTGAATTTTTTTTGAGTAAGTATATTTGAACACACCTTCCCAGGTCCATCATAATTCCTGATTCTCCGGAATATCTTCTGCATAACGGCCGGCTCGTGGCACAGATAGTAGCCATTGTAGGTGACGTGGTACCCGTACTGTTTGTACAACGCTTGCAGTTGTTTAGCCAAGGAGGACCCTCGCGAGTACAGGTGCGACGCCAAAGACGCCACCTAGCGGACACAAATCACAATAATATACTAGGTGGTAGACTCGATACTGAGTCGTCTAGGTAGGTTCCACCGCTGTGCCAGATATCGTCCCGTGAAACACGAGTGTAATGCACTTTTGTGTTTCGGGATTCGGGCACTGTAGCTAGTGAAATTACCGAGTATAAGAGACCTAACATCTGTTGTCTCGGGTGACGGGCGCAGTGCGGCATTGATGGAGGATAATAACTGTCTATCAGTTGTTGGTCTCCTTTAATGCCGCTCTGTTATGGTATGGCGTATTACTTACCATCAGGTGAGCGTCCAGACCGCCCTGTACTGTAAAATAATATTATATTAGAAATGATTTCATATGAAATGAACTAGTAAAAGTCATAGCCCGCCGGATTAGCTAGTTGAAATAGCAGTGAGAAAAGCGGAGGACTGGGATATCTGACGCAGAATGGGGGACATCCATGTCCAGCAGTGGACTACGATAGGTTGAAGAGATAATAAAGTGTACCCACCAATCTGGGGCCCACGTGGTGGGTCACGACCCAATCTCCACATAACTATGCTGTGCTGGAAGGCATGTGTCCTCCAGAGAGCCGTTATAGGCTGATGATGATGATTTAAGTTCGTATGGTTTTAACATTGATGGTACATTACAAAAGGCTTGAAGCGCCCCAGGGTTGAAAGCTAACTACTTCTTTATGTTTGGTGCTACACGATTGGGTTTGAATCTCCACATAGTCATACCGGGCTCACTGAAATCCAGTGTTAAGGACCCTTAGGCCTTATTTATGCTGAGCAAGGCTGTTTAGTCTAGACGTGGCACACCACATTTTTGTAAGAACTAGGAAAAATATATTGTTTAGTACAACTATGTATATTGTACGTAGATTTTAGCTTCTTACAATGATATTCTGCATATAAAAAAGGTAGATACGCCATTCGAGCCTCAAAAACGAACCGCCACAGAGAATACAGTTTGCAGGCTTTTGTTTAAGTAAATGTACGCTCATTCGAAATATTTGTATGTGTGCCGCTGCATTAGGAACACTTTTTCGATTGTTTTGTGAGCATATCACGAATCTATACTTTTAACATCATTGGCTTCTTATGATAAGTTTAAATGTTTTTTTTTCTTCCTATGCTGTACGCAAACACTTGTTCCCTACTGTAGTACTAAAAAGACTTGTAAACCGCCAGAAATTTTTAGTTGGTTAGTTGGATATATCCGTCAGCGGCAATTGAAGGGTTAATACATCTTAATACAAAAAGAGCGTCGGTGGCTCAATAGTGTGGACTGTCGCCCCCCTTCGGGGAGGGCTCGCCCGCCACGTACCAATGTATTTTCGAAAAATATATGTACGTTATCCGACGCTCTTACGGTGAAGAAAAACATCGTGAGGAAACCTGCGCACGACTGCGAAGTGATTCAAAGGTTGTGCCTGAAGTCGTCCAATCCACACTGGGACCGCGTGGACGACTAAGGCCTGCACACCGTATAAGTACGGGTAGGCTCGTGCCCCTCGGTGGGGACGTTCAATGAGCTGATGATGAATACCTGCACAGCGGCCGATACCCCATCCTTGTCAGGTACTCGAGGGCTGCACATGTACCCGATCGCTTCCTCGAAAGCAAATACGGCTCGCTTGCCCTGCTGCTGTAGAAGCAATGTTGTGTTTCCTGCAGAGTTACAAAAACACGTATTAGTTGTACTGTGTACTGCTGTACTGTGAGCAGGGCTTGAAACCGGTTCAATATTAACCGGTATTATAAAGGTTAAACCAGTTTTGTCATATAGTTTCGTTCCGGAGCGAACATGGAGTACTGCAGTCACCTTTGGGATGGTCCAGCAAAGTGTCATCTTGCTACATTGGACTCGATCGATCGCAGAGCCAGAAAACTTATTGGCGATAAGGGACTCGTTAATTCGACATGTTTGTCAGTCTTTTACAGGCTCTACTTTGGTGAGTGTTCTTCCGAGCTCCATGCACTGATCCCATCGTCTCCTTTTCACCATAGGTCATCAAGGCGTACTGCAAAATTTCATCCATTTGTGGTTGACGTTCCCCGTATTCGGACTAAGCGTTTTGCATCTACTTTCATTATGCGTACTGCAAATGAACGGAATGAACTACCTGCGTCTGTGTTTCCGGCCACATACAACCCTGTGGCATTTAAACAACGAGTGAATAGGCTTTTTCTGGGCAAGCTGGCTCCATCTTAGAGCACGTCTCTTCCATTAGGATAGTCTGTGCTCAAGAGCAAGCCAATTATAATAAAAAAAAAATAAGAACGATACTTGGAACCTAAATAAACCGGTTTACAGTGAGATCATACGCAACTTGTTGCAACTCAACGATCGAATTATCTGCTAAGCACTCACAAATGCCGTTCTTTCTGTAAACTGTATGCGCGCCGTCGACGCGACAATGTGACATAATACATCAGAAACTTCATTTTATTTGCATGCATGAAAATTATAACCAGTTAATTAAAAATTGCCATATTTTAAAAACCGGTTCACTAAACGGATCTTTAATCGTCCGATCCGAATGAAACCTTTTTCAAAAAAGTTCATCAAACTGGTTACATAAAATACCGATTTCAAAGCCCAGCTTATGAGTAGCATCCTTTAATTTTTCTCAAGATTATTTAAGACGACTATTTGTATTGGTCTGGGTGTTTCTATGTATAATATGTATGTATTTACAATAAAATGTATATATGTCCTCGTTCAATATGTGGCTAAAGGTTATAGCACTGTGTGAGTGTCAGTGGATATTTATCATTACAAAGGAAGCCTAACGAGTGGACAGTTTACCTAATTGACGCTCCCATGGACACTTACAGCTCTGAAGAGGCAATGTGTACGTTTCAGGCCTTTACAGTATATAATAGGACAGGTCTGTATAAGCCCGAATAGCCTTCAAAACCCAAATAATAATAAGAGGGGAAAATAACTAACCCATCCATTTAAACCCGGTGAGTGTCTCGACAAAGTGTCCCTTCCCCTTGACAATGGACCGCAGCATCTTTGAGCTGACTACACTAGCGAGCACGTACACGTCGTCCGATGCCCCCGCATCCCTTAGTACCCATTGACCAAGTAGGGCACCCATTTCGTTGCCACTGAACACCTTCCATGTATCCTCGCTGGAAATAAAATTATTTTATTTTGACAAACCATATGGTGTATAGAGCGTCGGTAGCTCAATGGTGTGAACTGTCGCCCTCCTACCGGGAGAGCTGAAGATCAAATCTTGCCACGTACCAATGTGTTTTCGAATTTTCAAAATTATATGTACGTTTTCCGACGCTCTTAGGGTGAAGGCAACACCGTGAGGAAACCTGCGCACGCCTGCGAAGATATTTAAAGGTTGTGCGTGAAGTCGTCCAATCCGCACTAGACATAATTTTGCATGCGGGAACAATCAGGCATTTTCGGACATGTCAACCTTTACTTCTATGGTTTCCCTG
Organism: Leucinodes orbonalis; assembly: GCA_019425675.1. NCBI lineage: Eukaryota > Metazoa > Arthropoda > Insecta > Lepidoptera > Crambidae > Leucinodes > Leucinodes orbonalis. The sequence continues at coordinate 125,607 of PQWD01006942.1, read as the reverse complement.
GAACCCTTGGTGTAGTAGCCGACGTCTCGTCCATTACACCACATGGGTCTGTCATAATGAAAAGTTAACTGAAAACGAGAGCGGCCGATACTTCTGTTTTAATTTTCAAATCGTAGATTAGGACAGGTCTGTGGATATTCTTATTTATTTATTGACTAACCTATCGTCATATTCAGCGACAGCTAGCCGGTCAGCGTCCGGATCGTTGACCAAAACAAGCCTTGCCCCGCGACTTCTCGCCAAGGCCTTGCTCAGTTCCAAACATTCCGCCTCCTCGGGGTTGGGGAACGACACCGTTGGGAAATCGGGGTCGGGCCGCTCTTGCTCGGGTACGCTTATCGGTTTCTGCAAAATAGACCAGATAAATAAATAAATATCCTCCGACATTCACACAGCGCCATCTAGCCCCAAGCATTAGCCTGTGATATGGAAACTAAACAAAGAATACATATTTATGTACTTTTTTATTGTAAATACATACATTTTATACATAGAAAACACAAGACTAATGCAAACAAATTCATGCACACAAATAAATAATAATAATAATAATAAATAAATAAAATAAATATCCACTGACATTCACACAGCGCCATCTAGCCCCAACTTAAGCGTGAAGCCTGTATTATGGGTACTAAACAACGGAAACATACTTATATACATTTTTTTTGTTAATACATACATATAATACATAGAAAACACCCACACCATTACAAACATGTTCATGCACAAAATGTTTATACTGCCCGGGGATCCAACCTGGAACCCTTGGTGTTATAGCCGACGTCTCAACCATTACACCGAATGGGTCGTCAATATCTTTACCATACTCCAAAACAAACTGAACAATACGAAATAATTCTCTAGCAAAAATGGTTAATTACTGTAAAATCTAAAATTAACACTACACCAACAAGGAAGGGTGCTGTAGGATCAGCATAAAAAAACTTCTTTATAAACTATTCATTCAATAGAGCAGGTTTCATGCATCCTACACAATACGGCTTTGGGGAGGCTGCAACCTCCATGCAGATTGATAGGCGACGTGGCAACATCGCCGCCTAGCCAGAAACTAACACATAGAAATATCCAGACCAAAACAGACATATCATTGTTCATGCACACAAATGTTTGTATTGCCCGGGGATTGAACCTGGAACCCTTGGCGAAAGAGCTGACCCCTGGACCCATTACATGGGTCATTGGCTAACAAATCCAACAATTACCTTCAAGTTAGCCGTCGCAAAAGCTTCAACTATGTATTCATATCCGACTCCGTGCATCGCACTGTACACGACATCTATGGCCGCAGTGTTGTTCTCTTCAAGCACACCTTCTGTGAGAGACTCCTTGATGTACTCCATATACTTGGTGGTCACTTCATCCGTGCAATCTGAGACTAGGTCGTGACTCCTGATGACGGAGATGTTCCAGTGGTCATCTGGTATGCTGGAAGAAATGTTTATTTAGCGTTGTTGTAGATAAAGTTTCATCATAAGCCTATAGCGGCAGGGACATTGTAGAGTAGGTTTCACCATAAGCCTATAGCGGCAGGGACCGGCCTTTCCATACTGCATAGCTATGTGGAGTTTGGGGCGTAACCCAACACCCCATGTGTTGGGTGCAGATTGGCGGGTGAGAGTTTTTTTTATAAGTATTCAGGACAGTCTGAACGCTCACCTGATGGTAAGTGATACGCCTGACCATAACAGAGCGGCATTAAAGAAGACTAAAAAATTATAGTTATTATCCTCCATCAATGCCGCACTGCGCCCGTCACCCTAGAGGTTAGATGTTAGGTCTCTTGACCCGGTAATTTCACTAGCTACAGTGCCTTCATCCCGAAACACAAAAGTGCATAATACTCGTGTTTCCCGGGACGATATCTGGCACTGCGGTGGTACCTACCTAGACAACCCATTATCGAGTCTTCCACCTAGTATAAAGAATAAATAGTTATTTGTATGTCAGAGTTTCCAATGTAATCAGGTCTTCAGCAGTAGACTCATTAAGCTGGTTTGATGATGATAATAATTACTTCACATATATTTAATAACTGACATAGCCAAAGGATTAGCAAGCTTAAGTGGCATTAGGCACGACACAGTGCAAAGAACCGAAGGCCGACTGAGCTCAAAGGTTCTTGCGATGCGTCCACGGAACTGAAAGAGGGATAGGCCGACCCTAAACAGATGAACCGATGATAAAATAAACTGGCGGGTAGCAGATGGATGTCAACTGCTAGGGATTGGCCCCGCGTGGAAATCATTAAGGAAGGCCTTCGTTCAACAGTGGATACTTTAGGATGTGATGTTGCTGATAATAAGTAGGTACTTATAATTATATTTGTAAGCCAATCTGTTCACTTTAAAACCTGTCTTTATTACATTGGGAATTCCACAGACGCGCTTGCATCTGTTAAATTGCGAACGCCCGTTTTTGCTAGCAATTCTAAAATAATTCCGCTTTTGTAAGGTCACACGTAGCTCGTTACTCGAAAATGACATTGAATTAAGGATAAAAACACAAGATTTGTGAAATTACCTTAACCAAGAACTAGTGTTTGTACATTATAATATTGAACATGTTTATATAAAAAGGTAGTTTCCGCTCATCACCCCTAATAAAACTTTATAACTTAATCAACTCTATAATAACTATATTGTAATATTCTCAGCGCAAGCCTTAAGTGGTAGTCTTGGCAACACTATACATGAGTACTATTTACTATTAGGAATATCAAAATGATTTCGAAAAAAGTACTAGGGGACCATACATAACCAAGAGGTTCTGTTGCGAACAACTTGTGAATTTATCGAACAGATAAAAATGCTGTCCACTGAAAAGTACTTATTGGACACCTATGTAATCATGCAGAACGGTAAGCGTAAAAGCGGTGGCCAGTACCTTAGATACAAGGATGTTCTAAATAGACATATGAAAAGATGCGAAATTGAGCCCTCTCTGGGAGCGTGCAGCAGCACAGCGCCCGGAATGGCTTCGTCGAATTCAGGATCAGGGCAAAGCTTTTGAGATTAAGCGTCGCCAAGACATGGACGATAAGAGGGACGAGCTTAAGTCTCGTCCACGTGGAGCTCTCGCCTATCACTTTGTCGGTGGGGTGTTGATTGCCCAAAGTGTGCTCGCACCTTTACGCACAAAATTGACTATGCGAGTCACCAGAGAGCGCACCAGAGGGCAGGGCAATAGCAATGAGCTGCTCCAGTATTTCAGTCGCTGTGGTCGAAAACGGTCAGGATTATTACATTACATGTAATCATGGTCTCCTAGTACTTATAATAGATATAATTTAAGAAACATTATTGTTAGTATCGAGTTGATAAAGTTTTATTAGGGGAGACGAACGGGAACTACCCTTCATAAAAGCACTCACTCCAAACACTGCACAATCTCGTCTAGCACGCAGTCGTCGTGCGGCGATATAATCTGGCACCCGTTCCCCCAGTACACCTTGTACCCGTTGTCCTCCTTGGGGTTGTGGGACGCCGTCACCATTACCCCGGCGGCGGCGTGGTACAGTCATGTGGCGAACGACACAAGAGGCGGGGCACACTTTGGAGATATGCGAACGGGTATCGACGACGAGGTGAACACCTTTGCTGTGAGCTCCGCGAATCTAAAAAAGAAGTTTTTGAATTTTAGTTTCATTGCACTATTTCAGCCTATATTGTTAGTTCTCTCTCTCTCTCTCTTCATACACATACGAAAGCACATAGCCTTTCAATCTTAAGGAAAACTGGATTGAGGAGTGGAAGCTAAACACTCCTAATGCTGCTGCGTTGGACTATGACCCGACTTGGAAGCAGTTCAACTTTGCAGGCCCCAGGAGGGAATAGGCTCCGCACTGGGCACGGACTGTGCGGGGATTACATGTTTAAGTACGGCTGGCGGTCTTCCCCGGCTTGCGACTGTGGTGCGCCCGTGCAGACTATCCAACACATCATAAAAAACTGTCCTAACCGGAGAATCCCTGGAGACTCTCCGAGTTTGGTTTTTCCTGATGCTGACACAGCCCAATGGGTCAAGAACTTAGATATTCACTTGAAGTTTTAAGAGTAAACTTGCATGTTATTGGAGCAACTTGGTGAAGATAAAATGCCATACTACTATAAATATACGTGTGTTATTTTATTTAATTGCACTATAACAGTTTATTTTTATTCACGATTGGCTTGCTCTTGAGCACAGACTATCCTAGTGGAAGAGACGTGCTCTAAGATGGGACGAGCTTGCCCAGAAAAAGCCTATTCACTCGTTTTTTGAATGCCAAGGGATTGTATATGGCTGGGAACATAGACGCAGGCAGGCCATTCCATTCATTTGGAGTACGCATAATGAAAGTAGACGCGAAACGCTTAGACCGAATACGGGGAACGTCAACTACAAACGGATGAAATTTTGCAGTACGCCTTGATGAGCTTAGGTATACACGTGTGTTAGTTAAAACATTTATACCTTAATATATTCTATATTAACATGTAGGTAATGGTTAAATAGCTATTAGTGTTAACTTGTAAATCTTCTTCCTCAAGAGGCCAAAACCAGTGAAGAAGATTTTTGTAAAGTATCACTTTGGTAATTTCAATGTTTTGTTTTGTACCTACTTATATTCTAAACTCATTAAATAAATGGGTGTTGAGCGTCGGTGGCTCAATGGTGTTGACTGCTGCCTTCCGATCTGGAGGGTACAAGGTCGAATCCCGCCACGTACCAATGTGATTTCAAATTTTCAAAAGTACATGTATATACGTTTATCCGATGCTCTGATGAAGGAAAACATCGTGAGGAAACCTTCGCACGCCTGCAAAGAAATTCAAAGCTTGTGCGTGAAGTCGGCCAATCTGCATTGGGCCCGCGTGGACAACTCAGGCCTATACACTCGCGTAAGGGTAGGCTCGTATCCCTCGTGGGGACGTATAATGAGCTGATGATGATAAATATTAAAATGTTACCTACAATGTTTTAAAAAGTGTACACATATAAAAGGACAATAATTCAGGATTGGAATATAAAATTATCCACATAATTAAGTCAATTTTCCATGACATCATCTAATAAAGAGTTGGTCGTTGTCTCAGACTTTGAATGCGCGTCAATTTTGTTTTATTAGTAAGTACATACCGTCTTTCTCGTAAGTATCTGATAATGTGAAATACTAGGCAACACTAGTTTTCTAACTAGTACCTATTGCCTAGTATTCGTATTGAATGAGTTCATTGCCGCACATGAATTTTATTCCTCAGAGTAGTGATGGATTTGTTAACAAAGTATGTATTAAATAAATAGTCTCTCTCGAGTCGCAATCAAATAAGTAATAATAATAAATATCTACTGATATACACAGCGCCATCTAGCCCAAACTAAGCATTTAGTATGTAATATGGGTACTAAACAACGGATATACATACATATACTTTATATTGTAAATACATACATATTATACAAAGAAACATCCACCTCATAGATATAAAACCTTTAGCTTGCTTTAGGATTGAATAATAATTGAATGCAACAAAGACCATTCTTCATTCATTCAACATTTCAAAAAAATTATTCCAGTTAGAAAAACTTACACTATTGCCTACAACCACGGTTCGAGGAAAATTTCATACAAATGTTTGTTCATACTTATCTATGACCTGTTACTAGGTAACCATAGAGTTGTAAAAGCATGATCAGGGTCAAAACATATATATCGATAACATAATAATATTAAAACTGTAAAAGATGCGTAATATTATTAGTAAGCCGCCGGCGCGGCGTGATTGCCTCATCGCCAACGATTCATACACATTTAACACATTGTCACTTATAATTACACAAATATTCGACACATATTAAATCTAATAAAAAATATCCACTGACATTCACACAGCGCCATCTACCCCAAATTATGCGTGAAGCCTGTATATGGTACTAAACAACGGATAAAATACTTATACATATTTTTTTGTAATACATACATATTATACATAGAAAACGCCAAGACCATTACAAACAGACATGTTCATGCATACAAATGTACTGCCTGGGGATCGAACCGGAACCTTGGTGTAGCAGCGACGTCTCAACGGCTACACCAAATGGGTCGTCGATTCTTATTAATTGGCATATAGTCGAGGTCGTATTAAAGCATAATGGTTGAACGTCGGCTAGTACACAAGTGTTTCGGGTTCGGTTCACGGCAGAATACACATTTTGTGTGCATTAACATGTCTGTTTGTATCACCATCAGCTCATTATATGTCCCACCGAGGCACGAGCCTACCCGTATAGGCTTTAGTCATCACCGGGACGGGGTCGGATTGCTGACTTCACGGACAACCTTGAATGTCTTCGTAGGCGTGCGCAGGTTTCCTCACGATTTTCTTCACCGTAAGTGCTTTGTAAAACTACATATCATTTCGAAAGAACATTGGTATGCGGTGAGATTTGAACCTGCGCCCTTTTGATCGGAAGGCAACAGTCAACACCAATGAGCCACCGACGCTCTCCAACGGAAATAACAACCAAACTAAAAATAATCATCGAATTGTGCATTAATTCGAAAGTTATGCTATGGATAAAGTTATGGATGTACGCATCCATTTTGGCGATTCATTTTTATTTAAAGATTTTAAGTATGTAGCTCCATTTATATCAGTCTACGTTCTTCAAGCATTTCAATTGAGAGATCGTATTATTTGATCTGATTTGAAAGGTAACGTCACATTCTGGTTTGCTGAATCGGTCAACCGAAGTATTACAATTGGCTGTTACCTATTGCACTGCACTGTACTGATATATAATTAATATTCATGTATTTTATTTTCAAATTCACTAATAGAGCGTCCAATAAACGTACATGTAATTTCGAAAACGTAAGTACATTAATTACGAAACGTGGCGGGATCTGAACCTGCACCCTCCAGTTTGGAAGGCAACGTCTAACACATTGAGTCGCCGCCACACCACAATACACCACCACACTACAATCGACAACCGAGATTCCGTCCCCGCCGGCGGGGCCATCATCGCATGCCCTGAGGTTCGCAGTCATAATATGAAAAAAAATAACAGAAAAATAAAGTATTCGATGAGTAGAATTGGGTTTTTAAAGGTCGACATGATGACGTGACCACATCGAATACAATCAAAAGGCGCAAAAAATACCTTTGATTGTGGTCGACTCACGTTCGTGAATGAATTGAGCTTGTCAAATTTTGAAAACTCAATTGGGTATTTGACATCACTAATCGTTGACGCACTTTTTATGAACTGTCAAAAAGGAACGTTTCCATATATTTTGTATGAGAATATTGAAACGTGACGTCATTGCACACTAACATCAATCAATTGACCTAATATTTATTGGTTTCAGTGTATTTAAAAATACAATATTGCAAATAACCAAAAGTGATCAATGAAACGACATGTAAAATAAAGTGCACTTTTATGAAAATAAGGTTTGGTATTTTATTGCAAATGGTGGAGGATACCGAATTCTATTCGTCGAATACTTTTTTTCCCGTATAATAATGTCTCGAATTACAACCAGAAGTGAGGTCATAATTGAGCATGCGAGCAAAATCAGGCGTTTTCAGGAGTGTCGACCTTTATTTTTATGGTTTCACAGACTATATTAAAACAATTTTCATGTATCTGATCCATAGGACTTTTATACGGCCGGCTTTCCGACTATAACCATGAAATAAAAAAAAACCCGGCAGTATCAAAGCAAATCGCTGTAACAATTCGAGTCGATAACAAAAACCGCGTCAGTTCACGCATCACAAACTCCAATCGATAGAGTCGGTAAAAACAAATTCTATTCGATAACTTATCTGCTATATTCAAACGCAGGCCCCAATTCTGCTAATATTAAAAACCGCTAATAGGATTGTTAGTGTCTCAATAGTAAATAATGCACTCATTCGTTCTATTCTAAGGCAGATTTTAATTCTGCCCTCCTAAGAATATTTTTTTTGTACCAGACCATTACAAACTGGCATGTTTATGCAAACAAATGTTTGTACTGCCCGAGGATCGAACCCGGAACCCTTGGTGTTGCAGCCGACGTCTCAACCGCTACACCAAATGGGTCGTCATTAGAATTATGTCTCTAATGGTGTTACCAACTCTGCCCTCCTAACGAAGAGTGCAACAAGTCGGGTTTTTGGGCAAATTGACTTAAGACCTTTGTATGTTATATTGTTCGTCATAATGTATAACTCGATTTTGAAAAAGTCTTAAGTTGATTTGCCCAAAAACCCGACTTATTGCACTCTTCGTTAGGAGCGCAGAATAGGTAACACCATTATACAACTAATTCTATAAATAAGAACATTTTTATAATAACAATTTCAATTTTAGAGTTGGATTGTAAAGTGTCAATGTCGAGTAAATTAGAGAATTTGATTTTGATTTTAGTGCAATTGAGGCCCCGTTTGACCCCCCTTAACAAGATAAGTCGAATAATCAGTTACTCATTTGTCGTCATAATTTATTTTGTAAACATACTTGGATTATTTTACGTGCTTTGAATATTGTTACGGGTCATTCTACATTAAGGGTACTTTCGATGGCAGGACAAAAAAAATATATTTTTATACTTACTTCCTAATTAACCTATTTATTGCTTAAAACTAAATGTTTCCTACATGCCCACTGAAATTTATTACAGCAATGTACGTAATTTAGTCACAATAAGTTCTAATATAAGAAAAAAGTCACTCCCCTGGTCTGTCCCCAAACCGACTTTATTTATAAACCAGTGATTATGAATGTATCAAAATTCAATAATTACTTTATCATCGTTAATTTTATACAGAACAATAACTTAGTCACAGTGTCTTATAAGTAAATTTAGTTATATTCCAATTTTTCATAAATAATATCAACGTCGAAATTTGTCCTTCGTCTTTCGTGTCTCGTCCCCTGGCTTTTTGTTTTAGTTCAAAAACCAGTTTTGTTTTGCTAGTTTTTGGAAGTTGTGACCTTGAGTGCATAGGATGTAACGTGAAGCTAGCAGCAAGCGGCGCGTGAGCCGACTGCGCAGCTATTTTAACGGCCATTTTAGTCACGCCGCTCGCTGGGTGTAGAACTGTTGAGTGAATGCAGTCTTTCCTCTGGTAAGTTTTATTTGGCAATTATTTGTTAAAATAACAATATTAACTTAAATATTCACTATGAATAGTGCGTACATTGTTACATTTGATTGTGAATTGCGTGTGAGAAATACTTTTACGACTATTTTAGATATCAATCGAAAATGTATCTCCTCTGGCGTATTTCCCCTGGCTCTTTAGATGGCAGGGGAGATACTTAATGGCCAGGGGAGATACATTTGTATGCGTTTTCATGAATAGTTCTACATTTTTGTCTGAATCTTTATTTGGCTTTATGTATATCTTAGCTTTACAATTTAATATGACTTTTTTACAGACAAAATGGCACCTAGAAAAAAATGACGCGCGAAGAAAGGCTCGAAAAAAAAGGATAGCAGAACGATTACGATACCAAAGAATTATAAATAACAAAGATATGTACGCTCTACAAAAAGTCAAGGATAGGGAAAAGTATGAAAAGAAGAAAGAAAAAGGAGTTATTAAGACAGTCAAGCAAATGACTTCCAGAGAGCACTGGAAGGCTAGAAAAGTATGGAGAGAAAAAGCAAAAATTCGTAGACGTCGTTTAGCACTTCAAGATATAAGCAATGCTCCTGAAACACCACCAGGTTCGGATAATGAAGACCCACCACCCCCTCAAAATATGAACATGCGAGCACAGGCAGCACAGCAAAAGTCAATTCGAGCAAGAAAAGAAACCTAATAATAAGAAAAAAAAGGCTGAAATAGCTCAACTTAGGTCTGCAGAACTGCAGATAGATTAGTTGCGAGTGGGACCGATATTTTATCAATAGATGACTTAGCCAAAAAAGCTTAGCCCTTGAGAAAACCTGCCCAAATATTAAAATTTTCACAGTAGATGATGCAGACATATCTGAAAAAGCAGCAAAATTAGGTTCTACTGAAGGTATAAAAACTTTTTCAGGCAAGTTACCGGTTGCGTATTTATACCTAATTGCCTGACATTGAAAAGTTTGAGCTGCTTCTGTGACCCAGAGTTATGTCGTCATTTTCAATTGGGTTCTTTGGATTATCCACAAACACGTCCTAAATTTCGTCTACGTGTTGATGACATATATTTTTATGAATTTAATGAATCTATTGATGTCTTTGAACGCGGGTTTTAGAAAAAGTTTTTTTTTAGTTACCTTTTAATTAAAATGTTTTTATAGTTTAAGTACAAGAAGAGTTTAATACTGTTACTCAGAGAAGTTTTTGTTTCTTTTTATTTCATTATTGACTATTGATAGTAAAGTTATAGATATTTTTGTTGTGTTGGAAAGGAAAAGTAAGAACCTTCTTATGTTTTGTACCTAGTGCTTAAAAAATATTTAATTTTATAAACACAGACTGCTAAGAAATGAAAAGTCTGATTATAAATAAGTCATAATAAAAATAAAAATAAATAAATAAAGTTGATTCTTAAAAATAACCCTGTTTTTAATATGTCTATGTCTCTTCCCTGTCCATAAAGTATCCTCCCCTGTGCATCTTGTCTCTACCCTGTACTGAGTATTTACCCTGGTCACTTATAAATCGATAAAACCAATAAATTGACTGGCTGCTTTGTAAACGTTTTTAACTTAATGGTTTCTATAAAAAAATGTATACTTAAGTAAAAATATTAAAAAAAATACCATGCCGTCACTTCATACAACATATTACCTCTTAACATAGAATGACCCATACAGGAATTAGGTTCACGTATATATTATTAAATCTGTGACGTTATTTATGTACTTTTAAATTTATTTTGCGGGTAAAAACACAAATGAATGTAGTCAAGAGTTCATTTGAATGTTCAGAAGAGATTCCATTATTTATAGTAACAATAACCGACACAAATGTAATACCAAATACTTAAGTATGAATGTCTATGTCATTATTAAGGTATAAACCTTTCTTTTACTCCATTCTTAGGTTGACTGGAAGAAATTGCCTTGACCATAAGGCCGCCCATTATACTTGATGCATATTGAATATTTTTCTATATTATTTTGTGAGAACTTTGGTGGCTCAATGGTGTGGACTGTTGACTTCCACATATCAATGTGTTCTCGAATTTTCCAAATGTATGTTGTCCGACGCTCTTACTGTGAAGGAAAACATCGTGAAATAACCTGCGCACGCCTGCGTAGAGACACAAAGGTTGTGCGTGTCCGCACTGGGCCCGCGTGGCAGACTAAGGCCTAAACACGTGGGAACGTTTAATGATCTGATGATGATGATTCTTGATGATGATTTCCGATGATAATGTATATAATAAATAAATACCTTTTGCTGTTATATCGCCCGTCGTAACCAATCACCACTCCATTATGCAGCTGGCTTTGGTGACACACTTTCTTGATGTATGAACATAAGCCCTGCAACAACACCATGCATTTAAATGAAATGAAATGAAATGAAATAAATCTTTATTCAATTAAGTCTTTACAAGACACTTTTGAATCGTCAAATTAATAATAAATTTTAAGGCTAGTTTGAATCTACCACCGGTTCGGAAAGTTGGTTCCACTGAGAAGACCCGGCAAGAAACTCAGTACTTACTCTTTTTCTATACTAATATAATAAAGCTGAAGAGTTTGTTTGTTTGTTTGAACGCGCTAATCTCAGGAACTAATGGTCCCATTTGAAAAATTCTTTCAGTGTTAGATAGTTCATTTATCGAGGAAGGCTATAGGCTATATATCATCACGCTACAAGCAATTGAAGCGGAGCCGCAATGAAGAATGTTTCAAAATCGGGGGTATTTTTTCATACTTGGAGCTTTCGCTGCGTACGCTGAGTAAACGGTTAAAGTTTCGCAAAAGTCATGTATGAGAGTATTGTTACCCTTTTAAAGGTCTACAAAAAAGTCCGGACAGCATATGTCTATCTGTTAAGCTTAGCTCCCTAACATATTTGTGCTAAAAAAAATTTCTAAAATATTGCATCATTTTGTGAAGCTATTTTCATAAATATGATATCAATCCTTATCTAAATAAATACTTTATTTATAAAAAGTATTTCATTTTCAACAAAATTGCCCTTTACATCATTCAATTGAAATGAATATCTTATGAGATATCGTAGTTTTAACTCACCTATATAAACGAAGTAGCGGGTGAAAGAGAGCGTTAGGCCAAAGTAACTATTCCACGCGGACGAAGTCGCACGCTAAAGCTAGTCTAAGATAATAAACTACCTAGATGCACAATTCCATTCAAAAAGTGTCCGCGGCAAAATTCTGCCCATCGCGTCAGCTAGACAGAATTTTCATTCATACTCACGTCGCTCACTACATGTCATAATGACACAGTAGTAAGCTCGTGCTTTTGATTTTGTACCCTTTTAATGACGCATAAAGATCAATATTTTAATGAATAATTTTATGTCATAAATATAACATGTGTCAAGCTGCTCGGATATTTTTGGTTGATATTTCTTTGTTTGTGCATTTAGTAAATTAATTGTTTATTTAAGATTTAAATCAAATATTTTATCAGCAGCCTAAAAATGCTTCCATGGCAAAGTGCATTCATCATCTGCGTTGGGTCAGCATGGTAGGTTGTGGCCTAATCTCCCGATAGCCATGCTGTGGGCCGGCCTGAGGCCTGCAGTGGGCTGTTATAGGCTGATAATGAGGGCCACAATTATTTATTTTTAAAGGTACTCAAACAGATGTCATTTAGTTGACGCAGTAATCCATACACAGTAATTTACCCTAGTTTTCATTAACTTACTCAGACTATATATTTCAAACTAGAAAAAAGTGGGTGTTCAAAAAAAACAATAAGATATAATTTGGAAAAGGAAAGACAAAGAAAACCATGCGGGCATTGCAACAAAAAAAAACATTTAAAAAAAAGAACATCATCCTCTAACAAATATTATATAACACACAGCGGAATCTAGCCCCAAACTGAGCATTGACCTGTAATGTGACATCATGGTAATTTTTTATAATTTTTACCAGATTAGACATTTGGCCATCATCTCACCTGATGATAAACGATGATGCGGCAGAAAATGGATCATGCCTATCTAGGAAAAGCCTGTTCACTCTTGCCTTGAAGATGTCCACATTATAGTTATCAGGGAACATGTCAATATGTCAACACAATCATAAGTGTTTTTTGTAAGCCTAATTTGAAATAAATGTATTTTGATTTTTGACATGCTAGCAGGTAAAGAGTTCCACACCTTTCCCGTACCATGTCATTATAGTTGACTTAACAAAAATTCTCAATACAAACCTGTGCAGTCTGCAGTACGACCACATCATTCATACACTTGTAGCCAGCAGCCATGCGGCCGCGCAGTCCCGCCGTGCCAAACCGCTGGCGTTGAAGCATCGTGCTCTTGAGCGTCTCCCATTGCCCTTCGGCTATGTACTTCAACACTTCTTCACGAGTCACTGGGTTCTGGCAAAATAAAAAAATATATATCATCACCATCATCATCATCAGCTTTTTAAACGTCCCCACCGAGGGGCACGAGCCTACCCGTAGATGCCTTAGTCGCCCACATGGGCCCAGTGTGGGTTGGACGACTACATGCACAACCTTTGAATCTCTTCGCACGCGTGCCCATGTTTCCTCACGATGTTTAACCATTACACCAAACGTCGTCAACTTAACTTGCCCTCCGAAGCATAGAACTATCTTATTTTACTTTCCGTAATCAGGTGATTCCGCCAATTAACGAAACTGGAAAAAATGCACAAAGCAACATTCACTTTGCGGTCTCCCCAAAGGATTCAAACTTACTACCCAAGGATTATGCAGCATAATAGACCACAAAGGCAGTTATGAGATGCTAGCATTGTCAGATGCTATCATTAAGTCACTTGGATCATTTGGGCTGGATCATGAAAGCAATCAATGTCCTGATGATTCATAGTTCAAAATCTTGTCAACTTTTCTCTACAGCAACTACCCTGCATCCAACCTAACCTTTAGTTTGGCCAAACTGACTTATACCCAAGGTAAGCCTTTCACAAGGAAGACATAGGGAGGCAGCATAATTATTGTGACGGAGATTATACCTTGCATATTCTAGGTCATTTGAGAAAGGAACAGTCCCCCTTGTAAAACTATGACTTTCAACATCTGACCAAAAGGAAAGTAACTGAAACATATTTTGTATAAAGAACTTTAACTTAAAGAGAGCGTCGGTGGCTCAGTGGTGTGGACTGTCGCCTTCCTACCGGGAGGGCTGAGGTTCAAATCCCGACATGTACCAATGTATTTGCGAATTTTCGAAAAATATTTTTACATTATCCGACGCTCTTACGGTGAAGGAAAACATCGTGAGGAAACCTTCATGCACACCTGCGAAGAGATTCAAAGGTTGTGTGTGAAGTCGTCCAACCCGCACTGGGCCCGCGTGGACGACTAAGGCCTAATCACCCTATACGGGTAGGCTCGTGCCCCTCGGTGGGGACGTTTAATGAGCTGATGATGATGATAAAGAACTTTATTTCATGTTTTTTTTTCGAACAGACTACTGCTGTTGGCCGCAGATGGCCTTTACAGCTTCACTGGGCAATTGGCGAGCACAGATGGCTCTCAGCCTTAAAATTTACACAATAAGCCTAAGGGTATCCCTGCACGGGACTTGAACCTCGGCTTAGGGCATTGCAGGAGGGGGGGCTTTTTGCAATTACTTCATGGTATGAATTTTGCCTTCTTATATAATATAATAATAATTAATTTTAAAGTTGTTTAAATAAAATGATAAAAATTCTCTTTGTTTATTGAAAATTAAAACCACTCTTTCTTTTAAATCATTATCTATCACAGGATTTGATGGGCACTAACTCTCTGATTTAGTTTTTATTAGGAACACTAATTCACTTACCCAAAAGGCATTCTACTTTTCATGAATTTCTTTCTCTTTATCTACATATTTGAATCTAAAAAATATACAATCTTTTTATTCCTGACTAGTCAAGAACAAAAAGTTAACAAAATCAAGAAAATGCCACATAAAAGAACAATTTTTAAATAAATACCTTATCATGTTTCAACCAGCCATTGACAGCAGCATCCAATTTGGGGTCCCCACTGTTGCATACACTCATTCTTCAATTATACGACTTCTAGGCAGTAAAAAGTTCGATTATAAAAAAAATAACGCAGATTTATGTTTGTTTCTAGGTAACTACTACAACTTTATAACTTGGTTACACCTTAGGTTTTCGATTTCTAAAGAATTGGTTTAGCTAGAATAATAAATTGTTTTAAGCTTCACTGGAACCGTACTTAGCTTAACTTTATTTAGTTTGCAAAACTTATACAATAAAGATAAATTATGGAAACTTTTGCTCAATCAGATCACAAATCGCTACTGTTTTGACATGACATTGGCTTCCGGATGACATTTTGTTGCTGACATCTGACATTCGCTTTTAATCATAAAAGTGTCAAAAAACGTAATTTTAGTGAGGTGGTAAGTTCAATTTAAGGCCCGTTTTCTAAAACGAGATTTAACGTTTATCTTTACTAAAAATTAGAAAGGGATGGCGCTATTTATCTTATAGCGTGCTATCCCTTTCTAACTCTAATCAAGTAAAGATCAACGCTTGAGTCTCATTCTAGAATACAGTAGGCCCGTATACTAGACCGAATTATTTTTAGTCATCTAGTAATAATTAATATTCACTGAGATTCACACAACGCCATCTTGTCCAAACTAAGCACTAAGCCTGTAAATACATATTTATTATATATAGAAAACACCCAGACCAATTCATACATTCATGTTCATGCACACATGTTTGTAGTGCCCGGGGATCGAACTAAGAACGCCAGGTGTAAGAGCCGAAGTCTCAACCATTACACTACTCATGAGTTATCAATGGGTTGATTTAGAAAGGGATGGCGCTATTAATAGTATAGAACTCTATCCCTTTCTAACTCAAATTAAGTAAAGATCAACGCTTGAGTCTTGTTCTAGAATACGGGCCTTAAAGTCTGCACACAATTCATTAAAAAAATTATTAACAAAACGTGTAAGTGGCATAAAAGTAGCCTGAGAAGCCACTCCACATCGGACTCTTGATCAATTTATATTTATTTTGGCCTTTAGGACCTTTATATTGTAACTACTGTAGAATACATCCATTCATTAGAGTGACGTGAAGAACAGAACCTATGCCAATTTACTGAAAATTAATAATCAAATAATATTTATTTTATAGAGACTTAAGACACATTAAGTACATTACTAGCACGTTCCGTTTTAGGTAATTAATTTATAACACATTAACATTTTAATGATTAAAATAATAGACATAAAACATTAGTGTTGAAATCAAGAAATACGATAGTTATATTTTACGCATTAAAATCTTGATTTCATTAATAAAAAGATATTTAGACATACCACCCTGATAAATTTCAATAGCAAAATGAAAGGTGTTACACAACATTTTAAACAGGCGTTAATGATTTCAGGTTTTAGTTGTTCCTAGAACCATAACTAAGGCAACCTATATCTATGAGTTGTTCAGTAGTTTTAAGTTTTAGTTCTTGACACTGATAGTTTTACTCGATTTAGGATTAACATTACAACCAGGCTAAAATATATTGTAGAACTACTCAGCTTCAAATAATTCGTGTGCATAATTAACGGATAACGACTATTAAATAAACCAATCATAAATTAATAAACCAGATTACTTACCTTTTTTTTATTGCTTATGTAAGTAGACGAGCAGGCGGCCCATCTAATGGAAAACGGTAACCACTGCTCCTGGACAACTGCAATGCTAAGAGCAAAGTCATGCGCTGCCTATCAAGAGGAAAGGGCTCTCTTTAAACCTCGTTTGAAGAAGGACATGTCGTAGTCATCAGGGAACATCGTGGCTGGGACGTCGTTCCATAATTTGCACACACGCGGAAGGACGATCGCTGGAAACGAACAAACCTTTTACCTTTTATTTACTTGTTTTATAATGAGTAAACGGTTCACCTGATGGTAAAATATGCTGCTACCTAAGTTTATTCGAGAAACCTGAGAGTTTTTTTTATTATTAATAAAATTACATCTGCAGACTCATTGTCCGTACTCTTTTTAGTTTAAGATTATTTTGTAAATTAATTATTATAATATTATGTTAGTGCTCCGCGCATGGGGCAAAAGAATTGGTTAAAGGGGGAATGGGATAACAGTCAGAATTAAAATAAATAAATATTTACATTAGGTAAAGTAGGGTGGGAATAATAAAAAATAAAGGAATAATGATCATAAATACTCTCTCTCTCTCTGTTTTATATTTATATATATAATAGTAGCAATAACTCTTATTTTATTTACATTTTTAAGTCTTACTCTTCCTTTAACTTTTTTTTATATATTATTTTCGTTTTTTATATAACCTGAGAGTTACCGATCCTTTAAATGGTTTCGGTACGCTCCTTTTTAAGGTCGCCAGGTCATAATAGATTTTAGGAAATATGTCCACAGTAGGTCCTAATTTGACCACTTCACGGAAATCGGGCCAACGAATAAGATTGACTCAGTTTTAATAGACATCCATTATATAGTTTTTCAAAATAAATCCTGGTCACGTCACTTATCTATCCTAAAAAGTTATTTTTGAGATGTCGGATACTATAACAAGGGTTTCGGAATGAATCCCTCTGCAGTGCATACATTTCTGTCTGTTATGTACAGGTTAGTTTGTATTGATGTTGGTTACAGCATTTTCTAGTGGGAGAGCGTGTGCGTCTATCATGGATCCTTGTAGTTAATTTCCATCTGCTACCCGCAACCTTAAACAAATCATCGGTCCATATATTTTGACGACCCATTTGGTGTCGCAGTTGAGAGGTCGACTGCAACACCAAGGGTTCCGGGTTCGATCCCCGGGCAGTACAAACATTTGTGTGCATGACCATGTCTGGTTGTAATGGTCTGGGTGTTTTCTATGTATAATATGTATGTATTTACAAAAAAAATGTATATAAGTATGTTTATCCGTTGTTTAGTACCCATAATACAGGCTTCACGCTTAACTTGGGGCTAAATGGCGCTGTGTGAATGTCAGTGGATATTTATTTATTTATAATAAAGATGGGGGTCGGTTCCTACGCTTATTTTCATCATCATCGTCGCTTTAACCTATTCGCCATCGTTAACAATGTTTCGCATCACCCACAGAATGAAACTGCAAGTGCTTTATTATTGTAATTTTTCTACTTTAATTATGTTTTCTGTATTTTGGTTTTCCTTTAATATTATTTTCCATAATACTCTACGTCTAATATGTGGGTGTTTTCTATGTATAACATGTATGTATTTACAAAAAAGTATAAGTATGTTTATTCGTTGTTAAGTATCCATATTACAGGCTAATGCTTAGTTTAGGGCTAGATGGCGCTGTGGGAATGTCAGTGGATATGTATTTATTAAAAGTATGTGACGATAATTTTACTAAGGGTCTTTCTGAAAAAAAAATCATGTGATGTCCCTTCAATTAACAAAGATAACCTAAAACTTTTTTCCTGTGAATCCAAAATTTTTAAATCAGTTTTATGCTGTAGGGGTGCAGTAGGTGGAGCCCGCATCTTTTATTTATTTCATCTGCCCATAACGGCCCACTGCAGGACACAGGCCTTCCCGCACAGCATAACTATGAGGAGATCGGGCCGTAACATACCATGCGGGCTCAATGCGAAAAAATCAAAAATATTGTAACATTTACATTTTTTTTGAAAATAGCTACTAGTGAGTTTCTTGCTGGATTTTTCTCAGTAGACAACAACAGTCCGCACCAGTGCTACAGTCAAATTTGTCATTTTTACTGAATAATTATGTTTTGATTTTTTATCTATATACCTACTTCATCGTCAGCTCATAAACGTCTTCTCCGAGGGGCACGAGCCTACCCGTGTATAGGTTTTAATCTCTACGCGGGCCAGTGCGGATTGGATAACTTCACGTTCAATCTTTGAATCTCTTGGTAAGTCTACGCAGGTTTTCTTTCACCGTAAAAGCGTCGGATAACGTAACATATAGCGGGATTAGGACATGAGCCCTCGCGATTGGCAGACAAGAGTCGACACCATTGAGCCACCGACGCTCTAATACTTATTTTTATTTATTTACTCGTTTATTACATGATTACACATAATGACCTTGAGTCCTTGTCCTACCTGAACAGCCTATGTACTACGTGACCAGCACCTTCACCTAATTTTTTCCCTAGGGCTACGTCACAAACCGGCACGTTGATTAGGAAGCAGTTTGTCCAATCAGTGACCAATCATATAATTGTAATTGGTGAGCGGAACCATCCACTCCAACCGGGACCTTCCTTGACATCCGTTCAGTTTTATTCGAGCTGGATTTATTTTGCTCACATAATGCTCAGGATTTTAAAACAGAACTTTATAAATATCCTATACAAACAACAGCCTAGGATGCCCTCCGGTCTGATGGACCGACGAGTTGCGAAAGGTGGCTACGGAGGCAGAAGGAGAGGTGGAGGACCGGGATATCTGGCGCAGAATGTGGTAACCCACATTCTTCAGACCTATTCTTCAGCAGTGTACTGCGAAAGGTTGAATAGATATAGACAGAAAGCCATCTTCACAGATTTCCCAATACAAGAGATGGGGCAAGCCGCGTTTAAAGTGCGACAAATGTAAGCTCAACGAGCATACACTGGCTGCTAGTTTACGCTCTGTGAGACGAGTCAAGACGCACGAATATTTGAAGAAATTACCGTTTTTTTTTTCAAAATGCCATCCTGTGCAATTGTAACATGCCACCATCGCAATAAATCAGTAAATTTACCAAGTAATAGAATAACTTTTCACAGGTAAGAACCGAAAAGAAATTGTGAAACTGGGACTGCCTATAAACTTGGCGGCTCGTCCAGTCTAATTGTATATTCGGATGTCTGTGGCCATCTTAGTATCTTTGAACAGATACCCTGTTGGCAAAAACTTGACAGATACCCTTATCTGTTAAGTTTTTGCCGACTCCTAGCGGAATCAAATTAAATAGATCTACTTTCAGAAAAAAATGGCGCAAAATGGGGGAGACCTATGTCCAGCAGTGGACTGCAATAGGTTGAAGAGAGAGAGAGACTTTCAGATCTTGCGAATATTGTGACGTAATCGATTTAACATAACGTATCAAAAACATATGGGAGAGCTTGACCACTGCTTCCATGAAAACCGGCGAAATAGGCTGACAGCCGTCTACGTTTGACACTTGTCCTGCGAAGTTGCATCCCTTCACATATTTCCTTTCTTCTTCTCGATCTTTCTTATCGATGTTTTCTTCTTCGGGGCTCCGATTTTCCATGTAGAGCAGACGAATTCTGGAGTGGAGACTGCGGCTGAATACAAGATTCTAGCATTGCCCGGTGAAGCTGTAAAGGCCATCTGCGGCCAAAAGCAGTAGTCAGTCAGAAAAAAAACGAGGTTGTAGCGAAGCTTCGTATTTTTTTTTGCGAGATGTGAAAGCCATAACATAACTGAACTGTCTATTTGTTCACCTACCGATCATCATCAGACTACATAGGCGTACACCTACACCTCCTGGCACAGCACAGCAATAGGGAGATTGGGCCGTAGTCCACCACGCAGGCCTATGGCGGATTGATGGGTGTTCAAGATTATCCATACATTATAAATAAATCATTATGTTCAGCCTTCAGCATCAATCTCTCTAAAATCGTGGATACTTGTATATTGGCCCAGAGTTAGGGACCATTTACGGACAAAGCTTTATAGCCTTCTAATTTATGTTTATGCTAAGAGCCTACGACTATTTATCAACTCCTGTGCATATTTGTAGCGGCCGTTTTAATTTTTAGTGATCTAGCAACAATTTCGTTTCGAACGATAAGTTAGATATTGGTTTCTAATGTTATATGTTATGAACCGATGTCGCATGTAGTCCGAAACATAAGTATCTACGATTATTATTTAAAAACATAGGTTGATTATTCCTTTACTTTAAACTAGTGTCCGACCGAAGCTTCGGCTTCGGCTTCGGCTTCGGCCACCTTCGGCCAAAAGGCGAAACCTTCGGCTTCGGCCCAAAACCCGGCCGAAGCCGAAGGTTTCGCCGAAGATCCGAGCAACCGTCGGGATTGAACGAACTGTTACGAAAGACGTGCAGACGACAGACTAAACTGTGCATTTAATTGAGCAACATTTCATTATTTATTAAGAAATTGGTGTTTGTTCATTTTATTTATTAGTCTAGTTTCGGCTTTGTCGAGTAAACAAAGACTGATTGATTGGTCTGATTGTGATTTATAAATAACTTAATAAATAATGATTATTTTTTTACGAATAAATCACAAACTTTTTTATCATCTTTGAACCCACTTCCATATGAGACAGTCAATATATTGAAGTTTTGAAATAATCTATAACATTAATTGTAGCTTGTAGACAATATTGAACAAAATTACTAAGAGCTTATAAACCTTCGGCTTCGGCTTCTGCGAAGATTGTGGCAATTGCCGATTAATCGGCTTCGGCTTCGGCTTCGGCCGAAAATAGACCTTCGGTCGGACACTACTTTAAACCAATTTAAATTAAATTATAATCGATTGTGCCAATCGTTGTTATTGTGTCTCAAAAATTGTGTCCTTATAGGGTCGGCAATTTGACATATACTTAATTAATATTGTCAAATAATTAAATACCTGTCATCAATAATGTTTGAATACACATTTCATCGCCTCCTATAAACTACTACTTGACGTTTACACACTACGTACAACGCCTAAATAAAAATAAACCAAGCCAGCCAGCATTGCATCGGAGGCGCGCGCCCAAAAAACTGGTGTGAAACAATAATAGGATATTAATTAAGTATAGTGTGGTGACAACCAGATACCCTGATGGAATCCGAAGACCCTAATGTACTTGTGTCTGTGGAGTTTGAAGTGTTTGGACAAGTCCAAGGTACGTAAATAAGAGTTAAAGAAGATTCATTCCTTCCTTTTTTAGTCCTATTCAAAATTTCAAAGTCGAATAGGATATCCTACGGCCTGATAGTCCGGTGATTGCTGGTGCTGACTGGATGAGGAAAGCGGTGGATATGTGGCGCAAAATGGCGTGTTTTGTCTAGCAGTGAACTCCGAAAGATTGGAAATATGGAAAGAATTAACCTCTCAAATGACTGTAATGAAGCACTGTCATACTCATAGTTCAAGTAAATATTATAAAAAATAAATTGTAGGTATTTAGATTGAATTTGTTTGGTAATTTCACATCTGAGTCATAATTGCATGCATTGCATATCTGAATCATAATTGCATGTATGCAAAAAGTAGCAGGCACAAAAGATGAGAACAATTATCAGACTATTAACAAATACAGTTACCGACGTAGCCCGCCGGATCAGCAAGTTGAAGTGGCAGTGGGCTGGTCACGTATGTCGCAGAACCGATGGCCGTTGGAGCAGACGAGTTCTGGAGTGGAGACCGCGTCTTGGCAAGCGTAGCGTAGGACGCCCTCCGGCCCGATGGACCGACGACTTGCGAAAGGTCGCTGGTGGAAACTGGATGAGAAAGGCGGAGGACCGGGATGTCTGGCGCAGGATGGGGAGACCTATGTCCAGCAGTGGACTGCAATAGGTTGAAGAGAGAGAGAGAACAAATACTATCCTAATAAAACAAGAAGATTTGTTTTATTATTACTATTCTTTACTAAGTACTCTAATAAAATTCAATAATCATTTATAACATAAGTGACGCGAAACATGTCACCAGTGAGTTCCCTTGTTGATCTTGACTACAAATGAAACGAAATAAACATTTTGAAGTAAATCAAATGAAAACATAAGCCTTAAAAGTAACAAACTGCCGAATCTGACTTTAACTCAGCTTAACTTATGTCTGGGACAGCTAGTTAAATAAAAAAGCTTAGCAAGCTTTCCCTATACATACGTAGAAAACGTAAATGATGGTAAGAAATATTTTTTAAAGTATTTGATTAATTATTTTATTTAATTATTTCTGGGTTTGTATCAACATTGAAATTATACCCCTATTATATTTTAGAAATTAAAACTTGTTAAAAAGAGGCTTCATTTCATTTTTTAAACAACATTTTGTATGTACTTAAAATACTTATTTAGGATTTACACTGGGAAAGGAAAGTTTATTCTTAGTCAGAATTTTAGCAAATTTGACAATATCGTTGCGAACTAAAATTATGGTTATTTGAGAAATGGTAGCGTTCCTTAATGTATTCTTTTGTAGTGTTTTTGGTTGAAGTATTAAGCAATATATCGGCAGCTGATCGCTTTATAATTAGAAATGCGCTCGCGCATCTGGGTCGATGTCAATGGGCGAGTGAGATACGAGTCGATGCAGACACTCTCTTCACAATATAACGTACAATTACATATATATTATATCTCATAGCTGTTGAATCTTTGCCAGCCGTAAACAAGCATGAACAAATTTTGCATGTAAATTATAATTTTAAGAAACTCGGCCAATTCGCACTGGGCCCGCGTGGACGGCTAAGGCAAATTCATTTACGGGTAGGCTCGAGCTCCTCAGTGGGGACGTTTAATGGGCTGATGATGATGATAAGCGAATGGAAAGATCAATTTGCTCGATGAAAAGTGATAAGTTTACGCATTACTATAACAGACGTAGTGTAAAACAATTACTGTAAATAATTATAAGTTTCTGCCAGCACTGACCTGCGCCTCTCATCCGAGACGGTAGAGTTAGGTCTCTTATAGGTACTAAGTAAATTTACTGGATACTGTAAAAATATCTTACACTGCGAAGCTGTTATTTCTGTTGCAGGATGCTACTTCACAAAGTACTGTAAAGAGTTGGCAGAGATGATAGGCGCAGTGGGCTGGGTGAAGAACTCTAAGAAAGGAACCATTGTCGGCAAGATACAGGGAATCAAATCAGTCCTTGATCATATGTTAGTAAGCTACTTTTTATATCATTCAGTGAACGGTGCAGTCAGTTCAACCACCTGGTGGTAAGCGATACGCCTGACCATGACAGATGCAGTGTTAAGGGAAAATAACATAGTCGTTATCTTTCCGTCAACACTGTCCTGCGTTCGTCGCCCGAGACGCCAGATTTTAGATCACTCATACCCGGTAATTTTACTAGCTGCCCTCGTCCCGAAACACAGAAGTGCAAAGCACTCTTTTACGGGACGATATCTGGCACTGCGGTGGTATCTACCTAGACGACTCAGTACCGAGTCTACCACATAGTAAATACTTAATAAATAAAAATCTCTGTGGAGCAGAAAATCTTGGAACTGTTATTTACGGAAAAGAACATGCACACGCATCCTCTAAGATGCTTTAGGATGATTATTTACAAAAAAAGTGTATAAGTATGTCCGTTGTTTAATATCTATATTACAGTCTAATGCTTTGTTTGGGCTAGATGGCGCTGTGTGATCGTCAGTAGATATTTTTATTTCTCCCCGGCCCACTTGTGTCCTCAGAAACACGTAATCATCTTTATTTTTAGACAACAAAGTTATTTAGCCTGCAATATCTGAACCAAAATGGGAAAATCGCACAAAATGAGATTCACTTGGTTGTCTTCCCGGGGGTTAAGAACTAATGAACCCCCGTACTGTAGATTTATTTCAAAATAATATTAATAGTAAGCTTCGGTGGCTCATTGGTGTGGACTGTTGCCTTCCGACCTAAAGGGTGTAGCTTCAAATCTCGCCAAGTACCAATGTCTTTCGAATTTTCTAATTATATTTAGGCTTTTTAAAGAAAATTCCAAACGACATCACTGGAGACCGGACATCTGGCAGCTACCTTGGTCAAATAATTAGTTTAGCGATTCAAAGGGGTAACGCTGCCCGTATCTTCGGAACTTTACCTAAGGGGAGTTCTTTTATTTTATTTAGTAATTATATTATTTTATTTAGTTTTAACTCTTCTCAACAGGTGGGTCTTAAAATGAACATGGACAAGACGAAAGTCATGTCTAATGCCCATGTCGTACCTATACCGATATCAGTTGGAAGTTCTGTCCTCGAAGTTGTTGACGAATATGTGTACCTGCGACTGGTAGTCCAAATGGGTAGGTCCAACTTCGAGAAGGAGGTTTCTCGTCGAATCCAATTAGGATGGGCAGCGTTCGGGAAGTTAAGGAAGATCTTTTCGTCCAAAATACCTCAGTGTCTCAAGACGAAGGTCTTTGACCAGTGTGTGTTGCCAGTTATGACATACGGAAGCGAAACGTGGTCGCTCACTAAGGGCCTCTTGAATAGACTCAAGGTTGCTCAGCGTGCTAAGGAGAGGGCTATGTTAGGTGTCTCCCTACGCGATAAAATCCGAAACGATGATATCCGTAGGAGAACTAGGGTGACCGACATAGCCCAGAGGATTAGCAAGTTGAAGTGGCAGTGGGCAGGGCACATAGTGCGTAGAACCGATGGCCGATGGGGCGGAAAGGTTCTCGAGTGGCGTCCACGTAACGGAAAGCGAAGCGTAGGCCGACCCCCAACCAGATGGACGGATGATCTGGTTAAGGTGGCGGGTAGCAGATGGATGTCAACTGCAAGGGATCGGTCCGCGTGGAAATCATTAGGGGAGGCCTTCGTTCAGCAGTGGACATAATTAGGCTGTAATGATGATTTAGTTTTAATATTTTATTTTTAAGGTTTTTAGTTTGTTGTTAGTGTTATAGTGTTTTTATATTGTAAGTTTATTAATATTTATAATATGATAGAATTATTATATTTCGTTTAATTATATGTAGGTAAGTTTATCCGACGCTCTTACAGTGAAAGAAAACATCGTAAGGAAACGTACGCACACCTGCGAAGAGATTAAAGTGTTGTGCGTGAATTTGACCAATTCATTTGTCTTAAAGTTCAAGTTTGGATAGATGTCATTAGTTTTTAATATATAGCATGGTCATATTACAAAATCTCATACATAATTGTACGAGGTTGATAGTGTCCTCTTACCTCGTACAGAAGACCATTAATCTCGTATTTGTACGAGGAACCTCGTACGTTTAGCAACCCTGGCTCGTGCTCTTCGGTGGGGACGTTTAATGAGCTGATGATGATTATTATTAGATGGCAGCCCTAGTTTATTTATTACCTAAATTGTTGACTAGGTATCATTAGCTCGTTGTCACTAAGCGGCGACAGGTGTCGTTGATCGACTACTAATTTGAGCCAACATTTGGAGAAATTGGACAGTGTCCAACTTATAGTTAATAACATATAAACAAAATAACGTAGTTAAACAAATATGGACCATTAAAGAAATGCAGTTTAAGCAAACTGCTAGTATTATTAGTATATGCTACTAGCACCGCGGTTAAACACTTTTTTTTTTCGATCTGACTACTGCTGTTGACCGCAGATGGCCTTTACAGCTTCAGCGAGCGCAGATGGCTCTCAGCCTGAAAATTTACACAACGAGCCTAAGGGCGTCGCCGAATCTCGGCTTAGGGCGTTGCGGGAAGCCTTGGTAGCCTTACATATGTTTGGGGAGAAAAGCGGCCCGGCACACGCCGGTTACGCGAATAGGGACTGTGCGAACCTACAGGGACACGCGACGTTGATCCCCGCCGACGGGGACGGAATCTCAGTTGTCGATTTGTACAGTGTTGTAATGTTTTAGCTATTTCGGCCGCCGATGCGGCTACCCTGATAATGTGTAAACCCTTATGTTTTTGTTGCTTAAATTGAGGAGGTTCTAAATAGCTAATGTTCTATTCTGCAATGTGAGCTGGATACGCACGCACACACGCACGCGCGCACACACGCACACACAAACACACACTAACACACTAACACACACACACGCACACGCACACGCACACACACGCACACGCACACGCACACGCACACGCACACGCACACGCACACGCACGCACACGCACACGCACGCAGAGCGCGCGCACGCCCGCACGCACGCACGCACGCACGCACGCACGCACGCACGCACGCACGCACGCACGCACGCACGCACGCACGCACGCACGCACGCACGCACGCACGCACGCACGGCACGCACGCACGCACGCACGCACGCACGCACGCACGCACGCACGCACGCACGCACGCACGCACGCACGCACGCACGCACACGCACGCACGCACGCACGCACGCACGCACGCACGCACGCAGCCGCACGCACGCACGCAGCCGCACGCACGCACGCACGCACGCACGCACGCACGCACACTCACGCACGCGCACGCACGCACGCACGCACGCACGCACGCAACGCACCACACACACACACACACACACACACACACACACACACACACACACACACACACACACTTGGGTTATATAATTAAATATATTTTGTTGTGTGTGTGTTGTTGTTAATTACATTGAAAAAAAAATAGTTTTAAATATTTTCCATGTCAATACAATTCCTAGTAATTATACCATTACTAAATGTCCGGAAGAGGAGGGACTGGTAATCTGTTATACAGGTGCTTCCTAGTACAGACACCAGTCTTTCGCATAGAATAAGCAATTCGTTATTGTAGTATGAAGATTATATATTGTTTTATTAATGTTCTGTGTGAAAGGAATAAAATAAAGGAATAAAATAATGTTCTGGTGAATTCCAGGATCGACTGGCTGAAGACCACTGGCTCCCCTGGATGCAAGATCGAGAAGTGTGAGCTGACCAACTGGGAGTACGTTGCACGATTAGACTACACCGACTTCAGTATACGTTTCTAAGTATCAATTGACATCGAATTATCATAGTGATATAGTGTTGTCTTGTACCCCACAGATTTTTATACTCATAAATCTGTGATGTACCCTGATTATGGGTTTATATTTGAAAATACTGAATCCATTTTAAACAGATACAGTCAAGAGCAACAAAATATGTATAAAATTGACAGATTTTCGAATAAATGTATATTTTGAACAAATCATATTTAATTATATCTGGCGCAGAATGGGGAAGACCTATGTCCAGCAGTGGACTGCGATAGGTTGAATAGATAGATAGTATATTTTGAACGTTACAAATTAAAATATAATGCATATTATAATTTATAAACCAACAAACAAAATAACTGGTTTGAATACGTATTAAATTTTCAGTGTGGGATGTTCACATTTGAAATTCTGTCCATATACATATACAATTTATTGCACGCGGCTTGACTTGTTCCAAATCATAATTTTTACTTCTCAACATGTAATAGTACATAGAGCGGTATTCATAAGATTTTTTTTACTAAAATGGTAGTTTTAATGTACTGGACCATTCGGCCCGCGTGGGAAGGCCTGTGCCCTGGAATAAAAAGTAACAGGCTTTTCTCCCGTTAGGCAGCAGCATGACTGTGCTCTTAGAAATGCAGTCCATGAGCTAGTTATCCATCAGATGGGTTGCATACCCAAAAAAAATAAACATAGCATACTTATAACATTAGCATAGGTTTATTTTTACATAGGGGTACAAGCACAGATTTCCCAATACAGGAGATGGGGCAAGCCGCGTTTTTAAGTGCGACAAATGTAAGCTCAACGAGCATACACTGGCTGCCAGTTTACGCTCTGTGAGACGAGTCAAGACGCACGAATATTAGGAGCAATTACCGTTTTTTCCCAAATGCCATCCTGTGCAATTGTAACATGCCATCGTCGCAATTAATCAGTAAATTTACCAAGAAATATAATAACATTTCACAGGTAAGAACCGAAAAAAAATTGCGACACTGGGACTGCCTATAAACTTGGCGGCTTGTCCAGTCTAATTGTATATTCGGATGTCTGTGGGTACAGGAATACTTTAATTCTGTAAAAGGTTTCGCAAAATTAAAGTTATTATTATTATACCTACTCACAGACAGCATACTAAAAAAAAACAAATTAAAAAATACTTTAGAGTATCATAGACTTCGTGAGATCGAACAATCCCACGAAACTAAGGGAAAAAGACTGAAGAACAGTCTTTTTCCATTTCTTAGAATTGAGATATCTACAGTCCAGTACTTCAAGACAGGTTCTATTAAGTACGTTTACGAAAGATGACTTGCACAACTTTCACGTTGCTTCATTGACGAAGGTTGTAATTATCACATCAGATAAGTACACATTAAATAACTTTTTTGTAGGTTTGCGTTATTTTTCAGCTTACAGCTGCAATGCTGCCTACTGTTTAACGTGATTGTTATCGGTTATCGTCTACAGACAATGGGCATTCTCAAAAGTACGTTTTTTTATCAGAAATCATGAACTCGTCTACTGAGTTTCACGGAGGTAACACTATGTAGTAATGATTTATTATTTGTTTATATAAAATATATAATAATAAGGTATATCTTACGATATAAAATATAACGTCACGATTTATATCTCTGGCGTCACCAAGTTTTACGTGTGTAACTTATATGTACTTAAGTCACAAAGTCCAATTAGACGTACACTATACGTTAGTATTTAAAATAATGTGACTAGGTTGATTGTTTTGTATTATACTATGTTTTAATAAAAGTTGAATATATATCAAATCATATTGTTTTATTTACTATAATAAACTTTACACTCCCCTTTTTTTTGAGAGTATCAAAAAGGTTATCGATTTGGATACAATTGATTTGGATCAGCAAGTTGAAGTGGCAGTGGGCTGGTCACGTATGTCGCAGAACCGATGGCCGTTGGAGCAGATGAGTACTGAAGTGGAGATGGCTTGCGAAGGACGCTGTAAGACAAAAGACTGAATAAAGCAAGCGGAAAATGGGACATGCACTATCGATCGAGAGGTCTTGAAAATGGGAATTGGATAAGCGCAAAATAAGAGACTTACGGGTTTTTTTCAAAAAATTGTTTTTCAAAACTTAAACAAATTTTACATTTTATGTTATCTGCCTAACTGCACAGGTGGTTTGTGGGCTGCAGTTCTATAAGGAGATATCTAATCAAATAGCTTGTTGCCATACTCCTAACGCCTGAGCGTCGTGACTCATTGGTGTGGACTGTAGTCCTGATCTGGAGGGTGCAGGTTCCAATCCCGCCACGTACCAATATCTTTTTGAATCTCTTACAAAGAATGAAAACTCGTGAGGAAACCTGCGCACACCTACGATCAGATTCCAAGTTTGTGCGTGAAATCGTTCTGTACACTTATAAAAAGATAACTGCGGGTTTTATTAATCGTTGTTTATCAATAGTGTTTCTCCTTTCATTCTTTTCTTCTTCAAATCTATTCCGAAAGCGACTTCTAATAATCATAAACTATAGTAAAATTTTAACTTTGGATGGCGTAGCAGCTAGTGTGTTCTGCTTAGGATCGCACAAGTGAAGTAACTGTCGTAATGGTCAATCATCGGATGGGTTACCGAAGAATATTATCTCGAGTCCCTCTGAGCATCGGTAGGCACGTTGAGCCATTGGTCTGGATTTCTTACGGTTATAGTTCCATCATCATCAGCTCGTTAATAAACCGAGGGGCACAAGCCTACCCGTAAAGGGTGTTTAGGCCTTAATCGTCAACGCGGGCCCAGTGCTGGTTAGACGACTTCACGCACCTTTGAATCTCTTCGCAGGCGTGCGCAGGCTTCCTCACGATGTTTTCTTTCACCGTAAGAGCGTCGGATAACGTACTTAGAGTTTCGAAAATTCGAAAACACATTATGGTTGTAGTTAACACTCACCAATCCGTACTGGGCCTGCATGGTGGGTTGTAGCCTAAACTCCCAATTGCCCAGCTGTACAAAGGCCTGTCTCTGTAGTGGGATGTTATAGGCTGATGATGATGATTGCAAGAAGATTTATAAGCAACGTCACTATGCCACCAGGCGTAGGTACTATATATTTAGAAAGAAAAAACATTCATTGACCGTACACAACCAAAATACACAAAGTATTTGTTTTAGATAATTACAAAAATACATCATTTTTTTACTAAACAGGCACACAACGTAGAGCGTCGGTGGCTCAGTGGTGTGGACTGTCGCCTTCCTACCGGGAGGGCTGAGGTTCAAATCCCGACGCGTACCAATGTATTTTCGAATTTTCGAAAAATATATGTACGTTATCCGACGCTCTTACGGTGAAGGAAAACATCGTGAGGAAACCTTCATGCACGCCTGCGAAGAGATTCAAAGGTTGTGCGTGAAGTCGTCAAACCCGCACTGGGCCCGCGTGGACGACTAAGGCCTAATCACCCCATACGGGTAGGCTCGTGCCCCTCGGTGGGGACGTTTAATGAGCTGATAATGATAATGATGAGGCACACAACAAAAAATATATAATATAGAAGAAGATAAATAGATCCCATCGTCTCCCTTTCATCACAGGTCATCAAGGCGGACTACAAAATTTCATCTATTTGTAGTTGACGTTCCCCGTATACGGACTAAGCGTTTTGCGTCTACTTTCATTATGCGTACTGCAAATGAACGGAATGAACTACCTGCGTCTGTGTTTCCGGCCACATACAACCGTGGCATTTAAAAAACGACTGAATAGGCTTTTTCTGGGCAGGCTCGCTCCATCTTAGAGTACGTCTCTTCCATTAGGATAGTCTGTGCTCAAAAGCAAGTCCATCATGAATAAAAAATAAATGGATACGGTCAAAAAAGTCCTGCCTCAGCATAAGTTCGGTTATTCTGGCGAGACCATCCGAGATGACGTCACTGACAAATTGACATTTAACAGCGTTCGATAGAGGTGTAGGTAAATGTTATTTACCTAAACGTCCTAAACATCATTAAGCCTCGTGCAATGTACTTCGCAAAAACACCACAGACTCAACAATCTCATTGCAAACGGCGCATCGTAAAAACTGACGCGTAATTTAATTTAGCATTATCATTAAAGCTTAAGTCATAACACACTCATAATTCTGCATTTCGTACTGAGATAGCGTTGAGACATATAAATAATATAATCATACGTTTACAACGCGATCACCGCTGTGGTAGGTAAGACAAATAACATGCGAAACGGTGAGGCTGTTTGTTCGTATTATGTTGGATTTAGAGATTTTTCGGCATAAAAAAGATTTATTGTGTTATGACAGGGGTGTTGGTGAATACGTAGAATGTTTAAGATGATGCAATTGTAGGTGAAAGTATGGTGAAAGTGCAGTTGACAACAAGAAAAATAAAGCATCAATTAATTTAATTGTATCCTACATTTTTATAGTATTATATTTAAAGCCGAAATCGTCTTTTAAGGAAAATATATTTCCTTAATATATGCCAGGTGACTGCACTTTTCAGCAACTCTAAGGTAGTGTTTTAAAATAAATAACATAATTACCACGAACATATAAAACGTATATTTAAATTCATATACCAAAAATATCTATATTTTTAGTATACGTGGAAGTTACAGTGCATTTTTAAGGAGAGAATGAAACAATTTCTTTGGTTTACAAAAAATACATATAAAACAAAACCAGATAAAACATAATACACAAAAAAACACAGTTCACCATTAACAGGTATTAGTAGATATGTTAAATTCTTCTCTGTGGAAAACTACCTCCCGAAATGAAGCTACCACTGGGGTAGCTTCATTTGACATTCATAAGTGTTCTGCAAGGACCTAAACTGAATAAACACTACTCATTTTCATTTTATGTAAAACTAATCGGTTGCCACTCAGCTGTTCTGTGGAACCGTTGTCCAAAGTGAACAGTTGTCGATTTCACGTGGAACCGTTGTCGAAACTTTAACGAGGACACGAGGCCTATTCCAGTACAATTTAGATATAAATTTAAAATTTAATGCATAGATGATAAAAGGTAGGTAAGTGAAAATGAGTTAGTGAGTGAGGTATTGTGTATAAAGAAGGGCGTAATGATGGTTTCTGAATTTAATTTCGTAAATGGTTGTTACACTAAAAAATAGAGGTTTTTTAGTTAGTACGGCTTCGAATTTATGTGTTGATCTAATAAGAACTTCTTAAGGTTGAATTTCAATGAAGCTGCAGATTTTAAAATTATTTATTTTACTCATATGAATTTAGTGCGCACTGTGCGTGTAGCTAGTGCGCATTGTGCGTGTAGGTATGTGTAAAGTGTGTGCTTTGGTAAACATGTGTGAGTTTGAACTTACGCCTCTATACAAATGTCTATGTTTACAAAGTCTAAATTCTCTACAATTGCTTCAAGTGTGGACAACAACAATACACTAAGAAAACTAGCGAGATAACAATTCACTTTTGCGATATCATGCGTGTATTTTACGATGTCTCGATCTCTCGAGCGACTCAATGAATTTGCCACTTAACAAAATTACATGAGTTTAAGCAAAAATAACCCTAAGCACAACATAATAAGCATTCATTTATGTACATAGTTTATATCTTGCACAAACAGAGGACGTGGACCTCGGGTTTCTTCCAAGACACTATATTTATGAAATTCTATTATTGGAACGGAGGTAGCTTTTTTAATTGTTTATGTTAATTAATTAGCATTATCGTTGTTAATTATGCGAGTTTTATTGAATATTGTCTTTCATTGAAGCGGTTCGTGCGATTAAATTATTTTTATTCGTACTGATGAATGGGCGGGTCACGTGGCCGCCATTTTGATTAACGAGTTAGCATAACATGAAAGTGGATTCATAAATTACATCGAACTATTTTTTTAGATTGCGCTGATGTTTGTTAATAATATGACACTAAAATTTATAAATTTTCGTTGAATTCTATACTAGAGATAATTGTATCTATTCTTTTACGCCTACGTTTCCGCAAATTGATCGACTCTTCATCGTCTTATATGTATCAATTTACAAAATAAATATACATATGTCTGTTTGTCAGTTGTTTAGTACTCTTACTACAAGCTCCTCGCTTAAATGGGGCTACATGGCGGTGTGTGAGTGTCAGTGGATATTTATTTATTTTATTTACAACAAGCGACCCGCCCCTGCTTCGCACGGGTGCAATGGTGGTATTCGTAATAGGCACGCTCCCGCCTCCCCGGCCGGCCGGTACCGCCGCAAACGCTACGTACCGCAATTTTTAAATTAATAATATCTTCTAGCTCATTTTTTGTAATTTTCGTTCACTGCTCATTATTGCAGCTTCCATTAAAAATGCTAAACGTCCCAGTCAGCAGTGGGCTACACTTACATTATGAGTGGGGTATGCCAAGTGAGTGACACCAATCCCAAAAACAATCAACTATTTAAATTTTTGCCAAATTAAGTGCTTTTGTTGACAGCAGATCGCCTATGGTTACAAATCTGTAAAGGAAAATAGGCGAATAAGTAGGAATCATTTAGTATGTTGGCGATTTTCCGAGTTGTCTGGACGTACAGGGTATGCACTGCTGCAACAAAGTTGGAGCATACATGTTCCAACTTTATTGACCAGGAACGGGAAAATAATGCGCTCAAGAAAAATTTTGTTCTTAAAATAAATACTTCCTGCTGGTATTGCATTTATCGTGTCAGTACATAATGTTAAGCTCCAGGTAAATATTGTTATGTTTAGAGGATTACAGCTTGATGTGACGTTTCGCATGTATTCTTGCATCTGATTTCAAGTAGTCAAAACCACTTGCAACCACATTTAAGTTCGGTTCAATAAAGTTATCTATTTTTTGACGACGTATTGTTCTGGGCTCTAATTCCGATAATTTTAAAATGTGCTAGGATTGTTATTGAGTCTTAATAGTACAATTTTGTTATAAATTGTTCTCTTATCGTACTGTTCGTTAACTTTGCACAACCTTCTTTTTCTCAATATTTCATATTTATGAGGTTGTCTGGAAAAAAACATTCTAAGCGATAAGACCGCCTAAATTGGGTATTTGACACCACTAATCGTTGACGCACTTTTTATGAACTGTCAAAAAGGAACGTTTCCATATATTTTGTATGAGATTATTGAAACGTGACGTCATTGCTCACTATCATCATCATCATCAGCTCATTAAACGTCCCACCGAGGGGCACGAAAACATCGTGAAGAACCTTCATGCACGCCTGCGAAGAGATTCGAAGGTTGTCTGTGAAGTCGTCCAATCCGCACTGGGCCCACTATCATCAATTGACCTAATATTTATTGGTTTCAGTGTATTTAAAAATACAATATTGCAAATAAACAAAAGTGATCAATGAAACGACATGTAAAATAAAGTGCACTTT
The DNA here is from genome assembly GCA_019425675.1 of Leucinodes orbonalis. Lineage (NCBI taxonomy): Eukaryota > Metazoa > Arthropoda > Insecta > Lepidoptera > Crambidae > Leucinodes > Leucinodes orbonalis. The sequence continues at coordinate 90,395 of PQWD01006942.1, read as the reverse complement.
TATGAAAATAAGGTTTGGTATTTTATTGCGGATGGTGGAGAATACCGAATTGCATTTATTTCTGAATTCTTGTATGATTTACATGTTTTATATGTTAATCATGCAAGAATAAAGATATTTATCTATCTATTTATATAGATTTTAATGGTAATTATTACCATTTTTAACCGACTTCAAAAAAGGAGATTGCTCAATTCGACCGTATGTTATATGCTTTTCATGTTTATGTTGGATATCTCCGTCATATATAACCTAATTTGGATGATTCTTTTTAATACCATTGACATAAAGTTGTACTATACATATAAGCAAATTTACAGTCAGAAGAGAAAGTCTCGTAATGGAATCGTAATGTCAAGTACCTAGATCAGAAAAATTAAGGCTCTCTTATGTTGCCTTTGTCTTGTTAAACTTACGATATTATCAATTCATTTATCTGAATATAAGCTAAGCATTGTACCAAGCAAACAAATAACATACGTAGCCACCATTAATAGGAATTGTTGGTATGAAACTGTTATGAACACAATAAAACAGGTCATAAATATTAATAAAACTATTTATTATCAACTTACACTTGTCGCAAATGACTAAATTACTTACAACAATATTTACATAGGTACATAGAGGAATAAATAATGAATACAGATGGGTGACAATTTAATTGTGCCGCATTATACGTGACAGTTGGTTTTGAAGCGGAGACAAATAATAAACTCACTAGACGCACAATCTCACTCTAAAAGTGTCCATTTGGCAGAATTTTCATTCAGTTTCACATGTCATAATGACATAGTGGTGTGCTCGTGAATTTGTACCCTTTCAGTGACGTGTTTAGTGAATAATTTTATGTTATAAATATTATAATAGGAACCAATAGGAACCAACAACAATGTGGCCAAAAATTTCCTTTTATTAAGGATGATGCGATTCTATAATAATCATTGCTCTCACACTGACATCTTTAACAGTTCATTATGTTTATTTAAAAATCTATTGTGTAAGTGTAATTCATGTCGATCATTTTTTGCTGCGTCGTTCTTATTTGCATGTTTGCTATTATTTGTTAAAAATGCTGTGTACAATCTGTAATTGGGATATAAATTTAGAATTTTATGTCTTATGCTGTATTACGGATGATTTAGTTTATATTCTGTTGTTGTACCTTATAAAATAAAATAATAATGATACGTATGTGTAGTCCGGCTCGGACATTTGTAAGTTGACGTTTCTTCATAGGCATGATGACTGGGTCCTAAATCGTAAGAACTATTTCATATTATTACAAATCTGGGTTAAATATAACGATGTGCTTACTCTCAGCTCGAAAACTCATGTTTTATGAATTTTATTAGTATTGAAAGTTAGATGGGCAAGTCCATTTTTAAAGTACATTAATTGTCAAAAAATTGTTAACAAAAATAACACATATAATTTAAAGTAACTTTTGCTATGAAACCGTTTTAGTAAACGCAACATTTAATATAGTTGTAGTACAAAATTCACAAACTATGCGTACTAATTACTGATGCGTGACGTCATAACTAGGTCAGCCATTTGTATGAAGCGTTTTTGGGAAAGTCCATTAATCTTTGTGAGTTTTAATGTTAACGGAGTAATTTTTTTACCAATGTTTCTATTATTATGCGGTCCATCGATATAATAACAGAAAAAAAAATGTCATCATACCTATTGTGCTTCTAGTTAGTTTATGGTTTATATAAGTTTGGAAGGCACACCAATGTGCTGGTATAGTGGTCGACTCAATTACGTATTATCAAACCAATCGGAGTGTATCTACTATTACCACAGACATCCGAATATACAATTAGACTGGACAAGCCGCCAAGTTTATAGGCAGTCCCAGTGTCGCAATTTCTTTTCGGTTCTTACCTGTGAAAGTTATTATATTTCTTGGTAAATTTACTGATTAATTGCGATGATGGCATGTTACAATTGCACAGGATGGCATTTTGGAAAAAAACGGTAATTTCTTCTAATACTCGTGCGTCTTGACTCGTCTCACAGAGCGTAAACTGGCAGCCAGTGTATGCTCGATGAGCTTTCATTTGTCGCACTTTAAACGCGGCTTGCCCCATCTCCTGTATTGGGAAATCTGTGACTATTACAATATTGTACAGAGCATTAGCAAAAGCTTTTTTACAAAATTCAGTAAAAAAAAACATTTTTTACTGTAGGTATTTGTGTGTGCACAGTGACTTTTTGCAACAACTTTAACGCAAACTTAGTTGTACGCAAATAATTTTTAATTATTTATTTTTTAATTATATTTTGAACGTTTGTCACCATAAAAATAATAATACTAAAAGTAGATAATCATAAAGTTAACTGAAGGCTTCCCAAGAAGCCTTCTTCGTATGAGATTTACTTAAAATTATTTTAAAGTAAGAAAATAAGCGTTTCACATTTCACTTTTTAAGGTAATATACGTTCGTAATTTGCTATCCAAATGTAAAACTTTGTTAAACGTTATACTGATTTGTTTGTTTACTTTTCGCCAACAGAAGATTTATTCAAGAAATGCTTAGAAATCACGGTTTTTCATTAGGTAAAGTCTTTCTTATACACAATTTAAACCTAGATAAATACAGATACTTAAGAAGATCATTTTCATGTGAGTTTCACTTAATGCGAATGTTTCTTATGTTTTGTATTATCTTTATATTTTTATATACATTTGTCTATATATAACATGGAAGAGTATTAATTGACAAAACACATTGCTTTTTCAAATCCACACTATCCGTTAGTATAGAGTTGTATAACAACTCTTATCCTATATAGTCAAGAGGTAGTACAATGAATCTTGATATTATGATCTCTTTAACCGGATGGAGAATTTAACAATATTTGGTATGACAATTACTGGAGTGGAGACCGCATCTCGGCAAACGTAGCGTAGGACGCTCTCCGGCCCGATGGACCGACGACTTGCGAAAGGTCGCTGGTGGAGGTTGGATGAGGAAAGCGGAGGATCGGGATATCTGGCGCAAAAAGGGGGAGACCTATTACCTACCTATTAGCAGTGGACTGCGATAGGTTGAATAGGAAAAGGTATGACAAATGCATCACTGGGGCATCCCAATACAACTAGGCAATAACTGTTCAGGATAACAAACTCAATGTTACCGCATCAGGGTACTTCGCAAACTCGAGATCGCCATTCAACTTGTTAGCAATCATAAAGTTCCTATAAATGACATCACCTAAAAAAAGCAAAGACTTCAAAAGTCGTTTACTATTTCGAAATTTCCTCATATACACAGATACTTTATATAAAAATCTCAATTAACAGCTGCAATATGGAATGCTAGAAAACTAACAACTTTCAAATTGTAATATGCTTATGAACTAATGACGGCAATGCTAAGGCACTTTACCCAGCTCCTTCGCTTGAGAATTTAAGATTACGTAACTACCTATAAGTCACATCGTCATCCAGTGAGCCAGCTGATAATCTCAGCAAAAGGTTTTTGGCTATCACTGGCTTTGCGCATCACATTGTTCTAATCTAGACTTTCTCCTCTGGTATTTGGAGCGGTAGGCTGGCTTCGATCTCTGCTTTTCTGCTGGCAGCGGCCGCGATCGCTCGCTTGTGTCTCTTCTTCGTTCGTTCCTTGTGGAAGAACAACCGGAGGTAGTGGCACGGGAAGACTACGCACTCGCCGGCAGGCTCCTCCGCGTCGATGTACACTCCTCGCACCAGGATCGAGTTGGAACAGTTCAATAGCATCAGGAGTACGATGCTCACAATGTGACAGCTCCAGTTGCTCAACTTCGGTGTATCTGTATGAACAAGGATTTAATTAAAGGATTTTACTGGTTCTAAAGTAAATAAGCTGAATGTACTAAAACCCTGACGCACTAGTATCCTTTATACCTCATTTATCGGCCGAGCTTCAGAAAACAAAAAATGACTTTCAGAAACCACTGACATTTGATTTCACTAACAGGACGTTTTTTTCTGCAAAGCACACAACGAAGGATACCTATAAATGCAAAATGCAACACTAAGGCTAAGGGTGGAATTTAATTTAAAAGAATATTTGAATTCAGCAGAGCATTTCGAATTTGTTGTCAAGTCCAAAACATTGAACAGATTTCAGATAATCCGAACCTGCCAGGTAACGTAAAGGGCCCCAAGCCTTAAATCGAGTTAGAAAGAGATGCCGCTATTTATCCTATATAGCGCTATCTCTTTCTCACTCAATTTAAGTAAAAAATAACGCTTTAGTTTCGTTCCAAAATACGGTTCTCAGGCCCACATTCTGGAACGAGACTCAAGCATTGATATTTACTTAAACAGAGTTAGAAGGGGATGCCGCTATTCATCGTATATAGCGCTATCTCTTTCTCACTCAATTAAAGTAAGTAATATTCAACGTTGAGTCTTGTTCTAAAATACGGTTCTAAGATCTAAAAACCCATACTTTTTAAGCAAAACCCTTGGCTTAGATTCACAATTCATAACAGTCCAAGCCTTACAAACGTACCAGGGAAGAAGTATATGTCCAGCATGCCCCAGAAGCCTCGCCACACGTTGACAGTGGCCACGAAAGAGACGAGGTGGTATAGGTCTACGACTAGCAGCCTCGGAGCTCCATGCAGCCGCGCAGTCGCCCACCGGATAGGCACTTGTAGTGAGAAAGTCGCCACCACCACCGAATATCCCACGATCTAGACAAAGATAATAATAATAATAATTTCTTTATTTGCCAGAATATAGTTTTGCACACATAGCCCGCCGGATCAGCAAGTTGAAATGGCAGTGGGCTGGTCACGTATGTCGCAGAACCGATGGCCGTTGGAGCAGACGAGTTTTGGAGTGGAGACCACGTCGCGGCAAGCGTAGCGTAGGACGCCCTCCGGCCCGATGGACCGACGACTTGCGCAAGGTCGCTAGTGGAAGCTGGATGAGAAAAGCGGAGGACCGGGATATGTCCAGCAGTGGACTGCTGATAGGACTGCTGATAGGTTGAAGAGAGAGAGTTAAACAATGTGGTCTTAAATAAAAAAATGTCCTGTCATATTCTGTCGTGAATATTACGACGTGCAAATCAAATTGAATCATCCAGCTCATTAAACGTCCTCACGAGGGGCACGAGCCTACCCGAAAGGGTGTAATGTAGTCGTCCACGCGAGACCAGTGCGGATTAGCCGACTTCACGCACAAATCATCATTACGCAGGTGTACGCAGGTTTCTACACGAAATTTTGCTTCACCGTAAGAGTGTCAGATTAACGTCATCATCAGCTCATTATAATATATGTCCCCACCGAGGGCACGAGCCTTCCGTAAAGGGTGTAAAAGGCCTTAGTCGTCCACGCGAGCCCAGTGCGGATTGGCCGACTTAACGTACAACCTTTGAATCTCCTCGTAGGCGTACGCAGGTTTCCTCACGATGTTTTCCTTCACCGTAAGAGCGGCGGATAAACGTACATATCATTTCAAAAATTCTACAAAATACAAATGTACGCGGCAGTATTTGAACCTGCACCCCACCAGACCGGAAGCCAACAGTCCACACCAATGAGCCACCGACGCTCCGAAACGTATCTACTTAATATACTATAAAATCTAGAAAAGAGATATGTGCACGGATAACTATTGATGTAACTAAAATATAAACATACTCGTATATATAAAATCAGAACTAGGGGGGTAACCACTGCCGACATTAATATAATATTTGTACTACAAAAAAGAGCTATTCGTTTTATCTACAACCTTAGACGCCGTGACTCTCTTAAGGAACTTTTAAAAGAAATAAATATAATGACTATAGCATCACAATATATTTATGAAAATTTAATTTACGTCCGTAAATACTATCATACCTTTAAAAAAATTGTGACTCACACAAATTTTAATACTAGGAATAGAAACAAACTTGCTGTTCCAGACTTGAGACTACATAAAGTAGGTAAATCTTTTATAGGAAGATGTATAAAGTTTTTCAATAAGGTACGCAAAATATGTGGAGTTACCTTTACACATGTTTAAAGCTAGAATAAAAAACCACCTTTCTAAAAAAGGGTACTACACTATTGACGAATATTTATGTGATAAAAATCCGTGGTCTTAAACTGCTCAGCTATTATGATATATTGTTACATTAAGGAAAATGAAAATGTTTTTAAAAAAGGCTACACTGTTGAGTTTTCTTGAGTGCTTCTTTCTCAACAGGCCAAACCACTGAAGCGCTTTTTTTTTCAATGCATCAAAACTCATATTTTTAGTTTAGTATTTTAATCGTTTTTTATTATATTTTTGTATATTTTTTGACGTTCATAAGTGCTTTTTGTAAGCCTAATTTGAAATAAATGTTTATGACTTTGACTTTGACTTGACCACAATCTCTTAAAACAGTATTGTTATAATGATACATCAGCATTTTTTATTTTGTAATATTATTGTATATATACATACATACACGGACAGTGCCCTTTAAAAGGTTAGCTATAACGAACGGCAGTTTTTATTGTATTCATAAATGCATTACGAAACACTTTAGATAATAATTATTATTACGTTATTGTGCAACAAGAAACTACAAAGTAAGATCCAACTAACGTTAAAAATAACTCAATACGACACAATGAACTATATTTAGCATCTCAAATAATTACATGTGTTCAAATAATTATACAGCTGATTGAAGCCCATGCTTAAGTCAGACATTGCTCCACCTTATCAATTTACAACACGTGATTAAATATATTAAAAGCTTTACGAAATAAATCTTAACTATGCACACAATGGTATATTACATTTGAATGTGGATTTGTGGATGTTTGGACAGCGGTGGAAACAAACTGTTGATAAAGATTTCTTGGTAATGTTAATGACGTTTGGAAATTTCTAGCAAGTAGCATTATTATGTGTTAATTTAAATTAAGTCGTAATTACTAAATAATAAAACTTATAATCGCTCAACTGTAACGAATCGAGACATAATTGAAAACGTTAAACGTGTTCTGGAGATGTCGTAACGGACGGATTAATATTCCATTGCAGGGCATAGTCCTTCCCACACAACATATCTATCTATAGGGAGAAAACTAATACACCTATTCGGCTGTACATACTTACAACATCGAAATTGAAAATAAAGTGATTTATTATTGCCGTAATATATCCCTCTTTTAGTATATTTTTGCACTTAAAGGAAAATAAACAAGATTGTTTTTTATTTGTTACTTATTATTTTTCACGAGTACTGTGTAAATATGATGTGAATGTACGTATTACAGCAATAAAAAATACTTATTTTTCAGTTTTAATATTGTACGTAGGGACAGTGGGATTATGCCCCATACTACTGACTCTAGTTTGTGACACGATAAATTTCCCATTAAGCTGGCAACATGCTCGCTTTATGGCCAAACTTAAACGTCGTCCAAGAAAGGCAGCTGCTCGCCTGTCACCTGTACAGTACAACCTGTATTCGACAAGTCGCTTTGCTAAATCGCGATATACACGATGGGCACAGTCATGGTCCCCACGGTCCAAATGTTTCCATCGCAAAAGATTTAAACAGAACCGTGTTGGTAAGATTTAAATTGAATTTAACAACAATATAATTATATTTGGAACTAACCACAGGTTTAATTCTATTTTTTGAAAAGAAATCTATAACGAAATTGTTAAAACAAAGATTAATAAAATTTGTTCACAATAGGCATGATGACTGGGTCCTGGAATCGTAAGAACTATTTTATATTATTACAAATCTGGGTAAAAAATAACGATGTGCTTACTCTCAGCTCGAAAACTCATGTTTTATGAATTTTATTAGTCTTCAAAGATTGGTGGGCAAGTCCATTTTTAAAGTACATTAATTGTCAAAAAATTGTAAACAAAAGGATAACACATATAACTTAAAGCAACTTTTGCTATTATACCATTTGAATAAACGCAATATTTAATATAGTTGTAGTACAAAATTCACAAACTATGCATACGAATTACTGGAGGCGTGACGTCATAACTAGGTAGCCATTTGTATGAAGCGTTTTTGGGAAAGTCCATTATTGTGTTTTTAGAATTGAAAAATCTCTGTGAGTTTTAATGTTAACGGAGTATTTTTATTACCAATGTTCCTATTATAATGCGGTCCATGGATATAATAGCAGAAAAAAAATTGACATCATCCCTATTGAATGCAATGATAATTTTGATATCAAACTAATTCATTGACCTCAAACTAGGGATATCCCTACACTAGACAATGATGCAATCATAAGGTCGAATAAACAAAATAATAATGAAAAATATGCAGTTACTTAAAATACAATTAAACTTGTACCTATGGAGGCAAACGAGCAGATGGCTTACCTAATGGTATTTGATACCCATGAATACTAGTAACTCTGAAAGAGGGATAAATGTGTTGTTACATTTAAAAACGAAAGGAAATAACGGATAGTGGAGGTTCCATCTAGGGAGGCTTCGTCTGCAGTGGCGTGCACAGAGATCATGAGTAGGGTATGCAAAATGAGTGACACTAATCGCATAAATAATTTACATTTTTGGCAAATTGAGTGCTGTTGATGGCAGCAGATCGCCTATGGCTTCAAATCTGTAGAGAAAAATGGGCGAGTAAGTGGGAATCATTTAATGTGTTGGTGATTTTCCTGGGTTGTCTGGATGCACAGGGTATGCACTGCTTATTTGCAGATATGGAGTGCACGCATTGTATTTATTGTCCTCGTCATTGTTTTGTCAAAAAACCGTAATTATCAAATAATAGGTGTAATATTTACTATGACAATAATTTTTTTTTCTTTCCATATACTTTTTTCGGTCACAGTGTGACTGGCCATTCTTCATATCGCGTCGACATGAATTTGTGAGCTAGATACGATAATGTGACAATTATTGGGCCACAACGCTCGCCAACCCACCTCGTCTTATATTCAATTGAAAATATTTTTTTTAATCAACATTTTTTATTGTAATGTGTATTATTGATCAATCAAAAGTGTTTTACATGATTTTAAGGGTAATAAATATTTGATTTTAGTAACAATGGATTTGCCTCATATTTGGGAGATGTACTTTAAATCAAGAGTAGGTGCTTATCTTTATAAAATCTATTGTCAAGATTTCACCCTGTTTGTTTTTTACATCGTTTTGCACAACTCACTGATTAATAATATTTTTAAAATCATCATACACTTCACCACAATCAACACTGAAATTAAAATATGAAACTCATTATTCAAATAAACTAATAGATGCTTTATTCCTATCCTCGTAGTAATAAAGCGTTTAAGTACATGCTGGAAATAGTATTTATATACTTTATTTTTGTTCAACGGTTAAAAGTTATACTTTTAGTGAAAAACAGTATAAGACTGCTTAGAACAGTTGGCAACCCTATAAATCGTCAACCGAATGTTCAACTAGCATCAACGTCGTCGGATTATTAGCTATTGTATAGTAATATTTATTAATTAAATAAACATGCAATCAACTAAAAGTAGAACTAGGAAACGCGTAAGTGATTAAAGCAATAAACTTCTGGCATTGTTATGTTTGTTGCATCACAAATATTTGCATTAAGTAATAAGGAACAGACGATAACAACAATACAAAACTAGTAGAAATTACTTGATCACAAGTATTTTCTAGGACGTTCTTATATATGTGTAATTGAGTAAGTTGTTTTTGTTTTTTCATGGCTTAATTTCTTCATTAAATAGAATAATGACAAGCTTTAATCGTTCGTTCCATGGAGAGGCTAAAGTCTGACATTATACTGCCTAATAATAGCTTATACAGATAATTTGTATGATATGTTTTAAATTTTTTCTTATTTCATTCTAGTTTGGTATGTTTTATTTCGAGTGTTTTAGATAAGTTTGTATATATATATTTTTTGTTAAATCCTGTACATACTGTTGTGCGTTCTTTTAGTTATTTATTTTCAATTATTGAAAATGTAAATACTAAATGAAATATAATATATTATTTAACAAAATCGAAAAGTACGTCTGACCGAGGCAGGGTTCCCAAAACACTGGCAGCATTCCCGTGCTGAATTTTCAATTTATATTATACTGTTGTTAGTTTTTGGCTTTACACTAGGGCTTTACTGAAAAACAGCGTCCTGGTGTGCGTAGTGTACCAGGACCAATGCTGAGTAAGTCCTATTTGGTACTAATTTTTGTTAATTTATGTTTTTTGTTTGTTATACGCATATGTGTGCCAAATAAATCTTTCTTTCTTTCTTACTAGGCTAAAACAATAAACTAATTAGATACGCAATCTCACGTAAAACCATTTGACGACCCATTCAGTGTTACGGTTGAGACGTCGACGTCGGATTCGATCCCTGGCAGTACAAACATGTGTGCATGAACATGTCTGTTTGTAATGGTCTGGGTGTTTTTTATGTACGTAATTAAAAAAAAATGCCATATTTAAGTATGTTTATCCGTTGTTTAGTAGGTACATAATACAGGCTTCACGCGCTGTGGGAATGTCAGTGGATATTTATCATATTTATTTAAAAAAAACCGTGAATTCTGCCTATCGCGTCAATTAGGCAGAATTTTCATTCCTAATCACGTCGCTCCCTACGTATCATAGTGACATAGTAGTATGCTCTTGCTTTTTATTTTGTATCCTTTTTATGATGCCTTAAGGTCAATATTCTAATGAATAATTTTATGTCATAAATATAACAATAAGTCAACGTATGTGTCAAGCGACTCGGACATTTTTGTTTGATATTTCTTTGTGATTGTACATCTTAATCGTTAATTGTTGATCTTAGACTGACATTCACACAAAGCCATCTAGCCCCAAACTAAGCATTAGCCTGTTAAATAGGTGCTAAAGAAATAATAAACATACTTGTATATATATTTGTAAATACACACATATTATACATAGTAAACACCCGAACAAATAGACAATATGTCCATGCACACAAATGTTTATACCGCCCGGGATCAAACCCGGAACCTAGTCAAAGTCTCAACCATCACACCAAATGGGCCGTCTACATATACAACATATACAACAAAATATCTTATACATTCAAAAGCAACTCTAAAGAAGCAAAACACCGTCTGATTCCATGTGCGTACATTGTGTCTATATTTAGCGAGGAATTATCCAATTTGTTGCTGTCCAAGTGGTAGGTTCAGGAACTATGTTGATAAGGTAAACGCTCCCAATACCGGTGTGTTTACCTGTACTATGACGTAGCAGACGCCGGTTCTGATCAGAATGCATATAGCAAAGCGCTTTGGAGACATTGTTCGGAGCTTTTCGTGGACAACTTTATAAGGGTTCCGGCCCTTGATGTAATATCCGATGTCTCAACTTATTAGTTAGGAAATGGGTCGTCTAAATATCAAGCATCTTGGACAGTATCTTATACATTAAAATGTATGTAAGTATGATCCGTTGTTTAGTACCCATACTTCAGGCTTCACGCTTAACTTGGAGCTAGATGGCGCTGTGTCAATGTCAGTGGATATTTATTAAGTATTTATTATTATATTAAAAAGCAACTCCAAAGTAGCAAATCACCGTCTGATAAGCGTCCATTTTGTGTATTGGTTGAGACGTCGGCTATTACACCAAGGGTCCCGGGTTCGATAGCCGGACTGTACAAACATTTGTATACATGTACATGTCTGTTTGTATTGGTGGCGGCCACAGTAGTGGTGAGTTTGATATAGATCGCTGCGTGATCCAGAGATAGTGGGTACGAAAGCCGTGTGAAACTGAATAGTGTAAAGTCACTTTGTGCGAGGTTAGTTAGATTTGGTTAAAGCCCTAGGCTACTACTACTAAAAAGATGCTAAAAAGATAGTTATTGTGTCTCAATAGTCAAATTTTGCACTCAGTTGTTTCGTTACATTTTAATGATTAACACCGTCAGACAATTTTAATAGAGTACTTAACAACTGATAAACTTACTTATGTATATATTTTTTTTGTAAATATATACATCTTATACATAGAAATCACCCAAACCATTACAAACAGACATGTACATGCACACAAACGTAATACCCGGGAATTGAACCCGGACCCCTTGGTGTAATAGCCGACGTCTCGACCATTACACCACATGGGTCGTTCAATATTGTTGTGTTTCATTACAAAATGAAAATATATTGTTGAAAAATATTAACGTATGTAGACAAAGCTGTCTTTTGTGTGGCGAGTAGTGTACTCAATCCACGTAATTACCTCAATGTCAGTTCTTGATCTTGAACGTGAGTCTTGAATGCCTGAGTTATGTGCTATTTGTCGATATACGCCGCTAAGTCGAACTGGGAATAGTTTTATGTATTTTTCATTTTAAAATACTGTTTATTATACAGGCTGAAATCTAGATCATTGGCATTTTTTAAGAATAAAACCACAACGAAAACACGTGATTCAAAGTACATCCCTCCTATACATATATCCAAATCTATTGAAAATAAAATAAAATATTTCTAAACCCTAAAAACCATGTAAAACACTTTGCAATTGATCAATTATGCATATTAACGTAAACTGATTGACTTAAAAATAATGTTTTTGATAAAAAATCATTTAAGTAAGTACTTTTTGTAGTCTTTATTTAATGCAAAATTTACCATGATTTGATCGGTTCAAACGTAATGCCAAACATTCGGGTCGTCAAACTCGCAAACAAAATGTATTGGTGAAACTAAAAACAAAAGTATCAACAAGTTAAATTGAACTCTTTACCATTCTAAATAGAGCTGAAAAACGTGTAATGGTTGACCGTGGTCAGTCCAAAGTAGGGGATAAGATTAGTTAAAAGGAAGCGTAAATTGCTTGGACGGATCACTGACTCAATGGCGAGGTACATATGAACTAAATGCGGAAAGATCACGTTAGTTCTTAGCCCAGGTAACCATTTTATAACCTCGCATTCTTTGGCAAGGCCAGTACTTTTGGTAGAATCGGCACTGAATACTCTAGCTAGGTATTAACGCAGTGCCAGATATCGTCCCGTGAAATAGGAGTGTTTGCACTTCTGTGTTTCGGGATGAGGGCACTGTAGCTAGTCACATCACCTATTGATATAAGAGGCCTAGCATCTGTCGTTAGTATAAGAGACCTAACCATTTGTATAAGTGACCTAAATTCTATCGCTCGGTATTGACACGGCAGTGACGGAAGCCTTCTACACTTTATTGGACATGGAAAAGCGTAAAATTTAACCTGACTTATTATTCGGCGAAACTCAATGCTAAGTGTTGTTTAACGCCAGTTTTAAAAGATGTAGCCTTCTACACTTCATAGAACATGGAAAAGCGTAAAATTTAACCTGACTTATTTGGCGAAACTCAATGCAAAGCGTTGTTGGCCCGTGACATCTCTTCCAGATTTTATTATACTATTTATTGTAATTTGCCAGATTTAACTAAATTATCGATGGACTTGCAGAAGGTCACCAAACGATCAGATTTCAGTTGGAAAAACCAAAAAGACTTAATTCTTTAAAGCGTTCCGATTTATCCCTTTTTAGGGTGCCTATAAGATTATAATGAGTATATGATAATTTTATTTGGGGTGACAGGTATAAGTATTACAGACTTACCAATGAAGTCCAGCATGATTTGAGCGGGTCCTCAGGGAAGAGGAAGATGTCCATGAGCGCCCAGGAGCCTCGCCACACGAACACCACCAGCGACCCCACCACAGCAACCGAGAAGATGCAGTCCAGCACGTACAGGGCTGTTTCTTTGCTGCTCTGTAACAAATTGATCGTATTGGGCACTATGCTCGGTGGCTAAATATTTTATGGGAGCTGCGCCGGCGCTCTGGAATGTGCGAACCAAAGAATGCGATAAGCAAAACGGTCAAGCGCGAATCGTTTTGCTATAGTAGTGCGTGCACCCGTCGTCACTCGTGCCATTTTATTTTATATATAAAAATGAAAATATAAACATTAGTATTTTTATGAATACAACAAAATTAATGGGTGCATCTTAAATAAACATTAAACAAATATTACGAATTACAAGTACAGACCCTACACATTGATTAATATATTATCCCTACAAATAGTTAGAGCGAGCCTATATTAGTTGACGATATCGATTTATAGCAATATACCAAACAAAATAAAAGTATTACAAAATAATAAAAGTTTCACAAAAACATTAAAACCATACATAGAAAAGCATACTACACTTTAAACGAGTTTTTTGACGATAAGTAGTAATGGAACGTTACACAGGTTTAAGCTAATTTCTTAAATATTAATAGATAAACTTATGTATCTCTGTTATAAATAAATTATATGTCGTGCTCTTTTTTGCAATGCCCTTGCAGGGTGTCACGTGATCAATGTATCTACGGATTTATTTATGTAATACCAATGCAATACCATGTGACTAGCAAATAAATAAATAAATTATGGCGTATGGACAGTCTCTGACTCTGTGGTTGCGTTGTTGCAGTGGATTTGGCTCGGGGAAAAACCACATTCCTACTGGAAGTCACTTTGTGCAATTTTTCCCAGTTTTGGACATTGCAATCTGAATCATCTGTGAAGATTTTAAGTCACTACTTTTAGGTATATTACAAAATTATCAAATACCTAACTATCAGTTTTCCGTATGTAATATGATACATGTATATATAGTTATTATGTAAACCTACATTTATATACATATAAATACCTTTTATTGAATTAAACTTACCAAAAACAAGTACCTTTACCTTTTATAAAAACAAGTGTTTTAACGTAAACATAAAATTTAGGGAATACTAGGCTACGAAAGATATTTTTTCAACGCAATGTAAGTAGTGAACGGAACAGCCAGATCGTTCACCTGATTGTAAGTGGTATGCATGCCCATGACTTACAGTGTACTATTGCAATGGTTTTAAGGAACCCTCCTAACAATGAACTTGGTTTTATTGGGATTAAAGGTAAGGAGATTGTTATCTAACCAACTTTTAACTTATAACATTCCAAGCTCCGCTTCACTTGCAGCATGATACATATAGAAATGATCATCTTTTGAAGATTAAAGTACATTCATTCAATTTTTTTGCCAATGGGGTTGGCTATTAACATTTTTCTTCTGCCCGATCTGTCCGGTAATGTCAAATGTAAATCGGTGATCTTATTGATAAAAACGATGTATGTCGGCGTCCGAAGATATTGAACCCATTTTCATGTAATTTTGTCTGTAATTTGTACCTAGGTTCTCGTGAGATAGAATACTTTTTGCCAAAATTAAATGTAATATCATAAATCATCATCATCAGCTCAGCTAATGACCCCACTGAGGGGCACGAGCCTACCCGTACGCGGGTGTATAGGCCGTAGTCGTGGGAGCCCAGTGCGGACAAAAGAGTTGGATTGTAAAGTATCGTAATTGTGTAATCATCATCAGCTCATTATACGTCCCTACCTAGGGGCACGAGCCTACCCGTATAGGGTGTTTAGGCCTTAGTCGTCCACGCGGACTCAGTGCGGATTGGAGGACTTCACACACATCCTTTGAATCTCTTCGCAGGCGTGCGCAGGTTTCCTCACGATGGTTTTCCTTCACCGTAAGAGCGTCGGGTAACGTACATATAATTTAGAAAATCGAAAACACATTCATTTGTTGTGGGATTTGAACCTGCGCCCTCCTGATAGTATGGCAACACACCATTGAGCCACCGACGCTCACTTTATATAAATATTAAAATTTAATTTAAGTATACGTACACTGAACGAATGACAACTTTAACACGACGTCAGAACATGTGTTATATTATTATAATGTAAACATAAACATTGACTGCTATTGCTTGCAACTGAAAAACAGTTTTTTAAAAAGTGTATGTATATGTTATATTCATTGTTTAAATTCATGCGTTTATTGTGATTCATAATACACTGTCGCAAAATATCGGTTACATTGAAAAGGAGCTACGAATTCCCAGAGTCCCCACTAAAACCATTGCCGCCACATGCCTAAATTGCTTCATACAAACCTGTGTCGCACAAATGCTGGTAAACGCTCACCAATGTATAGAATTGCAGATTACTTCAATACGCATGTTAATTCTTGTATTGACATTTTTGCCACTAGCTATGTTTCATTTAAAAAACAAATATGTAAAATTCTACAATCTTGATGTCAATCTTATCATATATATCTTTTGTTTATCCTTCTAAACACCACCTCTTAACATATATATTTTCTTATATCAAAGCTGTGGTTAGCGTCATAGGTGACACAGTTATATTTACTTTTAGAATAAATATATTAAGTTAACATGTTATTGTTACACTGTTGGTTAACCCAAATAAAGAGAAAAAAAAAAAAAAAAAAAAAATTTTGCCAGGTCAGCTAGTATTTTTGTTAATTTTAAAAATGATTGAGTTTGGATTGATGATGTGCCTTAACAATTTAATGTGAGTTGTTGTAAGTTGTTTTTGATAAGGTCAAAGTTTGATTACATATTATTATTTTAAAACCCTATTTATATAACTTGAGCTAATTTTATATACAAAACTGTTTCAATGTGAATATAAGTCAATGAAACAAGGGATTTGGTTTTAAACACACACAAATAAGTGTTTAAAAACCAACATATTCGAATGTTAATGATAAGACATAAAATAAACTGGCCAGTAACACACCAACGTTTAAGTTTTTAAATAATTCTGCAAAAAAACTGTATCGCATTCGTTTCAGAGGAAAATCCCGGCAGTTGCTAGAACATATTTTATAGGGCCTGCTTACGGGGATTACGGAATTGCGTAGTTTACCTAGGCTGATATTACGGTTACCAACAGTCTGCGAGATTGAAGGCAAACATACATTCATTTAGATAGCAAAACATTGGCGTTTATTGTTGCATTTATGCGTTAATAACAATAACAGTTTAAAAACAATACAACCCATCTTTCCTGTATATAAATCTTTGTAGTTGGTGGAATAATAATTTTAAGCGTTAACTAGTAAGCCTAGATATTTTTTTAAAGTAAAAGTTGCGTAGGCGGCTTACAAATTTAGTATTTATTGATTACATTCCACATTACATAGATGCTACCTACATGTTACTTTTGTATATTTTTAAACATCACATGAACCATGGCACAACAGTATGAAAGAGAGAGTGGCAGATATTCCCATTATTTAATTTTCCTTTTGTCTTAGGTACGTGTATGTTTACGTTTGAGAGAGTTAGGTTCTTGAGTGACGACTGACGCTCTTAAAATCGTGTTTGTTCTAAATCATATAACTATTCATTGAATACGTAAAAACACTGTTTTATAAGATAATATTTTAGGTTTTTCACAAATTAAAAAATCTGAAGCGGTTAAGTAAGTACTAAGAATTACATTTGGATCTAATTTTGTCTACTTTTGGAATATAACTTATATAAAGGATTCATTTATCAAGAAATGAATTGCATATTGAAATTATAATTGTATAAGGGATTAACAGTAACATATTTTTATTACAGGGTTAGAAAATTAAATTATAAACAACTTCAACAAAGTTTGTTTAGCATTTTCTTTTAAAAGGTTAAGGTGAACTCTACAAAACGTAAATAAATATTTTGAGCATCATTCACAAAGGCTTTTAAATACCTAGTTCATATGTATGATAATAATAGCATTACGTTAATAAGGTAACATGGGCGTGACGTAACCGCTTGCGTACGGAAATGAGATGACCGACTACGCCGTAGCACGGTCGTAGTATCGTAGCCTCGTGTAGGATTTTTAATTGCTCGTAGGTCTTGTAGCACAATTTGGTGACTACCAATTTTGACTGTGACAAATATACCAAAAATCTTATTTTAAAAGTTATTGTAGAATTCTTCACATTACTTATTTAGATTCTCTCATATTTGTTGTTTTGGGCTCAGCTGTTGACATCAATTATTTATATATTTAAATTAATATCTAAAGCCTCGAGACTTGTAAGACATTATTCATAAAGTTGACTAGAGTTTCAGTAACTTTGCTGTAAATAAATTTCAATGAGTTTTTATTAGAAGAGCTATTCAACAATGATATAAATATATATTTAGATTAGTTTTAAATGTGACAAACAGAAAAAAGCAATACCTAGTAAGTTTCTTGTCGAAGTATTCTCAGTAAAATCTACTCTTCGTACAGTTGGTAAAATCAAAACTAGTTATTAACGTCATTTGATAGTATGTGTATTTATAGACTCTGACTTGATTGAATAAATAAATTTGAATGCTTTTGATATCTTTTCCATACATTTAAAAAATCCCTGTATATTTCATTCGTACAAACTTTGTTTGAATGAAATAAACAGGGATTTTTTTAAATGTTATCAGTGTACATAGGACGGTCTGAACGCTCACTTGATAGTTAGTGATACGCCTGACCATGACAGAGCGAGCGAGATATGTAAATATATAAGTTTGACTAAATTTTAAAGACGCATTTTAGACCTTACATAAGCTTCATAACATAACGTACGACCCTATTTGTATGGAATACAGTACATACAGGACGCATTACTTGCCTACAATATTGTCTACAATACGCGATAAACAAACTTGAGACCTCAATAATTCGCGTGTATGGAAAATGAATTGTAAACTCAACTTGTGGCCACTCACCTAAATTTGACCATTAGTGTACGAATCGTTCTCAATTTTCTTTTTTGAAATTAGTAAATGAACTATTTATTTATTTTAAATGAAATTTTATTTTAAAATACTTGGGTCTTTGCCTCTGAAACAAGAGCCTGCCATCTGACCTGTCTCTATCCTGCGCAACTTCTGACCAATTCGACTCAGAGCTCACGTCAGCTTCCAGCGGTATCTGGGACTACCGACTTGGAAACATGTCTTGTCGTCCAAGACATGTTTTCATTACTCCCCGATCCTCCCCCATCCTGACCAAGTGGCCGAGCGAAAAATTAATGCGTCATTAAAAACACCCTGTCATAGGGAAACGAAAGATTTGAGTACGAAATGTCACGAGTAGTAACAGCAGTTTCCTATTATAAGATACAATGGTCAAAGACGAAGATAACTATATTTTTTATTGTCTTTCCGCGATATTCCTACTTCGAGCGTATATTTTATAATAAGAACCGTTATTTCAAATTTGCTTGCTTAGTGTGGAGATTGTGACAAAAACTATATTATCGTATGCCTTAAATCCTGTCAAGGACTATAACATTGTAAAACAGATCCCTATTTTTTATTCCACTCCGAAATCCCCCACAAAAACGACAAAACACGAATTCCGTTCACAGTAATACCAACCGTGCGAAACATCGTAGGCGTGTAGAAGTATCCTTGCGGCGAGTCCACTGCCACTGCGAACGGTACAGCACAAACATTCCT
Organism: Leucinodes orbonalis; assembly: GCA_019425675.1. Classification (NCBI taxonomy): domain Eukaryota; kingdom Metazoa; phylum Arthropoda; class Insecta; order Lepidoptera; family Crambidae; genus Leucinodes; species Leucinodes orbonalis. Next base: position 71,035 of record PQWD01006942.1, on the reverse strand, counting down.
CAGCGTGCGCAGCGCTGCCAACGACAGCGTCGCCGCCGCAGTCGTCGACAGCAGGGTCCTAGCACTGTCCCCAGTACACGCGCTGAACAGGTTCCACGCCCCGCGCCACGCGCCCACACACGCCACCCCAGCCGCCCAGGTCAGCGCTCGCGACGCCAAATAATACGTCAACCGTCCCTTCTCCGGCACCAGCCTTTCCGCTAATTGCGACTGGAACACGCACAGCAAGAAGTCCACGCACATCCCGAAAGCTAAACAAGCCGCCGCACTCGCAGTCGGATGGTCAGGCAGCACGTACAAGTCCATCAGGCTCCATGTGGACTTCCAGTAGGTGACGACCGCTGGTGCTACGACCACGCTCGCGAAGCAAACGTCAGCGCATTCGAGTAGCGCGGAGTAGGCGCGAGAGCCGCTCGCCAGAGTGTCCGCGAGGCCCGCTGTGCTTCCACGCATGGCTGCGGCAGGAGTGAGCGCCACTACGCCGCGCACTACATTACACTGTGTAATTGCATTATCAGTTGGATGACGCGCTCGGCCTCTTCCCGTGATTCCTTACGATAAGACTCGTGTATAATTGATAGGGCGGACGCGCGCCGCTTGCAGATAATGAGCTAATGGATGTGGAATCGATCGGGTCCACAGGTTTGACAAAGTCAATTAGACACTAGATTGTTTGTATTTAAATTACAATGGTATCACAATTCCTACGTTATTTTTTTTATAATTAACACAATCGATGCTTACTTCACAACACAGGCACACATCCAAAATTTTGTACACAAACTATAAACACAAAATTACAAGTATCACAAATTTTATCACAGCTACCAGAAATCACGGATTCCGAATGCAAATATCACACAGAAGGTGTGAAATGGTTGCCGAGAGACGTGCGCGCATCCAGCACGATGGACCCACTCAGTTCGGATTAGGGTTACCGACTCGATCGTTCGTAATAACTGACACTCGAATAAGGGATATGAAGTTATTCTCAACCAAAGAAAGGTTGGTGACTTCTTATCGCCTATTATTCACGTATATTGCCACTTGATAGTAAGTGGCAAGTTTCGCATAAAGTATACCAGTAATCTAGAGTAGACATACTGTAATCGCTACTTAACTTGTTTTGACGAATCATGTATTGTAATTAGTTGTGATGTCGATTCTTATACCACGGGTTTGTTCCCCGGCCTGCTCAAACATTTGTGTGCATGAACATATCTGTTTGTAATGGTCTGGGTGATTTCAATCTATAATATGTATGTATTTACAAAAAAATAATGTATGTAAGTATGTTTATCCGTTGTTTAGTGCCCATAATACAGGCTTCACGCTCAACTTGGGGCTAGATGGCGCTGTGTGAATGTCAGTAGATATTTATTTATTATCACCAGCCTGCTACTGCAGGGCACAGTCTTTCCCGCACAGCAAGTCCATGGGGAGATTGGGCCGTAGCCCACCACGCAGACTCAATGCAAATTGTTGCATGTGAACGATGACCATCCTAAGATTGTAGCCATATCTTTTTGGACAATCAGGTGCTTCAGCCTGAAATACCCTAGCCAAACTGGAAAGATCGCACTAAGTGACATTTAGTCTCCCCGCGGAATTCGAACCCACGATCTCTGGATAATGCAACGATCTAGATCGAACCAATGATGTAAAAAAGTATAAATTCGTGATATGCTCACAAAACAATATAAAAAAGTGTTCCGAATGCAGTGACAGCACACATACACATATTTCGAATTTCGAACACATTTACCTAAACAAAAGAGTACAAACTGTACTCTCTTCGGCGGTTCGTTTTTGAAGCACGGATGGCGTATATACCTTTATATATACTGAATATGATTGGAACGAACGCTAAGCACAATAGACCACGGAGGAAGTTAGGCTAATCCAAAGATAGCCAACAAATTAACGGTTCACCACCCATCGACAATCTCTATATAATTATTTTGATTATAAATGATTCTGTACTAAACACATTTTTTTTTAAAGTGTAACTGCTGAGTTTCTTGCTGGTTTCTTCTCAGTGGAAAACTACCTGCCGAACCAGTGGTAGCTTCATTTGACATTCAAAAGTGTTCTGTAAGGACCTAAACTGAATAAACACTTTTCATTTTCTAATTCGTAGGAGATATAAATGCGTTGCCAACCTTAAAACAGAAAAGAAAAAATAAAAGAAAGGGGTTGCCTCTGATATAATTTTTGTTTAAATTATCGTGCGATGTTTAAAATGTGTTTTATTAGTGTGGTTAAGATATATTTTATATGATATTTCTTCCCTTAATTGGGTAAAAAGCGAGGAGATAGCTGTAGTCCTAATGCAATTTCTCGGTTAAATTGATGCAAAATATTTTGCATAATACTGGGCTGTAGCGTCAGTAAGAAAAAGTACATAAGTGAGCCTTCTTTTATGTGTAGACTACAGTGCTTTAATTCATAATAATTTAATTGTATAAATGGCGGAGTTGAGGTTTTGGGGCCCGAGTGTCCTAGATTGGACAAAACCAGAATTTTGACTTTAATTATTATAAGAATTAATTTTAGATACAGTTATGTATGATCATGATCACGCACTGACGCCATTAAATTTGTAATCTATAACCATCCAAACAGAAACTGTCTACGCCTTTTATGATATTTAATTTGGGCTGCAAAATAATGGAAAGTTTATTTAATAAATAACATTGATAAGACGTTGTTTAAATTTACACGTTTTTCACGGATTTTCTTTTTGCTTTTTAATGGACTAATGTATGTAACGATTATTTTAAATAAATCACTGAACCAAGGGAGGCTTAAATGTTGCAGGACACAGGCCTTTGCACATAGCAAAAAGGGAAGATTAGGCCATAGCATATATGGCTTAATTTGTGATGAAGAGGAAATTCAAATTGTGGGTGTTAGTTTTTCGTTGAGTTTATGTTATTTGGTTCACAAACGAAATGGAATCTGGAATAATACCCAGCACTAATTATGTATATATAATATTCGTAATAGTGTGTATTTTAGTAAAACAGCATGCAAGTGCGACCATTAAAAAATAAAATAGAAAGAAAGAAAGAAGAAAGAAAGAAAAATATTTATTTGGCGCAATAAAATTGTCCATGTTAATTCCTTAATACTAAAAATAATTATAATGCTACCAAAATGGTGGCCACTCAGCTAATGCCAAGACAGTTTTGTCAAGGCGCTGTTTTGCAGTGGAACCGAAATAATATAGTAATCATTTTATTAATTTTTGTTTCCTAAAATTAATACAATGATTACGAAACCATCTAGAACTTAAAATGTAACAAATAATATAATTGTTTTATCTAAATTTATTTTATAAATAAAATACCTATCGCCTTAACGCTATACGTTCACATGTACAAAATATTTTGATACCTTAACAAAAATTTACGCAATAAATTAGAAGTATGTTTGCATTACGATAGTGTTATATATTTTTATTATATGTAAATAGCAAATGTACAATAGTTGAAATCCGTTAGTGTTTATATATTACAAAATATTTTTATGTAAATTTTTTAAGGGCTCTTTGTATATAGGCTCTAATAGTGGCGTGCACTCCATGTATGCAAGTAAGCAGTGCATACCCTGGACGCACAGGGTATGCACAACCCAGAAAATCGCCAACACATTAAATGATTCTCACTTATTCGCCCATTTTCCTCCGCGTATTTGAAACTGTAGGCGATCTGCTGTCATCAACAGCACTCAATTTGACAAAAATATAAATTATTTACTGTTTTGCGATTAGTGTCACTCACTTTGTATACCCTACTCATGATCTCTGTCCACGCCACTGGACTCTCAGATATCATCATCATTACCTACAGCCTAATAAGTCCACTGCTGAACACAGGCTTCCCCTAACGACTTCTATCAGTTCATGTCATCATCCTTCTATTCCCGTCATTGTGGATTCCACTTGAAAACCTTAACCCTTTGAACGCCGGAAATCCAGACACAATAGAAAATCTATTGTGTCTCGCGCCTTAAGGCGTCATGAGCGGTCAAAGGGTTAACACCCTTTCTGCCATCGGTCCTACGCACTATCATATAACTGATGGGCAACTGTCACTTCAACCTGCTGATCCGGCGAGCTTTGTCGGTAATTTTAGTTCTCTCCATGATGATTTGGTGTTGCGGTTGTGACGTCGACTGCAACACCAAGGGTTCTGGGTTCGATCCCCGGGCAGTACCTACAAACATTTGTGTGCATGTATATGTTTTTTTGTAAAGGTCTGGGTGTTTTCTATGTGTGATATGTATTAACAAAAAAAAAGTACCCCTGATTAAGGTTGCTTCATGCTTGATCTGGGGCTAGATGGCGCTGTGTGAATGTCAGTGAATATTTATTTATATGATTTGATCCCCGAAAGTAACACTGAGCACATTTGCTCCATCGGTTGAATGACAATGAACTTGTGAACCAATACCGCAGCAGTGTTTCAACTGATTACCAATTGTTTAATGTATGTAGTTTCAGTTTCTTGAGTGAATGATCCAAATTTGGAAACAGTCAAATGCGCAGGATATATTAGGGTGCACAAGCAAGCGCGCAAGCACAGGTTCATTTTAACAATATATGCTTACCCTTTATCGTTAATACATAAAATATTCTCTATCTCCCGGTTTTCTGTCCACATATGGTCAACATGCTTCGTCTTTCTCTTACCATGATTTGACATATCTTAGCTATCGTATTCGGCTACCTAAGCGCAAAACGCGTTTTGCATGTCTCCGAGGTTTCTCCGGAGTGGATGCGGAAGAGCTTCGTCGTGATGCGAGTAATATTGATTGGTCATTTGTGGTTAACAGTGATTGTATCGACATGAAGGTTGAATACTTTTCCAGATCCATTCTTAATCTATTTGATCGTCATGCTCCCTTGAAAAAAGTAAGGATAAGGCATAACCCAGCTCCTTGGATAACAAGACATATCAAAGATTATATGGCACTTAGGGACAGAGCTAAGCGAAGGTATAATGGGCGACCTTCTGAGCAGAACTTAGCGCGTTATAAATGTCTTCGGAACCGCTGTAATAGGTTGTGTAGAGATGCCAAGAAAAGTTATTTTCATGACTCGTTACTCAATCGCAACCCTGCTGAGTGGAAATTTTTGAGATCTGTTGGCATTGGCAAGTCTGCTGTCAGCGGTCCTGAAGACATTGATATTTGTTCTCTTAATTCATTTTTCTCTCAACCACCTGTAACTTTGGATTCTGGTGTAAAGAACAACACTTTGCGCGATTTGTCCCTGCTCCCGCTACCTTCCTGTGCGAGTTTTAAGCTGAAAACTGTCTCTGAGGACGAGGTTAAAAAATCTATTCTTGCTATTTCTTCTACTGCTGTTGGTAGTGATAATATTTGTTCAAGAATGATTACGTCTGCTCTTTCGGATTTTCTCCCTATTCTTACTCACTTATTTAATTTTTCTATTTCTTCGAACACCTTTCCTTCAGCTTGGAAATTAGCTCACATCATCCCTCTTCCAAAAGTTGCCAATCCTTCAGACCCTTCTAATTTCCGTCCAATTAGTATTTTACCTTTCCTCGCTAAAGTCCTTGAACACATTGTGCATAGGCAGCTTTCCTATTTTTTGTTGTCCAATAATCTAATGAATCCATATCAATCTGGCTTTCGTATGGGTCATAGTACTGTTTCTGCTTTAGTTAATGTTACTGATGACATACGTTGGGCTATGGAGAACAAATCTCTTACTATACTTGTTCTTCTTGACTTTAGTAATGCTTTTAATTCGGTTGATTTTGATGTTCTCCTTGGTATTCTGCAGTCTTTCAATTTCTCACCGGGTTCTTTGGCTTGGTTTGACTCATATCTTCGTGGGCGCTCGCAATGTGTTCGCCTTGATGCTAGTTTCTCTGATTGGTGTGAGCTCAAGGCAGGTGTCCCTCAGGGTGGTGTCCTTTCTCCCTTGCTTTTCTCCCTTTTCATTAATTCTGTAACAAGTGTTATCAGCTCCTGTTATCATCTCTATGCAGACGATCTGCAGCTGTATCGTCATTTTTCTGTGGCTGATGTTGGTTCTGCAATTGAAGCGATCAATGATGATCTGATTAAGATTAGTAGCTGGGCTAGTTCCTTTGGGTTGCTAGTAAATCCAAATAAGTCTCAGGCCATGATCATAGGTGGTAAGCGTATGCGTAATGCTTTGGATTTGTCGTCTGTTTGTCCTATTTGTTTTGATGGCGTCCCCATTCCGTTGTCTGATTCCGCTAAAAATCTTGGAGTCATCTTTGATTCTAACCTTGATTGGGGTTGTCATTTAAGGGATGTCAGTCGGAAAATTTATTTCTCTATACATTCTTTGAAAATTCTCCAAAAATTTTTGCCCAAATCAACAAAAATCGCTCTTGCCCAGTCTATTTTACTGCCTTTACTTGATTATGCTGACGTTTGCTGTCTTGATGCCACAGAGGAGCAATTAAATATGTTGGAACGTCTGCAAAATCTTTTTATTCGTTTTATTTTTGGGCTCAAGAAGTATGATCACGTATCGCAGTTTCGGTCTGAGCTTGGGTGGCTTCCTATTCGACTTCGTAGAAATTCACGTATTCTTTGCTTTCTATACAACGTGCTCTATAATCCTTCTTATCCCTCGTACCTAAAGTGTCGTTTTACTTTTGCTCGTATTCCTGACGTTCCCTGTAGGTCTCACTTAAAATCAATGCTAGCTTTCCCACCGCATAAGTCGGACTTCTTTTCTTATTCCTTCTCTGTGCATGCAGTTAGATTGTGGAACTCTCTTCCATCTAGTATTCGAGACAGCCCTAGTATTTCAATATTCAAAAAACGGGTCAAGGGTTCTATCTTCCTAGCTGAAATTATTTTTAATTATGTATGTTTATGTATATATATATGTATTAATTTTGGGATGGTATGTATGTGTTTATATTTATATATCTATGTTAGTGTATGTATATATTTATATGTTTGTATATTTATATATGAATGTGAGGTTTCAGGTAACAAACTTAGTTAAATATGTATTTATGTAATAGTTTCTTTGTGTAGTTGCGCACTTTGTCTGCCTGTCTCAGTATGTTTTTTTTTTTCCTGTTTAGGACTGCTGGAAGAAATTCCATTCGGAATAAGCAGTACCTTTGTACTTTTTTTTCTCACTATATATTGTTCTGACTATTTTGTATGTGTGCATAAACAATAAATAAATAAATAAATAAATAAATTCTGTTGCAAGAGAAATTTTTTTTTTCTTTTTTGTCTCAAAACTTGTCGGTCAGTTAAACTCACAGACAACCGAATATACAATTAGACTGGACAAGCCGCCAAGTTTATAGGCAGTCCCAGTGTCGCAATTTCTTTTCGGTTCTTACCTGTGAAAAGTTATTCTATTTCTTGGTAAATTTACTGATTCATTGCGATGATGGCATGTTACAATTGCACAGGATGGCATTTTGGGAAAAAACGGTAATTTCTTCTAATATTCGTGCGTCCTGACTCGTCTCACAGAGCGAAAACTGGCAGCCAGTGTATGCTCGTTGAGCTTACATTTGTCGCACTTAAAAACGCGGCTTGCCCCATCTCCTGTATTGGGAAATCTGTGGTTATACTCGTACACTCTTTTTCGCACATTTTAGCACATTGTATGCAACTGTGTTTGACTACAGTTATATTCATACGCTTATTGATTTATTCTAAGAACATTTTTAAAGATGCACTTCAGTGCAGGTAATAGAAGGATTAATTGTTTTTTTATTATATTTTTGTATATTTTTGACGTCCATAAGTTGTTTTTGTAAACCTAATTTGTAATAAATGGATTTGACTTTGATTTTGTTTTAGAATTTTTCTATAACTGAAATACAATAGTTTTATTAAAACAGTTCATTATAAAACATAACCTTGCAAATGATCACCACATTCTAAACAGATAGTTAAATTTTAAAAAAGTTGTGATATCTAAATAAGTGAATCCACATGACAAACGGAAAAGTATCCTCCAAAAGCATAACCACATGCGATACTATTAAAAATAATACTAACGTGAAGCGATGTTACCATTACATAGATCACAAATACACAAATATATACCGTTACCAAAAACCGATAAAAATATCATTAATATGTATGAACCTATTTCCACGGTAGCACTCATAGATTTAGTTCGCTACGCTCTTATACTAAACAACGTGCGTGAACAATGAAAATAGTCTTTTGTTTTCGATCCACACACCAGAAGAATGTGACATAAATAATAAATAAATAAATATCCACCGACATTCACAAAGCGCCATCTAGTCCTAAACTAATCATTTAGCCTGCAAGGGTACTAAACAACGGATAAACGTACTTATATACGTTCTTTTTTGCACATTTACATATTATACACTAGCTTTTGCCCGCGGCTTCGCTCGCATTAAATTCGGGATAACACGGTACTTTCATTAATCACTATACATAGGATTTCCCCTCCCTCCAACTTTAAAGGTTTCGGGGTCAATTTCAGATTTTTTTTAGCAAAAAATATGTTATAGTGAGCTAACCTTAAAAGATAGACATAAGCTGTTGCGGACTTTTTTGTAGACATTTAAAAGGAAAACAATACTCTCATACATGACTTTTGTGAAACTTTAACCGTATACTCAGCGTACGCAGCGGAAGCTCCAAGTATGAAAAAATACCCCCGATTTTGAAACATTCTTCATTGCTGCTCCGCTTCTATTACTCGTAGCGTGATGATATATAGCCTATAGCCTTCCTCGATAAATAAGCTATCTAACACTGAAAGAATTTTTCAAATCAAACCAGTAGTTCCTGAGATTAACGCGTTCAAACAAACAAACGAACAAACTCTTCAACTTTATATATTAGTATAGATAGAACACATTCAGACAAATACAAACAGACATGTTCATGCACATTTATGTTTGTACTGCCCGGGGGATCGAATCCGGAACCCTTGGTGTAGTAGCCGACGTCTCAACCATTACACCTAAACTGAATAAACACTCTTAATTTTTTCCACCAAATTGGTCGACATTTTGTGACATGTATGATGTTAAATTACGGAATAACATTTTTTTAACCCATCGTTGGCTCATTGGTGTGGTCTATTGCCTTACGATCTAGAGGTTGATTTAAATCCCGCTACGCAAAAATGAGTCCTAGAATTTCAATGATGTAAAAAAGTATAGATTCGTGATATGCTCACAAAACAATCCAAAAAAATTTTCCGAATGCTGCAACTGCACACATAGACATATTTCAAATGAGCGTACATTTACCTAAACAAAAGCCTACAAACTGTATACTCTTTGGCGGTTCGTTTTTGAAGCACGGATGGCGTATCTACCTTTACATATGCAGAATATCATTGTAGAATTTTCGTAATGTACGTTTATCCAATGCTCTTACGGAGAAGAAAAACATCGTGAGGAATCTTGCGCACGACTACAATTTCAAAGGTTGTGCGTGTAGTCGGCCAATTCGCACTGGGCCCGCGTGGACGACTAAGGCCTATACACCCCATCCGGTAAGCTCGTGCCGCTCGGTGGGGACGTAAGAGCTAACGATGAAATGAAACCAACCATGGGCACTTGGAACTCCAAAGGCGTAACGAATGCGTTGCCACGCCTTTTTATCGTGAAAGACGGACAAACAAACAGACACATATACTCATACATACAGTTATTGTCATTGTTATAGTGAATAGTTATACTATTAGGTACTATATATAGTATTCAAAAACACACACGCACGCACACACCTTTACATACTCATACACACACACACACACACACACCTGCTGTAATATAGCCTATAAGTTTTATTTACTAATACATAATGTCTTTATTCATGTGTCATCTTAATTTGAGCATCAGTTCACCATGGTGATTTGAAGTGTTGGGGCCTGGTGACCTTTGAAACAGGTAACTCGTATTACCTAGCTTATGCACCAGTCTCGCACGAATAATATGTGAATCCATACTATTCAAATTGTAAGAGATGCTAGTGTAATGTTTGTGATGAGAATACGAAGATTATTATGTTTTCGAAATCCTAAAGATTCACGGGCCAAATAGTGGCCGATCCTTGGAAGGCATGTGTGAGGCCGAAGCCAACATCACCGTTAGTGTTACACGTGGCAGATGCCATCAGAGAATGCACAATAGATTATTATTATACTTTTTTTTAAAACCAAAGACAATGTAATTCATGAAAACACTATAACACTAACATCAAACGAAAAACCTTAAATAATAAAATATTATAACAAAAAAAAGAACTCCCCTTAAGTAAAGTTCCGAAGATACTGGCAGCGTTACTCCTTTGAATCGCTTAACTAATTCTTTGACCGAGGCAGCTGCCAGATCTTCGGTCTCCAGTGATGTTGACTAATCGTTTCGAAATTTTATTAAAAAAGAAATTATTGAGTTAAATTATAATCTTAAATTATTAATATGTAATATTACACACTATACACATTCCCATCATCATCATCATCAGCTCATTAAAATCATTCCCATATCTAATATTAATATGGGTACGTACCCAGTGGCAGCCCTAGGCACGTGAGGTCACATCCTGCAGACGAGCTAAACGGTGCTCCAATCGGGTCGGTTCCGAATACAGTATGTACGCGTGTCGCTATATATCATACTCTGTATTTGTTTGTGGAATTATATTGTTACATTATTAATTCTATTCAAGGGCGTCGGTGGCTCATTGGTGTGGACTGATGCCTTCCAATCTGGAGGGTGCAGGTTCAAATCCCATCACGTACCAATGTCTTATCAAATTTTCGAAATTCTATGTACGTTTATCGAACGTTCTTACGGTGAAGGGAAGCATCGTGAGGAAACCTGCGCACGCCTATAAGATTCAAAGGTATAACAGAGAACATATACTTTCAAAGTTTGAACAGTGTTGTGTAATAGTTTCGAAGAAATAAGGATGTGACATACAGACGGACAGACATGACGAATCTGTAAGGGTTCCGTTTGTTACCATTTGGCTCCGGAACCATAACAAAAGATGGCGCTGAGTGAAAGTCAGCGGATATATTTTTCATCCGAAATGATTGGATCTTGCCCAAGCGTGGTTAACGACCCATTTGGTGTTGCGGCCGAGAAGTCGACTACAACACGAACATTTGTGCGATTGTTATTAATTTGTGTGTGTTTCAGTGTACAAATAAATGTTTTATCTATCTATCTATCGTAAACATGTCTGTTTGAAATGATCTAGGTGTTTTCTATGTATAATATGTATGTATTTACGAAAAAAAATGTATATAATTATGTTTCTCCGTTGTTTAGTACCCATAAAACAGGCTTCACGCTTAACTTGGGGCTAGATGGCGCTTTGTGAATGTCGGTGGAAATTTATTTAACGAAAAGCAGATACGCATAAATCATACGGAGACCTTGGCGACAATCGTTACGGCCACCGACCAGCTAGGGACGCAAGTACTCGCTTCCGAAGCGCTGACCAAATTAACCAAAGTGGATAATACACAGGACCATGGACTCCGCCTTTAATAGTTGTATTAGCTGCCAAGGAGACACCACGTGGGTGGACACTTGATTTAGGTATATTTTTTAAATACAATTAATACCATTAGATGAGCCGTTTGCTCGTTTGCCTGCTATAGTATAAAAAATAAAGCGTGGCTTCGAGTCCACCTAGGAAACGTCACTTTTTTATAGGATAGCAGGCAAACGAGCATACAGCTTATCTCATTGTAAATGACGCCGTCGCCCATATACACTTGCAATAGCTTAGGGCAAATAAATGCGGTGCCGGCCTTTTGAAAATGCTCTCTAATTGAAGGTCGCCAGGTCATATTTAATTTATTTTTATTAAAGGTCGCTGGTGGAAGCTGGATGAGAAAGGCGGAGGACCGGGATGTCTGGCGCAAAATGGGGGAGACCTATGTCTAGCAGTGGACTGCAATAGGTTGAAGAGAGAGAGAGAGGTCATATTTTCCTCAGTTTGGTAAGGACATTTCACGCTGTATCACCGGATCCGAAACAGAAATATGATGTTGACGACCCATTTGGTGTTGCGGTTGAGAGGTCGGCTGCAACACCAAGGGTTCCGGGTTCGATCCCCGGGCAATACAAACATTTGTGTGCATGAACATGTCTGTTTGTAATGGTCTGGGTGTTTTCTATGTATAATTTGTATATATTTACAAAAAAATGTATATAAGTATGTTTATCCGTTGTTTAGTACCCATAATACAGGCTTTACACTTAACTTGGGACTAGATGGCGCTGTGTGAATGTTTGTGTATATTTTTTTTATGTAAGCCGTTCGTCCCAGTTAAAATCTTAGGATGGTAGACTTTAACTACCACTAATTCGCATTGGCCCAGCATGGTGGGTTCCAGCCCAATCTCCCCGTAGTCATGCTGTTGGGTGGGTAGACGATTTCCTTGCAGTCAGATGTAAGGTGATGATGATAAAAACGGTGCTCCAATCGGGACGGTTCCGAATACATATAGTAAGTACGCGAAACGTCACTTTTTAATAGGATAGCAGGCAAACGAGCATACAGCTTATCTGATGGAAATGACGCCGTTGCCCATATACCAAGTGTATATAATACCACATGGCAAAGAAATGTGTTTCCGGTCTTTTGCATGGGAAAATGCTCTCTAATTAAAGGTCACCAGGTGGTAATTTTCCCAGTCTGACACGATGAATCACCAGATGGTACGAACCAGAAAGATGATAATGTGCTCCGGAAAGCACGGTAAGTTGTTCGTCCCGTCATATTGAGATGGTAGACTTTAACTACCACTAATGTGTTGCCACCTTAGCAGCTAGATCTAGCACTTTTTAGTATAGGTGAACTCCTTTTTTGACGGTTTAGTCCCAAAAGAGCAATTTAGCTAGTTTTTACTGTCTTGAAAATATTAACAAATTATGAAGTTTTCGACATGCTAACAAGTACTTTTTTGCTATGTCATCGGCCATGATGACGTTTTTAGACATTCTAAAAAAATAACAGCTTTATGAAAGAAAGAAAGAAAGAAAGAAAAATACATTTATATGACCACAAAATTAACATTACAAGACTATAACAGTACAAAACAATTCAACGATAAAGGAAACAAAAACAAACCAAAAAAACAATGGAAAAAGAACGAAAAAAAGCAAATCATTGTGTATTTAATAAAATAGAAAATACAATATATATATGTGGTCAAAAAGGCCCTGTCTCAGCTTTTGTTGCCGTGTGTTGAGTTGGCATTAAAATAATTCAAAAGTGGACACGGCAACGCTGTTATTCTGACAGAGCACAAGTGACTCTCATGGATAAAGACTATTTATGACATGCTTTATGACATGATTATTTCGGCATTTTTAGAACAGAAAATCTTTTGATGCTCAATCTAGCCCTATCTAGCCCATTTTAACTTCTCAAAAATAATGACATTGTTTATTTTTAATCATCATCATCATCAGCTCATTAAACGTCCTATCAAGGGGCACGAGATTACCCGTACAGGGTAATTGATACCGTTACTGACGTGCTTTGTGCTTAGACAATCAAAAACTTTATATCTAAGGCCTTTTGCTATTTTTCCTAGTACAATTATTTGTTTTTTTGTCAAAGGTTAATAAATGTTTTTTCATTTGTGTGAATATTTTTTTAATAAAGGATTAAAGTATTAATACGCACCGTTGCCTTAAACCTGGTAGTGAAGAGATAAGTAGCCTCCTTCCCATCAGTGAAGAGGAAGAACGGCGACGCGAGTAGGTTCCTCGCAGAGCGCAGCGCCAGCAGGCACAGCACGAAGAATATGGTGAAAGCTGCCATCAGGACTGGCCTGGATATAATTTAATACATCTTCATCACTATCAGCCCAATATACGTCCCCACCAAGGGGCACAAGCCTACCCGTAAAAGGGCCGTAGTCGTCCACGCAGACCCAGTGCGGATTGGCCGACTTCAAACCTATGAAGAATCTCTTCATGATGTTTTCTTTCAATGCAATGCAATGTTCATAACTTTGACTGGATACAAGGGCTAGATGGCGTCGTGGCTAGAGCGAGTATAGCTGATGATCAGCTGTGGCAAAATCTTTGGATGGATGAGTGATGATTACTGACTTAATAAGCCGTTTAGTCAGTTCCTCGCTTTATTATTCGATGGGAAGACCAATAAGCAGATGTATTTACCTGATAGTAAGTGAAATAGACATAAGTTACTCTAAAGGAGACAGAGTGTATTGAAATCCTTTAAAAAAGGATAGTGAAACAGAAACATAAGGAGAAAATTTGGGATAACCTCAACTCAAAAGTCTCAAAACTCACTCGTAACTTCACGTAGTTTTTCTGCAAAGTTATTAATATCGACTAACATTCACACAACGCCATCGAGCTCCAAACTAAGCATAAGCCTGTAATATGGATACTAAACAACAGATAAACATACTTATATACTTTTTTTGTAAATACACATACGAGTATTATACACTCGCGTGCAAGTAAATCGACTCAAGCCTCAAGTGCGCATAAAAAGTGATATAACTAAAAAATGACTTATTTTACCTCTATATAATGTTTTACATAATTAAAGCCTAGTAATTAGGCTTTCAAATGGTAGCATAATATCAGTAATTTAAATAAACACTTGTACTTAGAATGCAACTGAACGCAACCTCCCGTAAACTGCTCTGCGCTCTATTCACAACTTGCGCGACACAACCCCCTATAAAACCCCCTGTAATCGTTTTTTTTCTTATCAGTCGCTCATTAGACGTTGACCTGAACACATCTCTGCAAATTAAAGCCGTCATTTGAAGAAAATTATGGATACAACACCTGAAGAAGCCGCTCAAGTCGTTGCCCTGTTGCAAGAAGGGTTGAACCAGCGAGAAGTCGCTCGTCGTTTGAATATGAGTCAGTCCGCTGTCTCGAGAGTATACAGAAGGTTTCAAGAGACTGGTGCCTTCACTCGGAGGCCTAATACGCAGCCGACGCCGGTGCACCTCGGAGCGTGACGACCGGTTTTTGGTCTCGACCTCTCTCCGAAATCGACACCTTACCGGCGTAGATGTGCAGCAGGAGCTACGTCAAGTTCGCGGGGTGACTGTCAGTCAGTGGACAGTTAGAAGAAGGTTGAAAGAAGCTAACCTTACTCCGAAAAGACCCGCTACAGGCCCGAAGTTGACCACAGCTCATCGTCAAGCACGCCTTCACTTTGCTCGAGAACATTTGGATTGGAGCATAGAGCAATGGCAGTCAGTCCTGTTCACAGATGAGACGAGGATGTGTCTCCATGGCAGCGACAGGAGAGGTCGGGTATACCGTCGTCCCGGTGAACGGTTTTCACAGTGCTGCTTTGTGGAAACCGTTGCATATGGTGGCGGATCTTGCATGATGTGGGCTGGAATTTCCTTAGAAGGCAAAACGGACCTTGTTTTCGTTCCTGGGGGAGGCCGGGGAGGAGGTCTGACCAGTGATCGTTACATTGAAAATGTTCTACTGGATCAAGTTGTCCCTTATCAAGGCTTTATTGGGGAAAATTTCATCTTGATGCATGACAATGCCCGATGTCACACTGCTCGGGCCACACGTGATTTCCTGAACGAAGTTGGAATTCACACTATGCATTGGCCAGCGCTCAGCCCCGATTTAAATCCCATTGAGCACATATGGGACGAGCTCAAAAGGAAAGTTAGAGCGAGGAATCCAGCTCCGACAAACATCAATGAGCTCAAGACTGCGTTGGTAGAAGAGTGGGGTCGAATACCACAATCATCCATTAAAAAGTTGATAAGGTCGATGAAGAATCGCATGAGAGCAGTGATCAGAGCTAGAGGAGGGAATACCAAATATTGACACGAATAATTTTTTTATCTTACGCACATTTTGTTTCATTTAAACACAATAACCCCATACTGTGAAATTGTATGAATTTTCAACATTTTTTACATTATCATTAGCATTAACCTTTTTTACTAAACTACTGAATCGATTTTCATGCAACTTACACCATTTTAAAGCTCAATTACTAGGCTTTAATTATGTAAAACATTATATAGAGGTATAATAAGGCATTTTTTAGTTATATCACTTGTTATGCGTACTTGAGGCTTGAGTCGATTTACTTGCACGCGAGTTTATATAGAAAACACCCAGACCAATATTTTTCATGATTTTCATTATTGTGCCCTTACAGGGTTCATGTGTTATGTACCTACTCAAATTTATAAGAACTTATAAACCACATGACTTTAATGATAAATAAATAAATGGAGGAGCCTTAAATGAAGTAGCCAATACAAACAGACATGTTCATGTACACAAATATTTGTAATGCTCAGGCATCGAACCCTTGGTGTAAGAGCCGACGTGACAACCATTAATCAACCAGTTATCAACATACACCAAATGGGTCGTCAAGCCGGTTGCCGTTGTATCACTCCGGAGGTCCTTTCGTGATGAAGCCACTCTTAAAAAGTTATACGTTATCATCAGAGTAGAATGATAGAGTTATATATATCCTCAATATACAGACCTATGAGGATCCTGCTCATCCGGCAGCAGGCTGGCTATGGTCGCATCCAGCAGGCCCCATCCACCGCGCCAGTGCATTATGCAGGCCAGAATAAAGATGTAGGTGTAGACCCGGGAGACCAGACGCTCGCGCAACCAGCGCCCAGCCCCGTGGGTTTTGCGCCAAGCACCTGCAGACCTGGATAGTAGGTAGGACCTGGGAAATACACAGAAAAATATTACTTTTATTTCGTACAGTAAGGTGCGACAATTGAGGGGTTGATGCACAAATTCAAGTTAATTAACAGGCTATGGAGCAAGCTTTTCCATGGATATCTCTTATATATAAAATCAGACAATTTAATCCGCAAGTGAGCTAAAGTTACCAGCATAGCTCGCCGGATTAGCACATTAAAAGGGCATTAGGTCGGTCATGTATATCGCAGAACCGATGGCCAATGGAGCAAACGAGTTCTGGAGTGGAGCCCGCATGTTGGCGAGCGTAGTGTGGGATGTACGGACCGATGCTGGACCGACGACTTAAAAAATGCTGCACCAGATATCCCGGATCATAATCGTCTAATCCTATGCAGATCAAAGGATTATGTGAATTAAACTTTTGAGATCTACTATTTATCGAGTCGTTATTGATTCACAAGTTAAATATAATACCTATTGCGACCAAATTTGGCGCCAGTACATGTTTCATTGTCACCACAGTTGCACAGACTCATTCTGAAATATCCTCGTATCCCATATTTTCATGGCACCGGCCAACACCTGCCCGCAGTCTATTCATAGATTTCCGACCGCCCAGGGAAGATCAGCGCCCGGAGACAGCGAGTTACTTAGAGTTACTTTTGATATTTTTCCTTATCCAATTTAGTTTGGGTCAGAAAAAGCAGGCTGACCTTCATCATCAAAGCACATTAAACGTCCCCACCGAGGGGCACGAGCCTACCCGTATAGGGTGATTAGGCCTTAGTCGTCCACGCGGGCCCAGTGCGGGTTGGACGACTTCACGCACAACCTTTGAATCTTTTCGCAGGCGTGCGCAGGTTTCCTCACGGTGTTTTCCTTCACCGTAAGAGCGTCGGAAAACTGACATATATTTTTCGAAATTTTGAAAACACATTGGTACGTGACGGGCTTCGAACCTCAGCCCTCCCGGTAGGAGGGCAACAGTCCACATTATTGAGCCACTGACGGTCTCCAGACCTAATTGTCTGGAAATAAAGATGATTGTGTGCTTCAGAAGGCACGTTTAGCCGTTGACCTGATTACAATCTTAGGACCGTAAGTAGCCGTTACCGCCCACCAATACGCATTGGGTTGGCGTGGCGGATTACAACTCAATCTCCCCAAAGCTATGCTGTGTGGGCTTGTTCCCTGCAGGGTGACTATATAGATGATGATAAAAATGATGATGAATCGTTTACATACTAACTAAAGAGAATTGCCGGAGTCTTCTCAGTACAATGAACTGTCCGAACCGGCGGCAGATTCAAACTGGTTTTAAAATTAAACTGGTCTTAAAGGTATTAGGGCCGGAGAAAAAGACGAAATTAAAGTACACAGGCGCCTTTATTTGGATAAATGAAAATAATGTAATATTACCTGACTAACGCGAAGGATGTGTGGATGACTATTCCAAGCATGTAGGTCTGGGCGTAAGGAAAGAACTCCTGGTTGATGTCCATCACGCCCCAGGTTCCTCTCCACACGGACACCACCAGCGGCGCAACCACCACGCCCGACAGAATTGCGTCTCCTGTAATAAATAACCATTAACATTCACACAGCGCCATCAAGCCTCAAGTTAAGCGTGAAGTTTAGTATTTGTATAATAGAACGGATAAACATACTCGTATATGTTTTTTGTTAATACATAAAAATATATAAACACCCAGACCATTACTGACTTGTTCATGCGTTTTTAGGTACTGCCCTGAGATCGAACCCGGAACCCAGCCAACGTCTTAACCATCACAACAATGGGTCGTCAATCCATCAATACAATATTCACTAATTCAATGTCCGAATCAATTACTATTTAAATTATAACATTATCGTCATCATGGCAAGATCACAAAATACCAGATACCTACCAATAACCAACACATCGGTTCACCAGTAACATCAAAGGGTAAATGTTTACTTTAACTTTATAATCCTGCAGGCTTATGCCAGTTTAATTTGCCAATGAGGACATCATTGCGGATCCTATCGCATTAAGAAGCCGAAGTCTTAGCCCCTTCCATAGTTATTTGAGCAAGAAACTGTACCCTTCGCATTTTTTTGTTTCCTTTTGAAAATCGTCTAATAAAGAACATTCGACAATTACGTGTTATTTGCATCAATGAATAATCCAGTTCATTAAAACCGGTTCATCACAAATGATTTACTAAGATAATTAAAACTAATTTATTCTATTATCACGAAGTGAACGGGACAACCCACAGACATCCGAATATACAATTAGACTGGACGAGCCGCCAAGTTTATAGGCAGTCCTAGTGTCGCTATTTCTTTTCAGTTCTTACCTGTGAAAAGTTATTCTATTACTTGGTAAATTTACTGATTCATTGCGATGATGGCATGTTATAATTGCACAGGATGGCATTTTGGAAAAAAACGGTAATTTCTTCTAATATTGGTGCGTCTTGACTCGACTGTCACAGAGCGTGAATTGGCATCCAGTGTATGCCCGTTGGGCTTACATTTGTCGCACTTTAAACGCGGCTCGCCCCATCTCTTGTATTGGGAAATCTGTGGGACAACCCCTTATCTCAGCTGATGGTATCACGACAGCCCCTGGTTTATGAAGTATTGAAGGAAGCCAATAATAACTATCGATAGTAATTATTTGATCAGTACTATTACTTCACTGTGCCCGGCATCAGAATATTGGCGCTGTTGGTCGCAACAGACGTTTGCGATTCTTCAAAGCGTCGGCTTTGGCCAAAGCATCGCATTGGCTTAAGCTAAGAGGGAATCCTTTAACATTATTTAATGTTTTTATTATTTGTTTTAGCAAATACTTATATTATGTGTTCCTAGTGTAATTAATTGTATTTTTGTTTAAGGTTTTGTTTTGTTTCTTTCTTTCTTCCGAATCATGTATTTAACGCATTGACAGATTAGTATACGTTGAAATACTATGAACTTCTATTTTGTGTAAATATTGTTTTTTATTTATTTTGGTTGTCACAAACCGATTCCATGATTGATCTCGTGGCTGTCACACTCCGTAGTAATTTCTTCATCACATGACTCTGACTGTATCTCGGGTTTCTCCGTCAAAACGTCTTGAAGTAAACTTTCCGATCCTTTGACCGTCATCTGAAACAGTGTTGTGGTAAGGTTTATTGAGCAGTATTGGCCCTTTCAACATAACAGAAATTATTTCTTATGTCTGATTGACGAAAAAAGGGGGACAATTCTGAATATTCCTTTCCCCCAATATACTATTAAGGATCCTTGACTGTTTCCTTTAGATAAATATTTTATTGACCGCAGTGCAAGTAGGCAAAGTTTCAGCAGTCCCGAAAAATAAAAGGTAGTGAGTTATCTTAGTTTCAAATCTGTAGAGGAAAATGCATTTAAGGATGCAAATATTTTTTTATTATTTTACACTGAATTTCAACGATTTCTTTTATCGTAACTTGCTAAAATTCATAGTCCCAGTTTATTGGGTTATTTAATGTAAGAATAAGCGTGAAACATATAATGTATGAAATTTGCACAGCGTTAAATTCTATATTTATGGCGTGCAACATAAACGTTTATATCTTTTTAACATCATATAAGAATAAGAATAATCGTGTCTTTTTGTCATGATTTGATTAAATTGTTATTTTAGGATATTCCCTGTTTTAATTAACATAGTAAGTAGCATGTCATAACTGCTCTTAAGATCACCAATGCGACATCTTAACAGCCGTATCTTTTTTACCTTTGTAAGTTCACGCAGATTTTGTTCAAAATTCAACTTGATATCCATATGAGGCCACATTAAGGACCTTTGGCAGGTAGACACACGTATAAATGGATACTTGTGTACTTTAACCAGTTTCAATCGATGATTAAAAAAGCATATATACGGTCGAATTAAGTATCCTCCTTTTTTGAAATCGTTTAAAAAACCCTCATAAATTTCTTCATGAATGTTTACGTTACAATAAATAAATATTTATCGGATAAAGGTGTGCTTGCACTTAGTGTTCCAGCCACAAAATCATTGTAATAAATTATTTTAAATTAACTTCATTGACTTCGGAGTAGATGATAGAACTGTAACCAAAATAGAAACTATCAAGTTTTCGGCTCTTTTTAGGGGACCTACTTTCTCCGAACTTGTGGTAGTCTCTTTATCTAAATACTAATAATTAACGATTCACCAGTCTCTGTAATAGATTTATTTGAATATAAATATTTTCAGTTAGGGTACGGACTGTACCCTTAAACTTGGTTTGTGTTAATAATAATAATAAATATCCACTGACATTCACACAGCGCCATCTAGCCCCAGGTAAACTAGTGAAGCCTGTATTATGGGTACTTAACGGATAAACAATGACACACGTAAATAATTTTGTTTTGTGAACCCAGGCCACCCAGACTATTACAAACACACATGTTCATACACACAAATATTTGTACTGCCCAGGGATCGAACCCATAACCCTTGGTGTATCAGCCGACGTTTCGACTAATTACACCACATGTTTCGTCAATTGTATTTATAATAGGCATGATGACTGGGTCCTGAAATCGTAAGAACTATTTCATATTATTACAAATCTGGGTTACATATAACGATGTGTTTACTCTCAGCTCGAAAACTCATGTTTTATGAATTTTATTAGTCTTCAAAGTTAGATGGGCAAGTCCATTTTTAAAGTACATTAATTGTGAAAATTTTGTTAACAAAAGGATAACACATACAATTTAAAGCAACTTTTGCTATGAAACCGTTTTAATAAACGCATCATTTAATATAGTTGTAGTACAAAATTCACAATCTATGCGTACTAATTACTGATGCGTGACGTCATAACTAGGTAGCCATTTGTATGAAGCGTTTTTGGGAAAGTCCATTAATGTGTTTTTAGAACTGGAAAATCTCTGTGAGTTTTAATGTTAACGGAGTAATTTTATTTATATATTATTATGCGGTCCATCGATATAATAACAGAAAAAAAAATGTCATCATCCCTATTATGCTTTATATAAGAACTTATTGACTGAGCACTTTAGTTGTTTTCCTTGAATATACGTAGCCGTTGTATTTGTATCCATTCCATTGTATGAATAAATAAAAAGCCAGACTTTATAAACTAGGTTATGGCCGTTGTAACTTGATATTGATTTGCTTGATTTCCATATGATTTCTGAATCATCATCATCATCATCATCAGCTCATTAAACGTCCCCACCGAGGGGCACGAGCCTACCCGTATAGGGTGATTAGGCCTTAGTCGTCCACGCGGGCCCAGTGCGGATTGGACGACTTGACACACAACCTTCGAATCTCTTCGCAGGCATGCATGAAGGTTTCCTCACGATGTTTTCCTTCACCGTAAGAGCGTCGGATAACGTACATATATTTTTCGAAAATTCGAAAATACATTGGTACGTGTCGGGATTTGAACCTCAGCCCTCCCGGTAGGAAGGCGACAGTCCACACCACTGAGCCACCGACGCTTTCTGAATAATGTATGAAAATACTATTTTTAACGGTACAATATTTGAAAAAGAAAGCTTAGCTTTTAGCTGTAGCTTTAATCATAGGTAACATTAAATTATCATATTTATGATTATTACTATTATGTGGGTTTTGAGGTTTTTATTATTCAGGCTTATACAGACCTGTAGTCACTTCGACCTAGAAGATCTTTTGGGACTCGCTCCTCTCTTAGTTCATCTAAAAGTTAGGCACTATTTAGGAAGTTCAGGAGCCTGCCCAACTTTATAGATTTGATGTCACTTGGGCATAGATAATAATTACCCAAGTGGATGATTCGCTTCCATTGTAGAGGACCACAATTACAGAGCAGGTGCATTGGTGTCTCTCTCTCTTCCGCGCAGAATCTGCAAGTTTCCGAGTCACTTAGCTTCATTTTATGAAGGTGACTTTTCAGCTTGCAGTGTCCAGTGTCAGTGCCCTTATAAGGACCATGACCTTGGTTTACTGAGTTGTAGCAGTTCGGAGGTTCGCTTCTTCGAATAGGCATTGATTAGCGCTTTTAAGTAAGCTGCCTCTGGTGACTCTAGCCAGTAGTTAACAGAGTCCTCGAGGAGCTTCCGTTCTAGTTAATTTTTTCTCAGGCTTTCCGGGATGCCACAGACACACATATATAAGATACTCATGATTCATCACGTATTGATGTATTTTTATATAGTACAATAGTTTATATATATTGACAGTGGCGTGCACAGAGATTATGAGTAGGGTATGCAAAGTGAGTGAC
This sequence comes from Leucinodes orbonalis, assembly GCA_019425675.1. Taxonomy (NCBI): domain Eukaryota; kingdom Metazoa; phylum Arthropoda; class Insecta; order Lepidoptera; family Crambidae; genus Leucinodes; species Leucinodes orbonalis. The sequence goes on along the minus strand of PQWD01006942.1, from coordinate 48,045 downwards.
ACCAATCGCAAAAACAATCAATAATGATCATTTGTCAAATTTAGTGTTTAAAATCTGTAGAGGAAAATAGTCAAATAATAAATAAAATTAGTAATAAATAGGAATCATTTAATATGTGTGCGATTTTCGGCATTGTCTGATGGACGCACAGGGTATGCACAGCTTATTTGCATATATGGAGTGCACGCCACTGTATTTTGATTCCAATCCAGGCTCGTTGTCACCAAGACCCTGTCTGAAAATCAGCGCTGCCGGGTGTTAATTAAGTACAACGTAATGCTGAGTCAGGCAATGATGTGAAAAGAATAGATTCGTGATATGCTCACAAAACAATGAAAACGAAATGAAAATAAAATGAATAAATGAAATGAAATGAAAATGAAATGAAAATGAATGAAATGAAAATGAAAATGAATGAACCTTTTTTGGCACGGGACGATACTGCATTTATCATAACACTTTTATTAAATTTTCTTATCAATTCATTGTTAGACTTTACAGTTGCATGCCTCTTTTATCTTGTAATCTTGTCTCTTTTGTAATATGTGTAAATGTGGTGTTTTCTATTCTGACAAATAAAGAATTTCTTTTTTTCTTTCTGTAGATGACCGTGTAAATATAAGATTTTTATGACATTTACTTGGGTTCCTTATTGCATTTACATTCCCACCTGCATTTATGGTAGTAGAAATAGACGTCAGTATTATAACTAAAGCACAGTATTGCCACCTTTGTATAGGCAAACTCCTTTCTGAATCGTTTTTCAGCCCGAAAAGAGCAATCTAGCTCTTTTTCACTGTCTTGAAAATATTACCAAATTTTGAAGTTTTCGATATGCTAATAAGTACTTTTTGCTATTTCATCGGTCATGACCTTTTTTTTAGACGCTCTAATAAAACGTCTTCAAGACATGATTCTTTCAGCATTTTTAGAATAAAAAGTCTTTTGATGCTTTTTAACCTCTCAAATAGCCTTTTTTCTAAAACTCAGTGGCAACACTGGTAAAGCATTTAGATAAGCTGTTCCAAATTACAATATGAGTCACTTGAAAGCAATTATAATATCTTATACAAACTGATTCAATCCGAGATTAGTTGGTTGCTGTTTACTTAATTTACACCCTTTAAAATTTTGCCCGTTTTGTTAATTCTATTTATATTGATGTATATTTCAAATCCTGTACCTTAACTTGTTTACAAACTTATACTTAACTAATCACTTCAATTTATATTTAATTTAAGTGATTAGTTAAAGTATAAGTTTGTAAACAAGACAATTTATATATAATAGAGGCAAATTATTCATTCACTTATAACAAACGCGATAGGTTTATGTGTCTTTAGACGCCTATACACCAAAAGCCCTAATAATTTCATTAAAAAAGTCAATGTTTAAATTTCGTCGTTTGTTATTAGACTCTTTAATGAGTTTTTCACCCTCATCATCATATTAAACGTAACTAACTATCCTAACAAATAAAAAGACAAAAAAAATGCCTATGAGTATAACTATGTAATGTACTTAACGTTATTTTTCAAAAGGCAAAATATAGCTCAAGCCCCTCACGTTTATAATAAGGTTGACTTTATGATTTAATTAAGGTGAGCTTTAAATTTAACCAATGCAGCAGTTCCAGTGTCGAAAAACTTCAATTAGGTGGCTCTCTACACTTACTTACGACGAAGTAAAATAAATTTTGGCAAGAATGAATTAAAATCATAAAATATAATATACTTATGTGTACAACACACACTCACACATTTATTTTTCTGTTTTTTTTGTTGTTTGCTTGTTTCTTCTTTCTTCAACCTATCGCAGTCTACTGCTGGACATAGGTCTCCCCCATTTTGCTTGTTAAGTGTATATTAATTGTACTTATGGTGTAAGTTAGATATTTATGTAATAGTCATATTAATATTTATTTTAATCGTCAAAATTAACTTGGAAGAGCGAGGCTTTCCCGTCACAAGTATCTCTTGATAACTTTCGGGAAGCCCCGGCGACTGAATTGTGTGTGATTTACAGAAATAAATTGTATTTTATTTATTGTATTTGAGATTTTATTTAACCAACAAATTAACACAATAAGACACATCTAATAAAACTTACAATATAAAAACACTATATCACTAACAACAAACTAAAAACCTTAAAAATAAAATATTATAACTAAATAAAATAATTAAAAGAACTCCCTTTGGTAAAGTTCCGAAGATACTGGCAGCGTTACCCCTTTGAATCGCTAAACTAATTCTTTGACCAAGGTAGCTGCCAGATCTCCGGTCTCCAGTGATGTCGACTAATCGTTTGAAATTTCTTTATAAAGCCTAATAGCGCTAGGGCCCCACGGACCAAGGGTCTCGACACCGAATGTGACAAAGTCATATTCAGAGCCTAGACCCCTGTATTTGCACGCTTTGGCTTTATCAGCCGCTTCACAGCCGCACCAGCTCAGTTGTTGTTCCATGTAGATGGGAAGGGGCTAGTGTCTGAACAGGTAGCATCCCACACCAGCACCCGGCCCAACTTCCATGGAATCAAACTCATACCGTCCGGTCTCTTGCCATCGTCTCTTGCGATACCAGACGGCTCAAGAAGACTTGGCACGTTGACGGTGGCAAGGGACCGGCGTATTATTATAATTATTTTATTTATTTATTTCAAATTGATTCTCTGAAAGACTGGACTTACGAAGTCTTCAAAATTTTCCTACTTGCGTGTCAGTTCATCTTTTGTAAATTATTATTTTTGAAATGACAATGTATAACATTATATCTAAGTACTAAAGTCTCCCTCTCTCCAGGCCAAATATAGTTTCTAGTTAAATTCTCCCCCAATAAATATTTGTATGAATAAAAAAATAATTAACCTTACCTTAGTCATTTATCCGCCAGAAAACTATTACTTCAAACCAGTAATCACTTAACAATCAGTTTATATTTTAGGTACACGACCACGAAACAAGTTTAAAGTATATCTCCAAAAACCCTTTAAATCCGAAACACAATTTTTTTTTATGAGAACATCGCGGCAAAACACAACATTTAAGTAAACCGACAAAATGTGGTTCACGGAGGATACTGGCTGAAAATGTGGCTCTAGAGAAATAAGTAAACGTCCTTGGCCGGAGCGAACGTGAGTGGGAAAGAAAACAATATATTTTATTGTTATTCATTACATATAAATAAAATTTAAGTGTCTGTCTGTAATATTAAAATAACTTTTTTTTTCTTTATGCATATGAACATATACACAGTAAATACATATGCCAAAATTACATATTTAAAAAAAAATCTGTCAGTCTGTTTTTTCCAGGTAATCTCTGAATCGACGGGATGGATTTGGATAGGACTTTTTTGGCAGGTGGATTTAATAAGGAAAAACATATGCTACTTTTATATAAACAATACTTTTGATTTTGGAAACCTAAAGCAATGTTTTACCGCGCAGCGGCCGCGTCTCGCGTAACTTAATGAAGCGATTTTAGGTTATGTTATCATCATCATCATCATCATTACAGCCTAATTATGTCCACAGCTGAACGAAGGCCTCCCCTAATGATTTCCACGCGGACCGATCCCTTGCAGTTGACATCCATCTGCCACCCGCCACCTTAACCAGATCATCCGTCCATCTGGTTAGGGGTCGGCCTACGCTTCGCTTTCCGTTACGTGGACGCCACTCGAGAACCTTTCCGCCCCATCGGCCATCGTTCTACGCACTATGTGCCCTGCCCACTGCCACTTCAACTTGCTAATCCTCTGGGCTATGTCGGCTATGCTGGGTTATGTTATACTGCGGGATAATAGTTATAACGCGGGTAATACCGTGGGGAACAACTAGTTTAACTATGTAATCTATAAGCGTGTGTAAAGCACGAAAGAAGTGTTTAAGTCAAGTCAAAGTTTATTATGTACATTTTTGTACATGAACATATTTGTTATAAGACATTTGCTTCGTTCTCGAGATCAAAGTAATACTTGTAGTACCACGTACCGGCTACACATTCATCCACTAATCGTTTAAATTATAAATATTTTAGTTATAAACAGTTGATGAAAAACCTAAAAAATATAATAGTATGTTTATTAGATACTCTGCCGAGGTACCCTTTAGCCGTCAGGAGGCGCGCCGATCACCACGCTTCCGTTTTTTTAGCTGATTTATTAATCGGTCGGTGGCTCAGTGTTGTGGACTGTCGCCTTCCTACCGGGAGGGCTGAGGTTCAAATCCCGACACGTACCAATGTATTTTCAAATTTTCGAAAATATATGTACGTTATCCGACGCTCTTACGGTGAAGGAAAACATCGTGAGGAAACCTTCATGCACGCCTGCGAAGAGATTCGAAGGTTGTGTGTGAAGTCGTCCAATCCGCACTGGGCCCGCGTGGACGACTAAGGCCTAATCACCCTATACGGGTAGGCTCGTGCCCCTCGGTGGGGACTTTAAATGAGCTGATGATGATGATTAAGTGCTTACTCCAGTTTTTTGTTTCTTAGGAAGTAAAAATACTCGGAAGATGATTAAGTTATAAAATTGAAGAAGAAACTGCGACGTAACAAAGCAAAAACACATTCTTATCCCAAGTTAAAGTCATCGGCGTCGAGAGATAAAATAGACCTGTCTTTAAATTAAGGTTGGTTAAACTCTGCTTATACCAAAACGATAATTATCGTCTTCCATTGTGCATAACTCGCCTTCCATTGTCCATATGTAATAATGATTTGTGCTTATTGCGTTAATATTTTTTCATTACTGTGTACATATGGCTGTTACTGAAATGTTATCGCTACAATGTATAATTCGAGTAATTATACCAAGTAGTGTTGAATTACTTATTCACCGGAAACATTAATTTATAAGACCTAATTATCATTAAATTGTATTATTTAACCAGAACACTCGGTGTAGGTAGGCATAGTCTTTGTGACTATTATCAAGTAATAAAAAATGATGATGAGCGTCGGTAGCTCAGTGGCTCATGTGTGAACTGTCGCCTTTCTACCGGAAGGGTTGAGGATCAAATCCCGACACGTACCGATGTATTTTCAAATTTTCGAAAATATATGTACGTTATCCGACGCTCTTACGGTGAAGGAAAACATCGTTAGGAAACCTTCAGGCACGCCTGCGAAGAAATTCAAAGGTTGTGCGTGAAGTCGTCCAATCCGCACTGGGCCCGCGTGGACGACTAAAGCCTAATCACCCTACACGGGTAGGCTCGTGCCCCTCGGTGGGGACATTTAATGAGCTGATGATGAAAAGAAATGAATTAAATACTAAGTAGGGTAGTTTTATTTATTCACCCGAAACATTATCATAAGGTCTAATTATGTATCATTGAACTTTATTATTCAACCATTAATAGTAACGAACACATTATGTGAATAGTCACAAGTTTATTATACAACAATAACCAAATTATATATGGTAGAGTCACAAAAAAATATGATAATAATAACAATTGACGATTCAAAAGTATCTGTAACAGATCTATTTGAATAAAGATTTTTTTTCTTTCTTTCTTCTTTCTTTCTTTCATATAACAAAAAAAAACATAAATTATAATACAGACTAAAAATGCCCACTATAACCGACGAATGGGATTCACGGTGGTGGCCCGAGGACATTTAAGGACAGTTTCAGGTGTATTCCGAACCGGTGGTAGCTTCATTTGACATTCATAAGTGCCTTCCTCCGGCCTAAACTGAATAAATTGTTTTTTTAAGTTGAATAATAGTTTCAGTAGAATCCGTTACCAGGTCCGAGAAGACGGAAATTGGTCTTACGTCTAACGCCCACGCGCCGCTGGCACCACCGCCCGCGCCTTCCACGCCAGACGAGCTGCTTCTTGATGAGATAATTTTATCTTTTATTTTGAGGAAGAGCCCATAGCAAAGAGAGAAAATATGAAGCAAAAAATTCAAAATGAAATTGCGAATTAATAGGAAATCTTTGCAACGTTATGGCTAACGAAAGACACAAGAAAGGTGTTTTTAATTTTAAGTTAAAATTTGATGCATAGCAATTGTAAACAGATTGACTCATCAGCCTTAAACCTCGAAGTAAACGCTGCATCCAGCAATGCCTTAAGCAAAAGTAAATCACAATATCGGGTATATAGAATACCTGATAAAGAAAGAGACTAAAGATCATCTTAATTCGATAAGTATCTAGTTTCGAGGTTTTCTCTGTATTACATGCAATCATGAATGTATTAACCATAACAATCCCTTTACTTATAAACATCCAGAGTTAGGCAGAAGGCTGCCAACTCAATAATTAAGTCGGGTTCTCATATTAGAGCTAACACTTCATTACACCACATGGCTCGTCTAAAAGGTTAGGTGTATTATGAGAGAGTTGCTACCCATTCTCTGTACAATGTTTCGTCCCTATTTCGCTGCCCCCAGACAGAGTATCTACCCATGGGCTACAATTTGTAAATTGACAGTAATAATTACTAATTAATAACAACGGGGATCAAACCCGGAACTTTTTGTATAGTAACCGACTTCCTAACCATTCGACTAAATCGCTTGCAGGATTTTTAATAAACGGGTCATTATAGCTGAACCATGAGAATACTTTGAAAAACACGGTAGCACATTCTGAAAACGCATAACAAATTAGTGTAGAGATACATACCGAGGAAATAGTTAAATGTTATAATTAGCTATAGGAAAGTAAAATCAAACAACAGTATGCTTATTACAATGTTTCTTTAATCTATGTTACATGAACTGGTTTAACAAATTGAATCTTAAACACGCTGCGAAAGGAAATCGTGCGATACAGGTTTGCCAACCTTAAAATTTGGTTTTAAATATAATAAACAATATGTTTCTCTTATAAACACAAAGGAGCTGCCTATCACAATCCCGTTAATTACTGATTTTGCAAATACCTTCAAACAATTATAAATTACAAAACAAAACTGGATTCTAAGCAAATTGCTTTGGCAAGATGTCTAGAGTGACGGCGTTCTTTTAGGGTATCTCTCATGAAAAAACTATGTTTATACCAATAACTTATCTTACAATATATTTGAATGTATAAGTTATTAAATATTTTTAGGGAAGCATTAACATTTTATTAAAGAACTATAATACACAACAAGCTAAACAAAACTTTATATTTATCATAACATGCTTTAATAATCCCGTCAAATATATTATAAAAATGTATTTCTTACGTACTACAATGATATTTAATACTCACAAATTGCATTAGCTACATTCAACAACACCTTATCTATTTATCATACTATTATAGCCAACACTGTACCTAATTAACAAAAAGTACCTATGAGATAGACAGGTACTTTAGATTTGAAAATAACTATAAAAAATAACTACACAAATAATTGGATAGTAAAAAAAATTCAAAAAGTGCCACAAACGTCATTGCCAACATAAAAATTATTAAAATTGCCTTCCGATAATTATTTCAAGTTTTTATCAATAAATAAGATCTTTATTAAGGAATAAATTTGAGTTTTAAAGCAAAACTCTATGAAAAATTGAATTTATCCAAGATTAAAGAATTCAAAGCCGTTTTTAGTGGCGAAGCACAAATCCACAGACATCCGAATATACAATTAGACTGGACAAGCCGCCAAGTTTATAGGCAGTCTCAATGTCGCAATTTCATTTCGGTTCTTACCTGTGAAAAGTTATTATATTTCTTAGTAAATTTATTGATTCATTGCGATGATGGCATGTTACAATTGCACAGGATGGCATATTGGAAAAAACGGTAATTTCTTCTAATATTCGTGCATCTTGACTCGTCTCACAGAGCGTAAACTGGCAGCCAGTGTATGCTCGTTGAGCTTACATATGTCGCACTTTAAGCGCGGCTTGCCCCATCTCCTGTATTGGGAAATCTGTGCACAAATCAAACTTAAACATTTTTCAGGCAAAAATAAAAGTATAAACATTATCAATGAGATCGATTATGGAAATTTGAATAAATGTAAGGAAAATAGTCGACCGTTTTCATTTTAAATAGTATTATAATTTAGCATTTAAGAAGAAAAAACAATAAACTATTTATATACACAATCTCACCCAAAAAGTGTCCCTCAGAATTGGGCTCATTGCGTCAGTTGGGCAAAATCATAATTACGTCGCTCGCTATATGACACAGTGGCATAGTAGTGTGCTCGTGTTTTGTACCTTTTAATGACGTCAAAATTATAATGAATAATTTTATGTCATAAATATAACAACAAGTCAATGTATGTGTCAAGCGGCTCGGGTGTTTTTTGGTTGATATTCTTCGTGATTGTGCACCTAGTAAGTTTATTGATTAACTAATATTGAACATGATAATCAAGGGTTTACAATTTATAGAACTCCATGTATTTATTCATTTGGATTTTCCCACACATTTTCAACAGATTAAATAAAACTTACTAGCACTTAAATTGATTGGATACAAGATCAAATATGACTAAGATTTACATGCTTTTGAGTATACAATAATATATGAAGATATAATAGAAATGCTTATAATAAAAGATAGTAAAGGCACACATTTTAGATGTAAAATATAATGAAGTATACAATAGCTTTACATAGAGATAACATATGTGCATAGTTCAGTCGAAACTTTTTAACTTTACACGGAATATTCTCTACGTGAAATCACAATATATATTTTCGAGGTAAGATTTCGAAAGGGGTTAGTTTAGAATCAGATTCATAACTGTCCTGGGGGGCTACCGCAATATCTTTAAACAGTATTAGTATAATGATACGTCATCATTTTTTACTAGAAAAGACGAATGTAATATTACTGTAACACTGTTTTAAGAGATGGCGGTAATACCCCTGATATGCAATTTATGAGAAATACGTATTTTGTCTCGAATATATTATTGCCGTCAAGACTGCAATATATTGTAATAATAGACTATTGTTATTAGAAAGAATATAAGTAAATTTGTTTTCAGTGTAATAAACATTTCAAAAGTCAACGATTTAATTTTTAGACTCAAGACATATTGCATTTGTCATTTAAACATATTTTATTGGGGTTACGCTTTATTTTCCAACGATTTCAAGTTAGTTTCTGATAACTTACCTTTAAAATGCTTTGATATTTATATTTCGGAATGAAATAGCCACTGAACCTTTTTTGAAGTGAAAAAGGTAACTAGATAATATTTTTATTAGCTTTTGAATCTCGAAGTACAAGATAATATTATTTAATTACGGTCGAGAACGTAACTTATAAGGTGTCTTACATATTTCGATATTCCTTTTGTTCTGTAAAACTTGATCATACAATCATCATAAACTTGCAAATTTAACACATTGGGAAACTTTAATTTTATTTTATTGAACATGCGGCAAACGACCATAGATTTTAAAAAAAGAACAAAATGTCTTAATTTTTTTAAAAAAATCTTTCTTTTGAATTGACCACAACTTAACAGAATAGAAGCCTTTCCCTACAATAAATAAACTGTTGTCTGTAACATTTCTTGTATAACCTTGAACTTGAATCTATTGTAAATATCTACTTACACATTTAATCTAGAGTGCGACAAAAAACATCTATTGTTTTTTTTCGTACTCAATTCCCCGATCGCAATTTTCTTTGGCTGTTTTGATCAAATGATCTGGACGATGTTAAATTTGAATCGATTAACTTTTTATTCGTTTTTCTGGAAAATTCCACCACGGAATGAGTAACGCGTGGTATTATTTTACCGCAATCTGGGCGTTATTACCATACGTTACCTTATATTTTAGAAAAACGATGAGTTTAGGTGCCATTTTAAGTTGTCGAAACCCTTAGGTAAATTACGTTAGCCTTAGTTAATGTTTACGAGTTACCTTAAACTTAAAACCAGCGCTTCGACGGATATTATGCCGTCTAAGCTTATGCTGAGGTGGGACCTATTTGGCTATCAAGTCTAGCTCGTAAGTTCTTAGGTTAATTATAATGTACCTGTTTTTTTCCCTTGTGTTTTCCATTATTGTTTTATCGTTTTCTTTATTATGCCTGTTTTTTGTTGTTTGTCGATATATATTTTTGTGTTGCTTAAGCCAATAAACGTTTTTCTATCTATCTATCTATCTACCTTAGGTAGAATAAACTTATTTTTTAATAATTTATAGTCAGCAATTGATTATATATATATTATCTCATTGAAAATACAAATGACAGTCTTAAAAGATAAAAAAGTGCAAAATCTCTTCGTAAACAATATCAGTGTCTAAACAAGTCGCATTAGAATCAAAAGAATAGCGTTAAAAAGGCTAGAAGCAATCCAATTTTATCTTAAGCAAAATGTGAACTTCTTAATAAAAGATCATCTTTATTCCATACGTTTTCTAAGGCATCATAACACTATGTAGTTTACCATGTTTTGGTGGAATGTAACCGAAACAAACAGTTACGGAAAATATTGTTTAAATGTAATATGTTTGAAAGTGGCAAATGTAATAGTATTTTAAGCTCCCCTGTATCTGATGAAGCAAAATTATTGTATAAATTATATAAACAGTGGTTGAATTTAAAATCATAAACAATATAATGTATGTGCCTATGGAGCGGTAGTCTTTATTGACAAAGCTCTTTAATAAAGAAAAAAAACTATGTTGTTTGGCATCTAATAGATTGTTATGTAGATTATCCGAACTATAATTTGAGATCTTAAGAAATACCTAGATGACTCGAAATCCATCGCTATAGCGGCGGATGAAGCGCTCAGAGTTCACATTACTTAAATCACATGTCACCATGCGGCGAGGGTATTCGAGTTTCCGACACGAACCGGGTCGCTTTTCCCCTCAAACTTAGACTTTGTTACCAAGCCTGCAACGCCCTAAGCCGAGATTCGAGGCCCACAATAGGACGCCCTTGGGCTCATTGCATAAATGTTTTGGGGCTGCGAGCCCTCCGTGTCTAAAAGCGGCGAAAAGCGAAAAGTCCACCCAAAAAAGGAATACCTTTATTAAGTTATGTTGAAAAAAAGAGACTTCTTTGATGTCAATACCGTCCATGATAGAATCCTTAGCCATATTCACTTTAGTTTCGTATTTAACAGTAGCAATATTGCTAGCAACTCGTCCAACCATTGTAAACTACCTATAGGGTAGTTTCCCTTCTCTATCTACTCACATCTTACATTAAATTGTCAATAAATATTCTATTTAACATTCTATCAACATATTATACATAACAGAGACGTTAAATTACAGTTAGTTAATTTGATCACGTTAACAAAAATCGCTATATACATATTTAAATAGACTGCATACCTAAGGTATAGGTAGGCAATCTTGAATAAATAACACAATCAAAGCCCAAGTCTATAAAGTCTCAATGTAAGTTACAAGCAATCTCAAGCTATGGGAAGATGGGGTTATACCCACCCCGCAATCCCAATACGAATTAGGGTAAATAATTTTGATAAAAGGAGTAATAATCGGAGCTAAAGATGAAACCGAAACCGGCATTACTTCCGTCAAAAAACTGTTTCGACTAGCGGTTGACAAGATTGAGTACAAGAAGCTGACGGCCTACCAGAAACGAAGAGGCACTTGAAGAAGAAAAAGAAAGATGAAACATAACTTCGCTAATTACGTATTAAACTAATAAATTGAAAATCCTATGGTTTCTGCGGAGTGATATTCCTAACGAATATTTGACCACATTTGCTGATTCATGATATTTTGTGTCACGGTATAAAACAACTTTTTCTAAATCTTTATTACAAGTACCATGATCACGGATTATAACAATCCAATGCGAGAAAAACTATATCGATTTGAAATGAAATTTTTTGCTTGCCGTCGTGACCAGAGTAAGTAGTGTTGTCAGAAAACAAGTATTTAAATTGCTACTGAATACTAATAAAGATATCTACGAACAGGTATTTTGTATTCTCTAGAAAGACATTGACTTCATTGGAAAATAAATTATACCTTGTTAACTAACAATGCAAAGTATTAGGGCAATTGAAGCATAGAAATCAACAAAATAGTGAATCAATTGGTAATATTATTATTCTTACATGTGGACTTTGTCTGAAATATTCATTTCAGATTATTTATATTTTATAATTATTAATGTATTTATCAAAACACTCAAAACTAATTGCATAGTATCACATATGCAACTGAAGCGTTTTATTATAATTATCGCTGTTTTAATGTTTAATTTTGAAAGTTTTTTCTGCGCATACTCTTTTCTTTTCTACGAATAGAAATACGAAATTATTAGTAGGCAGGGTATGCAAAGTGAGTGACACTAATGGCAAAAACAATTAATATTTTTTATCAAATTAACTGATGATGTTGACAGCAGATCGCCTATGGTTTCAAATCTGTAGAGGAATAATTTAATATGTTGGCAATTTACCGGGTTGTCTGGACGCACAGGGTATGCACTGCTTATTTACGTATATGGAGTGCACATCACTGGCTATAACCCCTGCAGCATTCAATTTTATATAATTATGGGTTAAACCACAGACATCCGAATATACAATTAGACTGGACAAGCCGCCAAGTTTATAGGCAGTCCCAGTGTCGCAATTTCTTTTCGGTTCTTACCTGTGAAAAGTTATTATATTTCTTGGTAAATTTACTGATTCATTGCGATGATGGCATGTTACAATTGCACAGGACGGCATTTTGGGAAAAAACGGTAATTTCTTCTAATATTCGTGCGTCTTGACTCGTCTCACAGAGCATAAACTGGCAGCCAGTGTATGCTCGTTGAGCTTACATTTGTCGCACTTAAAAACGCGGCTTGCCCCATCTCCTGTATTGGGAAATCTGTGGGTTAAACCTATACTCGTAAAATTGTCGTGACTAAATATAGCAATGTTTAAGTAGGTACACAATATTTTTATTATTAAAAAGTTATCACTGCGACTAAAAATAGCCCACTGTTTGTGTTTTTAAAACGAGTTTTAGTCACACACATTATTGTTTTATCGCTTTAGTTTATCCGAAGTATATAAATCATTAACAAGATTAATGCTGATTTGGCTGAATGCATAAGTAATTATTTCTTGCAATATTCTTATTATAGTCAATGAACTACAAATAATAAGACTTAAATGTGTTTATAATTTTATTAAAATAAGACTTGAATGTGTTTATTGCGTCGGTGGCTCAATGGTGTAGACTGTTGCCTCCTACCGGGAGGGCTGAGGTTCCAATCCCGACACATACCAATGTGTCTTCGAATTTTCGAAAATATATGTACGTTATCTGACGCTCTTACGGTGAAGGAAAACATCGTGAGGAAACCCGTGCACGCCTGCGAAGAGACTCAACGGTTGTGCGTGAAGTCGTCCAACCCGCACTGGGTCTGCGTGGACGATTAAGGCCTTATCACCCTATACGGGTAGGCTCGTGCCCCTCGGTGGGGACGTTAAATGAGCTGATGGTGATGTGTTTTATAAACCGTCTCAGGGTTAAACCATATCTATCAAAGCACTAGACTAGATTTTCTTATCGTGAAATTCTTTTCTATAGATGAAATAAAATAATTACTGGTAGTCATAAAAAATATAACAATAACAATTGACAATTCAAAAATATCTGTGAAAGATTTGAATAAAGATATTTTGAATTTTAAAATGGAATGATTTCTACAATATATTACAATGTTTTCAAATGTGTATGTTTGTTGTGTGTGTGTTTGTCGTTTCACATGTGTATTTTTACTTTAGTAGCAGTAGTCCGGTTGTTAATCTAATTGACGGGACTACTGCAACTTTTTAGTTGCAATAGTTCGTTTCCAACTGAGCACTGGACTATTGATACTTATATACCCCTAGAAAGATTGTACCGCATAAAAAATAGATAACTGCCTCCGTAGCCTAGTGGGCACAACTTTAGGCTGTGCGAACCGGAGGTCAACAAACACCACTTTGTGCGACTTTTCCTAGGTTCGGTTTTCCTTTGGTTAGGACATTACAGGCTGAATGACCTGATTGTCTGAATGACCTGATTGGAATAGAAAGATGAATCCGTGTTTCAAGCCGCATTGGACCGCGTGGTGGATGACGACCCAAAGCTTTGCTGCGCTGAAGGCCTGTGGCTTGCAGTGGGGCGTTACAGGCTAATGATGATGAAACAATAGATATCTAGTGAAACAATAGAAAAAAAGACGAGTCATTTGAACGAAATATTTTTAGCCTGAGTCATTAACTTTTGACACTGAAAACCTGACTTAGCCGCTCAAAGGTTATCGCGGAAAATAATATTAAATATATTATTTGTGGGGATTGATAATTTTATGCTCAAATATGAATCCGAAAGATCAATGAACAGTTTGGTACATTCAGATACATTCTTGTTGTACAGACCTTGAACAATCATCATTATCATTATCAGCTCATATAATTTCCCACTCAGGGGCACAAGCCTACGTGAAACGATCGTATAGGCCTAAGACATCCACACTAGCCTAGGGCGGATTGGCCGCACGCACGTCCTTTGAATATCTTACTATTTATTTAACAAATAGGTTCATCATCAGCTCATAAAACGTCCCCACCGAGGGGCACGAGCCTACCCGTATAGGGTGATTAGGCCTTAGTCGTCCACGCGGGCCCAGTGCGGATTGGACGACTTCACACACAACCTTCGAATCTCTTCGCAGGCGTGCATGAAGGTTTCCTCACGATGTTTTCCTTCACCGTAAGAGCGTCGGATAACGTACATATATTTTTCGAAAATTCGAAAATACATTGGTACGTGTCGGGATTAGAACCTCAGCCCTCCCAGTAGGAAGGCGACAGTCCACACCACTGAGCCACCGACGCTCTGCAACAAATAGGTTAATCATGTGTTATTGTGTTACTCAATTTAAAATTGTTTAGTGTCTAATTATATATCTTATGATTAAGTTTAATCTTTGTTCTATGTTTCACCTGAGCTGTTTTTAAAATGTAGATACTTATTGTTATGTACGTGAATTAATTAAATAGGAAGACAGTAGAGTGTAACCACTATAATATATTAAATATTGAAGTTAAAAAGGCTAATTTGTTATATGTAGACTTAGATTAAGTTTATAGAACTGTAGCCTGTGGGTACCCTTTCCTTATTGATTTATTTAACGCCACTTGAGAACATGTCAATGAAAACAATTTTGACGAATTAAAAATTTACCGAGGAAATGTAAAAAAAAATTAACAAAAACCATACCACAAAATTCGCCTGATGCTAATTTTATTGAACTATTAATCCTAAAATGAAATAAAGAGTGTTTTTGTATACATGATCTAGCTTCTGACTATAGAACTAGCTAGTAAGAGCAATTACTAGCAGTTAACATAATCCCACCAAAAACATTCTGTAAAAAATCTAGCCAAGTCTCGATGGACCTACAGTCTTGAAATTTTGGATTTAAAGTAAGTTATTATATCTTACTAGATGACGAAAATTTCAGCGCTCTGGTATTATCCAAAGGATCTCAAATCGGGGCCTGAAAATGCGGCGAAATGGATCCTGTAAAGGATGGTACGGCAGTGTTTGCTTCGCGCTCGACTTGGCGGGGGCACTGCCGTGCCCCCAGATTAAAGAAAATTCACCTTCAAAAACGCAACTTTAGCCAATTAACATAATTGTATAGCAGAAAGGGTAAAAGACTTTACTGGCAATTGAAGTAATTTTATCGAATTAGATGAAATAGTTAAAACCTTGTTTTAAATAATGATTAAATAGAAACAAAAATGACGAATACGTAACTAATCCAAATGATCCAAATGTAATTTCACCCATAACTCATACTGGCGTAATGGTCAAGTAAATTTCAATCAAGTAGTTTAATAAATTATGCATATAGATACTTAGAATTTGGGTATGAAAACTATTAACCATTCAGTTGGATTGGATCAATGAGCAATAATCTAAAGTACACAAGCAGTATATATACAGTGCACTTTTGTGTTTCGGGATGTGGGCACTGTAGCTAGTGAAATTACCGGGTATAAGAGACCTAACATCTGTTGTCTCGGGTGTCGGGCGCAGTGCGGCGTTGATGGAGAATAATAACTGTCTATCAGTTGTCTCATTTAACGCCGCTCTGCCATGGTCTGGTTTATCACTTACCATCATGTGAACGTCCAGACCGTCCTGTATACTTATAACATAAAAAAACAAAGATTTCCTTGTATTACCATAAAAAGTCATTGGCGCCAAAAATCCGATGCAAATTTGAACATTCACCTAAATGTTAACACATACTGATCTTCAAATAGCTTTAAGTTTGTGTATTATAACAAACGAGTGTGATATTATTTGCATTTAACCTATAGAAATAGTATACTAGCTACTAAACTGGCATTACTTACAATCTCTCTCGTAATGATTTCAACAATTTATCTACCAAACATTTAACTTTATTAATTTCCTTATCGATAAGCTCATTTTAGATAAAATTTTCACAGAGTTTTCCAAGTGTTTAAACATTAAAATTAATGTGCGCATATCCGTCGTGATATGTGGGTTAAATATTGATATAATTATATATTTTATTGGGTAAAATTCAAAATCGATGTATGCTATGTTATGAGGCTACAGATTTATCAGATTATATGTCAATGTTATTGTTATTGGTTATTTGAAAAAAACTTCCACATGTATAATTTTCGCCATCAAAATGTTACTAAGGCGATATTTTTGGCAATCTTCTTTTCAATAAGCAGTGTTTAATGTCTGCTTTAGAAATCTTCTTACCATTGTAACAAACCAGAATCATTGCTTCCCGTTTAATGAGATACAATGTATTTTACTGCTTTATTTTAATCCTCCCGACCTCTACTCAAACTAAACCTTCGGTGGAATTTGAATCCTTTCTTTTTTTCTTGTTTCTCCTCAGATTTACCTTCAATAA
The DNA here is from genome assembly GCA_019425675.1 of Leucinodes orbonalis. Classification (NCBI taxonomy): domain Eukaryota; kingdom Metazoa; phylum Arthropoda; class Insecta; order Lepidoptera; family Crambidae; genus Leucinodes; species Leucinodes orbonalis. The sequence continues at coordinate 31,165 of PQWD01006942.1, read as the reverse complement.
GATTATCAGCACTCTTCGCTACTTGTACACTTTTCCTTCTGTTCTTCATCGATTTCACCAGTTTATAGAATTTGCCTTTCTTCTTTGTGGATGAGTCAAGATTTAGCTCTGATAAGTCCTCTTCCACCTCAACACTGAACTCTGAGGAGATATCCCCAAGATCTTCAACGCTTTGACTTTCGATTTCTTTGGGTCGTGGCACTTCAAGCTTTGTTTTTGAAGTATCTGGTTTTGGCTCTTCGGGGGGTGGTGGGGCGTCAGGGTCTATGCACTGGAAAAGAAAGCAGTATGATCAGTTTATTAAATGTTTAATGGAAATTTCTGTTCCCCATATCGCTATAATGCTCATTGATATTTGTTTATGTTATACGGTCAGTGCGCTCGCCTGGTGGTAAGAGATAAACCTAACTATTACCAATGCAGTTTTGAACAAATATTAATTACAGTTAGTAGATTTTTTTTCATCACTGCCCTGCGCTTGTCACACAGAACAGATGTTAGATATCTTACACCCGGTTATTAATATAATTATGCTGTAATTATTCAAACTTACTCCTATTTTGTTTATTTTCTAAATATAAGAATATTTAATTTTAAAAACTAGTTCTTTTATGTTACGAAGTGAACAGGACGGTCAGAACGCTCAGCTGATGCTAAGTAATACGCCTCGCTATGACAGAGCGGCATTAAAGGAGACCAATAACTGATAAACATTAATCTCCATCAATGCCGCACTGCGCCCGTCTTCCAAGACAACAGCTGCTAGGTCTCTTTTACCCGGTAATTTCACTAGTTACACTGCCCTGATCCCGAAACACAATAATGCATAGCACTTTTATTTCACAGAAGGATATCTAGCACTGCGGTAGCACCTACCTAGACGACTCAGTATCAAGTCTACCACCAAGTTCTTCAATTATAATTATAAATTTTAAGAAAACATTTAAAATAATAGATGATGAAATAATATTTAATTGTAAATACAAAAGCTTTAATATAAATATTTTGTAATTCTTTTATCCATCAATAACATATAAGTACGCATTTGAGGCGCGTGTTATCATAATAAAAGTACAACCTAGTTTAGCATAAACCATATCGATAGCCATGATCAATCTTCTACGATAAAATCATCTTTGTTTGCAGACAAATGATTCAGCCTGAAATAGTTGCACCAAATTGGAAAAAATCACACGAAGTGAAAGTTTGAATTCTGTGAGGAGTGCGCGTAAGGAAAGCATTACGCGTTCTCCACACATAATTCGAACCTTAGACCGCCGGATCAAGAATTATCAACTCAATGCTTACACTACTAGATCAAGAAAGCAGTTATCTTATAAAAAAAGCTTTGATCGTTGAACTCATGTCAAAGTCAATCGTTACAAGTTCTAAAAGCTTCGAGTAAGTTCCAAAGCTTCCAATCGATACATATCGTCAAATGGAATCGTTGGCCCTTAATAATGGGAGAGCCCTTCGCAACTCTTAAAGAATCCGCGCTACGTAATTGATTTCCCGAGTTATCTCCGACCTCTCAGCAAAGATACAAGGGCTAAAGAATAAAGGGCACATCAGACGGCAACGTTGCTAAGGACTATAATAGTTAGAGTAACTTTTATATTGAGATTATCGGAAATATTCTTATTTCTTTTCATTGTATACGAGATTGTTAGCGTATAAGGCACGTACTCGTTTATTATTTACTACGTAACCAGCTTTTGTTCGCGATTTTTTACGTACGGAAAAAAAAACAACATCAATAACATTTTAGTAAAATTATGTTTTGTTATTATACAAAATAGAGAGCGTCGGTGGCTCAATGGTGTGGACTGTCGCCTTCCTACCGGGAGGGCAGAGGTTCAAATCCCAACTCGTACCAATGTATTTTCGAATTTTCGAAAATATATGTACGTTATCCGACGCTCTTACGGTGAAGGAAAACATCGTGAGGAAACCTTCATGCATGCCTGCGAAGAGATTCGAAGGTTGTGTGTGAAGTCGTCCAATCCGCACTGGGCCCGCGTGGACGACTAAGGCCTAATCACCCTATACGGGTAGGCTCGTGCCTCTCGGTGGGGACGTTTAATGAGCTGATGATGATGATTATACAAAAAGCATGGTTGTTTCTTTCAACTATATATTATTCTACGTTAATTTGTTGGTGAGTTTAAAATGTAATATTTACTTGTTTAATTTTTTAAGCAAGCTTGTTTTCATTTCTACGAGTATATAAATACTTATACCCTATATTTATTTCCACACTTGTCCAAATATACGATAGAATAAATATTTGTTGAGTATATGATCTTTTTAAATGCTTACACACTACGTTTCATTATCGTGGTCAGTTCCCATACTTCATTTAAGGCCTCCCCTTTTTAGGATACAATAAAGAGCAGCTTATATAGATTTTTTTTCATTAAAGGAAGCCTTCAACAGCAGTAGAAACAATTATAATAATGACGATGATTGTTCATAAGAACCAATTCGTCGGAAATAAGTTTCCGTAACGTTAAAATAAAACATTTTTTAAAATTATGTAATACCTTTCGTACCTAAAACACTGCAGTAGTCAATATTTTAGAAAGAAATTATTATGTACGTTGATTTTACAAAAAGTATAAATGCAACACTTACATCTGCCAACGATATCCTGTAAGGTGGCACCTGTTCAGGATTCCTCCAGGGTTTGTGGTAGGGAAGGTCGGTCAGCGCTTTCCAGCCAGGGTACCTTCTGGCAGCCGCGTGGAGCTGGTGCACCAGGCGGGGTGCCAGCTGAGCTGTTACCCTGGATATAATATGGATGACTAGCTTAAAACAATCACCATGCCAACACACTGGTCGTCATATGTTTTAGTCATTTCAATCTAGGTATATATCGAATGAGTGATATTACCTGAGGCCAAAAATTTCCTCTTCCCCTATTTCCTGATCCCTTCGTCTCTTCTACTCTTTTCATATCACAATCTACTGCTGGACATAAGCCTCCACTTTTCTGCACCAGATATCCCGGTCCTTACTTTTCTAATCCAGCCTTCACCAACGACCTTTTGCAAGTAGTCGATCTTTCGTTCTTTTCAAATCTGTCCCTATCCCTTCACGTTATATCATTCAGTAACCCACTGGTTTATCCTTGAGAATTACAAGTGTCTATGGGCGACAGTAACTTTGGGTCAAAGTTACTGACGGCTATGGTCACATGGATATCAGGTGGTAAATCGTCTACTTGTAAACCTATCTATGTAATATAAAAAACTTGTTCACGTAAGTTTTCTATTCTCTCTCTTCTCAAATTTCAGCAAAATAGTTCAGGTTCTTCGATACTGAAACTTAAGAACCGAAAGAACTAAAGAAGTATACCAGAAAATTGGTGCAGTTACCTGTTGACCAGCCATGCTGGAAGGGCTCCCCGGGGGTCTGAACGGGACACATACCCAAGCCAGCTGCCTCCCTCGGGACGGGTGCGAACCACAAATCCAGTCAGTAGCGACAATGCCCTGCAACACAGAGAAGATTACTTTAGAGCCGACGAGCAGAGACGAGATACTTATGGTTGAAGACCTGAAGGAGAATTAAAACTTTTCCTCCACCAAATACTACAGTATCTATATAAAATAATGAACCTTTTTAAAAAGCCTTTGCTCGCCGGAACAGCAGGTTAAAGTGGTCTAGTCACATATAAGGCCTAAGGCCATTCCAGCAGATAAGCTTAAGATGGTATCTAGCCTGATGGACCGACAACTAGTAAAAGATCCCAAGCATGGAAAAGTCTCCAATAACCACCTTCAAGATCCCTTGACATCATCATTGATATCATCGTTCGGGTCATCGAAGATTTCACTGAAAGGTGTGTTTTTGAGTGTCATATTTTTTTTACATAATGTCATCTTGTCCCAAACTAAGCAATCGGCCCGTAATATGGGTTCTTAACATACTTCTATAGGTATACATTTTTTTTGTAAATACATACATATAATACATTGAAAACGCCCAGACCAGTACAAATATACATGTTCATGCTCACAAATGTTTGTACTGCCCGGGGATCGAACCCGGAACCCTTGGTGTATGTTCCGACGTCTCAACCATTACACCAAATAGGTCGTTCGATTTGACATCATATTTTCAAATTTTACTTTTGTGATTTCATACTATCCTATTCAACCTATCGCAGTCCACTGCTGGACATAGGTCTCCCCGATTTTGCACCAGACATCCCGGTCCTCCGCTTTTCTCATCCAGCCTCCACCAGCGACCTTTCGCAAGCCGTTGGTCCATCGGGCCGGAGGGCGTCCTACGCTACGCTTGCCGAGACGCGGTCTCCACTCCAGAACTCGTCTGCTCCAACGGCCATCGGTTCTGCGACATACGTGACCAGCCCACTGCCACTTCAACTTGCTGATCCGGCGGGCTATGTCGGTAACTTTAGTTCTCTTACGGATTAAATCATACGAATTGACTATATTTCATATGAATTGACAATTGTGTGAACATGTGTTTTCATACATGTTTAGACAAAGAAACAGCACTAAATACAATATCAAGGCAAGTTACCCTAGTTCAGCTGAGTCACGATGATGGCTCAGCAGCAAAAGATTAATGACGTATGTATGACGTCAGAGATACTGCATTTAGGATAGCGAAGTCCTTAACAAATGTATTGGTCTTACGAATCTAATAGGTACACCAAGTAACAACGGCAAGCTTTAACAAATAATTTGTTCCGTTTTGGTTAATATAAAATACGTAAGAGAGAAGAAAAGTGGGAACGTCGGTGGCTTAATGGTAAGGACTGTTGTCCTCTTACCGGTAGGACTGAGGTTCAAATCCCGCCACGTACCATTGTTTTCGAAATTTCGAAAATATATGTATCCGACGCTCTTACGGTGAAGGAAAACATCGTGAGGAAACATGCGCACGCCTGCGAAGAGATTCGAAGATTGTTTGTGAAGTCGTCCAACCCTCACTAGGCCCGCGTGGGCCAAGGACTAATCACCCTATACGGGTTGGCTCTTGGCCCTCGGTGGGAACTTAAATGAGCTGATGATGATGAAAAAAGATGGAGAAGCAAGTATAAGTGGCAGTAATCACGTGTATCGCAGAACCGATGGTCGTTGGAGCAGACCAGTTCTTTAGTGTGGGCTGTACTCTGGCTTGATAGGCTGTAGGATAAAGATCGCATAGGGGCTGATGTGGAAAGTGGAGACCCAAAATATCTGGTGCAAAAGGAAGACATGACAATATCCTGTAGGAGGTTGCAAATGGTTGAAGAGAGATGAGAAAATTTAAAGAAATTACATTTTTATGAGCTATTTGCTCATTGGTGTGGACTGTCGCCTTCCTATCTGAAGAGTACAGGTTCAAATCCTGCCACGTATCAATGTATTTTCGAATTTTCGAAATTATATGTACGTTTTCCGAAGGTGAAGGAACACATCGTGAGGAAACCTGCGCGCGCCTCAAAAGAGATTCAAAGATTGTGCGTGAAGGCGGCCAATCCGCACTGGGCCCGCGTGGACGACTAAGGCCTATACACCCTTTACAGGTAGGCTCTTGCCTCTCGGTGCGGACGTATAATGACGTTCAGCTTGTATTTTTTGTACCATCACCAGTCTTTAATGTCTAATACAAACAGACAATTCAACGCACACAAAAAGTAACATTTGAAATGTTTGTACCGACCGAATCGAACCCGGAACACTTGGTATAATAGCCGTCTTCTCAACCGTTACACCACATGGGTCGTCATATTAATGTCATAATTACGTCACCGAATCTTCAAAATATTATTTTTTATCCTCATCATTTTACCTTCAACAGAGTTGACAGTAAGCGGTCACAATTTGTCATAGGAGCACTTTTTTTGCCTCCTTCAATATGTCAGCATTTTTATGGTTGTGTAGTCGCTAAGGGCAGAAAGGGTGGAAGTGGATAAGCAGGAAAACGCGTAGTATTTTTTAAGTAGACACGTGTCTGTTTACATTTATCTTAGGAAAAATGGTCACAAGTATTTGGTTTCAAAAGAATTTTCATAGTAAATAATATGTAAAACGTTTCAGTTGATAATGTCAATTCATTGAATGTCCCACCGAGAGGCCCGAGTCTACCTGTATAGGGTGATGAGGCCTTAGTCGTCCATACGGGCCCAATGCGGATTGGCCAATTTCACGCACAACCTTTGAATCTCTTCGCAGGCGTGCGCATTGTTTCCTCACGATGTTTTCCTTCACCATAAGAGCGTCGGGTAACATACATATAATTCGAAAATACATTGGTACGTAGCGGGATTTGAACCTACGCCCTCCTGGTAGAAAGGCTACAGTTCACACCATTGAGTCACCGACGTAAAAACGTTTATTTAATCATAATTACAGCCTAACAAACCCAAAACTAGAGCGTCGGTGGCTCATTGGTGTGGACTGTTACTTCTAATCTGGAGGGTGCAGGTTCAAATCCCCCCACATACCAATGTATTTTTGGAATTATATGTACGTTTATCCGACGCTCTTATGGTGAAGGAAAGCATCGTGGGGACGTTTAATGAGCTGATGATAATGACATAAATTATCTCTATTAATCTTCATCATCAGCTCATTATACGTTCCCACAGAGGGGCACGAGCCTACCCGTATAGTTATATATTATACTTAGTCGTCCACGCGGGCCCAGTGAGGCTTAGCCAACTCCACGCACAGCCTTTGGATACTTCGCAGACGTGTGCAGGTTTCCTCACGATGTTTTCCTTCACCGTAGGCGCGTCCTTACTTTTTTGATTACGGTGCATTATTTCCACAATATAATGTTAACGTTGTGTTCGTGGTACTTGTTTAGATTGACTCGTTAGCAACTTTCCCTTCAGCAAATATATCACTTCATTACTCTCATGGTGGTGGCAATAATAATTATTTAAAAGTTATACGCAAGTTCACAAAGCTTTCAGATATTTCTGCCTATTGTTTGCGTTTTAGGATGATTACACTGATATGGTTTATATTACATACATAAAATCATGTGATGTGTGTGTGAGCCATCTGGTGTAATGGTCGATACTTTGGCTACTACACCAAGGGTTCCAGGTTTGCTACATACGCGTTACAAATATTTGTGTGCATGAACAGATCTGTTGTAATCTGGGCGTCCCCGAACGGGACTCGAACCTCGGCTTAAGGCGTTGCGGGGGTGAGGGGTAGGGGGGCTTGGTAGCTTTACATATGGTTGGGGAGAAAAGCGGCCCGGCCCACGCCGGTTACGCGAATAGGGACTATGCGAACCTACATAATATGCGAATAGGGACTGTGCGAACCTACAGGGACACGCGACGAACGCGAACGCGACTCAAATTGAGTGCTGTTGATGAAGCAGATTGCCCATGGTTTCAAATTATTAGAAGAAAATGGGAATAAGTGGGAATCGTTAAATATTTTGGCGATTTTCCGGGTTGTCCGGACGCACAGGGTATGCACTGCTTATTTGCATATATGGAGTGCACGCCACTAATGTGTTGTGTATATTTTTGTGGACAGCAATAAACACAATTTATAATTATTACTACGGTCACTCACTTTGCATACCCTGTGCATATTCTCTACGCTACTGCCTAACAGTTGACATCCACCTGCTACCCGCCACCTTAACCAGGTTATCGTTCCATCTTTTCAGGGGTCCTACGCTATATAATAAAGTACTCTTTCAGAACAAAAGGACAAAAGAACAATCCAATAAGAAATCCCATCCAAACCGCTTTAATGCATTCCATTGAAACTCATACCTCATTTCACGCCCCACTTTAATCGCTAAGAGCCCTCTATAAGCCACTAAGTAAACCCCTTCAGAAGTACTCCTTTAATGACAGGTTTATTGTTCCCACATCTACCGTCTCTTACCCTCAAATCCCTTAGAGAAAGATGCCACAATCCAGCGAAACGTATTACGTATACGATAATTTAATTACAATCCCTATTTGCAAGGTTATTTGGATTTAAATGATTAATTTTTTTAGCTTTACCATAGAACTCAATAAAAGTTAGGTACAGGTTTGTAGGGTTCAAAATAGAACGTTTATAATCTCTATGGTTTTATAAGCCTTCGTGGTTGGCTTAGATCGATGCGTGATCTGGGGTTCGAATCCCGTAGGGAGACAAATGAAAGTCACTTTGTGCTATTTTTCCAAGTTTTAGGGCATTACAAGCTCAATGACCTGATCTATCACCTGATTAAAAGTAATTGAAAAGAAAGATGATTCCGTACTTCGGAAGGCACGTAAAGCCGGTTCCGGCAACTAGTCGTCAACACACCCACCAAACCGTATTAAACCTGCATGTTGTGTTATGACCCAAATTCACCACAGTCATTGTATATGGGCAAGGCCTGTCTTTGTGGTGAAGTTAAAAGGGCTGATGATGAATTTTATAAAAATAAATAGTTTCAAAACAGCAGGACCTTACATAAACTCTATGCATAATCTCACTCAAAAAGTGTCCGCGGCAAAAGCTGCCTATTGTGTCGGTTTGGCAGAATTTTCATTCTGTTTCACATGTCATAATGACGTAGTAGTGTGCTCGTGCTTTTGATTTCATACCCTTTCAGTGACGCGTTCAGATTAAAATTTAAATGAATAATTTTATGATATAAATATAACAATTACTATACGTAATTAATTACGTTTGTGTCATGCTGCTCGGATATTTTTTGGTTGACGTTTCTTCGTGATTGTTCATCGTTAATCTAGGAGCAGCTTGGATAAAAAAAATGAACTAAATGTAATCACGAAGAAGCATCAACCAAAAAATGTCGCTTGTCATATACGTTGACACATATTTATGACATAAAATTATTCATTGAAATTTTGGCCGTAAGGCGTCATTAAAAGGGCACAAAATCTTAATGTCACCATGACATGTAGCGAGCGATTATTAATGAAATTTTGCCCAACTGCCGTATGAACAAAATTTTGTCGCGGACACTTTATAGATGAGATTGTGCATTTAAAAAGAAAGAAAGATTTAGTTAGTTTATTGTTTATCGGAGAGTAGCAGGATACAATATTATACTGGCTGGAAACAGATTTCCACTAGGATAAAATGTAGAGTGGGATATTATCAAAGTTTTGACTAGCACTTATGTTTGCGAGAAGTTACGATGTTTATACGAGAGCACTAGCGAAACTAGACCGACTTCGCCAGTTCATTTGAACACAACACATTTTAACATCCATTTTTAGGGGGGGATTTATAAAATAAAAAAACATTACGGATGTACATTACCATGAAATCTAACAACAAAGTTTGGTTTGAACGATTTCTTATTAGTAGTTTTATTTTTATACGGTGAACCACTATTTTCTTTTACTTAAACTGTTATAAGTGCTTAAGTTAATATTTTTTTTATGTTACTTGCCGCTGCGGAACCCTCTACAGACAGGTGCGACTCGCACTTGGCCATTTTTTTCTATAAAACGTAATAGGCAATTTTTTTTAAAGGAGAATAGGACCGTGCGTTCCGTCATCTGATGATCAGTGATACACCTGACCATGACAGATGCAGTGTGAGTGGAAAATAATAATCTACTAATTTATTTCACATTATTACACAATTAATTAATGAGGGCGTCGGTAGCGCAATGGTGTGGACTATTGCCCTCCTACCGGGAGGACTGTAGTTCAAATCCCGCCACATACCAATGTGTTTACGAATTTTCGAAATTATATGTACGTTATCCGACGCTTTTACGGTGAAGGAAAACATCGTGAGGAAACCTGCACACACGTCCGCGAAGAGATTCAAAGGTTATGTTTGAAGTCGTCCAATCCGCACTGGGCCCCGCGTGGACGACTAAGGCCTAATCACCCTATACGGGTAGGCTCGTGCCACTCGGTGGGGACGTTTAATGAGCTCATAAAGATTACACAATTACGATACTTTACAATCCAACTGTTTTGGTATTTCGGTACAACTTTAATGTCAATGGTTTAAAATGGTAAGTTATTATTATTTTTTAATAGTAGAATAAATTGTCTAATGGTATTATATTATTACCAAATAAAATCTACCATAAAACAGAACAAATGCGTGCAATATATACTGTAATTGTCACGCTATGTACGAATAAATAAATAAATAAATAAATAAACGGCAGTTCAAACACTTGTGTGCATGAACATGTCTGTTTGTATTGGTCTGGGTGTTTTCTATGTATGTTTTTATTAATTAAATTTATATAAGTATATTTATCCGTTGTTTCGTACCCATATACGCTTCACGCTTATCTTGAGGCTAGATGGCGCTGTGTGAACGTCAGTGAAAAAAACCCTTTACTAGAATTGAATACAGGGACACCAATGCACTACTACCAGGGATACTAAGAGCAACTTCGAGAAAGCGTATTCATTAAAGCCGGGTAATGGATGCTGATAAAGCCGCAATCGAGTTGCATCCACTTACTGCGGATAAGTGCATTAGATGCGGTCGGCTCATACCGCCATTAGCGGGATCCATTTTGAAAATGGCATTACCTATCTTGATAGAACTTTCAAGGAAAATCATACTTACTTTTTATAGGGCGTCGGTGACTCATTGGTGTGGAATGTTGCCTTCCAATCTGGACGGCGCAGGTTCAAATCACAAGTACCAATATCTTTTCCTATTCCACCTATCGCAGTCCACTGATAAAAATAGGTCTCCCCCGTCTTGCGTCAGATATCCCGGTCCTGCGCTTTTCTCATCCAGCCTCCACCGCTTCGCATCCGAGTCCATCGGGAACGAGAAGCGATCTTTCGCAAATTATATGTATGTTATCCGACGCTCTTCCGGTGAAGGAAAACATCGTGAGGAAACCGCCGAACGCCTTGGAAAGAGATTCAAATGGGTCGTAATATAAAAAATATATATGTGTCGGGGAAACTACTTCCTCAAACATATTTCTCCCTCTTTAAAAGGAAATTTATTAATACATACTAACAAAGTCAAAAAATAAAATAATAACTACATACATCATTACAAAACTTCTAACAAACAGTAAATACAATCCACAAAAGATATTTTATTCAAGGGGATTACTCCCTATAACATAAACAGATCTGATTGAGTCGCCATCCATTGTGTAAGGGTGCCCAGAGGCTGGTCACGCTAGTCCCTACGCTTGAATTGCGAGGCTAATTCTCTGTCGCGAGATACGAGACCAGCCTCTATTATCGTGGATGACTCTGCCAAACGATTAGCCAATTCACGATAAAGTTTATGGGCACTTGGTCCCTATGAGCCTAAATTTTAAAGTGAATATTATTTTTCTGAGTGAGAGAATCCTTTAAGAATACCACTATAGTTAGTTACATGACCAGATGCCACTGGCACGATTTAAGTGTTGAACAAGTTTAACTAACAAAAACTATGCGTGGCAGTTTTAATTATCTTAAAAAGCTTTCAGTGGACGCTCTCATAATCATTTCCGTTTCCTCATAACTATGTGTTGTTTCTCAGACCTGTTAGAGGTCTACACCCTTTTATAAACACAGTCCTAATTTTTTTCTCAGTTATGATTTTTAGGGTTATCTTCATGAGTATGTTTATTTCATCAAGCCCGTTATATCAGTTGATGATTTTTGATTGGCTATTTGTTACTGGATATTTCGGTTTAAACTTTAACATGATATTGATAAGTTAGTAATTGTCACTTCACATCACGATATGTGTCTGCTCGTAATACTTTGTATGGAATACTATTAGTATTTTAGATTAGCTATGGTGTGCCTGTGTCTTTGCTCGAGTATAATCACAAATAAGGAATAAGTATGTAAAATTACAATAATATTCTCTGTTACTTTGAGCTTCTAATATTACAAGAACATTTTATTGTGTACATGATGATTGGTTAAGTAGTTTTCGCGTGGAAGCGTGACAAACAAACATTACAAATAATAATTTATGTGAAGTGAAAATACTCTTACAATTTATATTTCAAAATGAATAGACCAGGTGTGTAGATGCGACGCATTGCAGATCTCTATTCTGTGAAATTATGTTTTATCAATGGCTATAAAATGGATATAGTTTTCTAAGTTGGTCATTTTTTCTAAAACAACAGTTTTAATTGAAAATTTGAATGCTATGCCGAAATAAATGTGTGTAATGTCATTCATTTCATTTCATTTTCCATTTCAATTTCATTTCAATGGAAAACGTATACCTACTATACACCAAGTATTACTATAGCCCAAACTTTTAATAAAATTCAATGAGGTGTCTATAGCAATTTTGTCTCATAAATTAAATATACACACACGTAAGATAGGTACCGACATTAAAACGCAGGAATTTATACAAAACATTATACTTATATATTATATGAAAAGAAAATGGTCAAAAGTCCGAACCTTGGCATGTACTACAGCATTAAAATATTTAAAGTGCAATCTGCTACAAGTGAACTTAATGGAGGAGACAGACGCCTGCCCAGCAGTCGTCTGCAATAATATGTGAAAAGACCTGAGATAAGCAGTGGACTGTTACATTACACACATGGTCATCAAAACACTCCCAACAGCTAAAACTTGTCAAACCTCGAATAAGCGTGCTCGCTTTTCCAAGTCCCGCCTGTATTTCAAACCCGCTATAATAAATTTACCCGAGCCAGGCTCCTGATTAAATTCGAAGCGCGCTCGATGCGGTTTAGTTGGCTTCCTCTGGGACCCTCGGCACTGTTTATTGGCCGGGAGACCCGGGTTTGCTGATAGAAATCTCCTCTTGGAAGTAAAAAGTATCATATTAATATTATAAATGCGAATGAGTGAGTATAGGTGTTTGTTACTCTTTCACGCGAAAACTATTGAATGAATGTAAATGAAACTTTACAATAATATACCTTAATGCCTTGCTTATAAGAATCACACCACGTTGGGTTAAGACGCTGTGTGATCTGGGGGTCGTAAGTTCAAATCCCACAAGGAGATTCACATAGTGAAAGTGGAATTGTGAGATTTAAAGACGCTGAATCACTGGATTGTCCGAAAAGAAGGACGAATTCGTAACCCTGTGGCATTCGAATAGGCTTTTTCTGGGCAAGCTCGCTCCATGTCAGAGCATGTCTCTTCCATTAGGATAGTCTGTGCTGAAGAGTAAGACCAATAAAAATAAAAAATATATATAAGATTCATCTTACAATTTATAAAATTGTTTATGTTTCTTAGCAATATGTACTGTTAATTTTAGGTATAAAGTTTATCTCGTAAACTGCCCCTTAAATAATAAGAATAAATTTGGTTATTATGTTAAATATTTCTTTTTGTAT